>CM053405.1:50335656-50430878 GCA_028644305.1 Xerus rutilus | reverse complement strand
TACTCAGAAATAAAAAAGAATAAAATTATGGCATTTGCAGGTAAATGAATGGAGTTGGAGAATATCGTGCTAAGTGAAGTAAGCCAATCTCAAAAAACCAAATGCTGAATGTTCTCTTTGATAAGTGGATGCTGATCCATAATGTGGGGGAGGGCAGGGGGACAGTAAAGGTGGTGGAATATGATGGACATCATAGCCCTAGCTTTATGTATGACTGCATGTATGTTGTGATTCTACATCACATACAACCAGAGAAATGAAAAGTTGTGCTCCATTTGTGTACAATGAATCAAAATGCACTCTGCTATCATATAAATGTAAATAGAATAAATAAATTTAAAAAAATTAGCCAAGACTCCTCAGGGGGTAATTCTAGGAACTTTAGAGGCACCTCTATCCCCGTCAGTCTTTTCTTCTATCAGTTGTGCCATCTGCCAGGATGTGTAAGAGTCTTGCTGACCCCAAGTGGCTTGCCCTAGAAGCATTAGGGGACATTTTCCTCTCCAATGACCCTCCTCTTTGCAGAATGTACAATGGTTGGCTTCCTGTTCTCTAGAGTCCTTATGATCCCCCTGATCAGGAGGTTGAGTGACTCATCAGAATTGCAGGGCTTTAGGTGAGTCCCATTGTTCCCTGGGTTCTGGGTGACCTTGGAGGGCAAGGACCAAAACACTGTCTATTTTTCTTAAACATTTTATTTTTTTTTTATTTTTTATTTTTTATTTTTTTGTGGTACTGGGGATTGAACTCAGGGGCACTCGACCACTGAGCCACATCCCCAGCCCTATTTTGTGTTTTATGTAGAGACAGGGTCTCACTGAGTTGCTCGCTTAGCACCTCGCCATTGCTGAGGCTGGCTTTGAACTCGCGATTCTCCTGTCTCAGCCTCCCTTCTTAAACATTTTATTTTCCCTGATTTTAGTCTCCAAGTCTTGGTTTTTGAATACCCAGAAGGCCAGTTCCACCAGTTTTTTTTCTTTTCTTTCTGGTATGGGGATTGAACCCAGGGATGCTTCAACACTGAGTGACATTCCCATTTTGTTTTTTTTTTTTTTCATTTTGAGGTAGGAATCTCAATAAGTTGTTGAGACTGGCCACGAACTTGCAATACTCTTGCCTCAGCCTCACATGTCAGTGGAATTAAAGGCATGTTTCTCTGTGCCTGGCAATAACCTACAGAATTTTAAGTGCCATGTGAACAGCCCACTTTCCCATAGAACAAATATCAACTGCATTTTTTGGATGTTATTTTTGAATTGGAGAAAATTATTTGTATTATGAAATTTATTTTATATAATATTAAGACTTGAATTCCATAATGATAATTTTTTTTTTCCTTTTACTATTTGATTTTAAGAGGCCTCTGTATTCTTTAGAATGGTTTTTATTTCATTTTGGGTCCCAAATATTTTCCCATGGAAACAATGCTAATTTAATATTAAAAGTCAAAGGAAAATAATTTCAGATTTATATACTTCTGCTTATAAGAACATATTATAAATTAATATAGGATAAGCATTTTTAATTTTATTCCTGGCTATATAAAGACTAGAAAAGAAGCTTAACTATAAATTAATAGTGTATCTATCCATTACATTAAAAGAAAGTAAAATTAAAAGAGAATTTTACCACAGCAACTTTGGCTTCATAATCATTGGAAATCTGAATGCAAACTTCTTCAGCTCTTGCTTGACAAGCTCGTTCTACTACTTCTTTCCACTGTCTTTGTACTATGGAGTGCCAGCCCTTCCAGGCTTTCTTCAATAAATTTCTCTGGAAGTACTGGTCAGCTAGTTTACATTCATAAATCTGAAAGAAAGTAATTTAACAACCTCAAAAACACAGGGGATGGTAAATATATTGTAGTAATAACAATAAACATAACAGTGGTAATGAGTTATGTACATTAATAATGTACATACATTATCATTTAATTCTGTATAATCATATTATTCTTGATGCTTTTAGGAGAATAGGTTTAGAGAGGTTAAGTAACTTGTCTACATTACACAAACAGAAAAAGAAAAGTCAGATTTGCCAGAGCTTCTATCCATTATATCATGGCTTAATGCAGCTAATCAAGTTAGGGGAAAAATTTTAAAAACCAAATGAAATGAGAAACTTACCATCTTAATTACAAATCTGCATTAGCCTTTTAATTTAAATTAGGTCCAGGTAAGTAACAAACACAGTGGCTGGAAGGCAAAAAGGGTGGTGGCTGTAGCTTCAGATAACACTAACACTGCTTTCCTCCCCTTGGGCTTGGTGGCCACCATCAGAGACAAGATTAATTTAACTTAGATATCTTGCCATCGTATATAGTGCCAAATAGATATAAATAGGAGCATATATTATCTTTATCAATGAATTATTATTTTTTTTGGGAATAATCCTTTATTTTATACACCTTGAGGTTTTTAACAATCTTTCAATGGCAAAGATAGAACATGAAAATCAGCCTTCAGCCTTCCATCAGCAGCTACTCTTTTCAGGGCCTAGGTTTCCCCTTGTCCAAGTGGTAAGGTACAGGGGTGTATTCCCTTCCTTTATGAGGTTGTCTAGCTGCTTGATGGCACTCATATGTTTTATCATTTTTTGCTGAAGCAAAATTCTATGAAACTATCATATTCTATCTTGCACTCTTTCTGTGGCTAGATATTACCAATTTCATGTGCACATTCTATGCATTCTTTTTTGAAAGCATGGCATTAAGAAGGAATCTTGTAGGGCTGTTCAGTACTTTGAATTGTCAAGTGGTAATCTATGTTAATGCTCATCCTCTTCTTCATGTCAAAGAAAAGCCACAGTGCCATTGTTTCCTTTCTGGTTTCAGCTTTAGAACAATCAACTTAAATTTGAAAAACTATTCAAAGAATGATGGCACCTTAACTTTCCAGCCAACATTTAAGTATTAGTTCTTATTATGTGTCGCTTGACAAATAACTTTCAAAATATGGTATAGTCATTTCAAATAGCTTGTTTCAATATGATTAGTGTGGATTTAAGTCATTGGGATTAATAAAACAATGAAAACACTGGAGTATTCTTAAAGGAGAAATTCTATTCCACAAAAATAGCTTTTTCCTTAAATACTAATTTCTTGGAAACTAAATGCACAGAGACTACTCCAGAGATCATGAGAAAAAAAAAATCTATCCCTTACACTCATGGGTTTCCATACTGTTTTCCTGGATGATACACACACACACTCTCTCTCATACTTTTCTACTTTTGATACAATAATTTATTATTCTCTCAGTTCACTATTTTGATATACTAATTTAGTTCTTATTTAATTAAAATAAAAAATGTTCAGGTTTAAATTATATACAAACTAAGAAAAGGTAAACAGGCGTGGCTTTGATTCTACACTAAGACAAGTCTACAAAATAAACACTGGCACTGTTTTTTTAATGCACAAATATATTACAAATGTAGTAATGTCTTTTTATGAAGAGGCTCTATTCAGGTATTTTACTTATTTGAGATGGTACAAACAACTTATTTGTTGTTTAGGCTGGCTTGATCTCAAAGCAATCCTCCAGTCTTAGCCTACTGAGTAGCGGAGACTACAGGCATGGGCCATTAAACCCAGACAGGTATTTCAGAAGTAGAAACAACATAGGAATCATATGATATTTTATGATTATAAATTCTTTTTCCATATAACCACATCTGAGGCAAAATCTGTTAAAGAGGTTCTACTATCAGGGCATTTGTAATTTAGGTACAATCCTCATTAAACTGCTATGAAGCAACACATGATGTGTATCTATCATAAGATATATCTTATGTTTATAAATTCTATTTTTTCCAAACTACATCAAAATCAAATTCCTTTGAAATAAGAGCAACGTTAAGTCATAAATTCATTTTTACTTGCTAGAAAACAAAGTTTTGACTTTAATAAGAATTCTAATAAGTGAACTAAACCCTTTCGGAAGTCTATTATCAGTCAATGGTCTTGTCTTTTTTACACTTACATCCTGTCTGGAGCTGACATGGCCAATTCGCCAGTGGAAGAATGTTCTCATCAACTCTATTCTTTCCTTTTGCTTGCCTATGGCATGAGACAAGCTGGAAATCACCTGTAAATAGCAATTAGCCTGATTATTGTGATATTACAATAACAGGAATTGAGAAATTGATTTTCTCATATATAAAAAATGCTAAAGAATAGGTATGAATCTCTACCATATTCTTCAGTCTCATTATTATCAGAAAGACCAAAAAGGTTCCCCACATTAATACCCTAAAGATTAATGAATGCAGAAGAATGAGAGGAAAGAAATCTTCATTGTGTATATATCTTGTTAACCACCAATACAAAGTTTATGTATATGAAAATTAATGCAGTTATTAACATTTAATTCAGGAAAAACAAATGTATACTTGAAAGTTTTGCTACATATTTAAAAAGGTTTTTATTCCCTAGACCTGTAAGCAGGGCCAGGTTTTAAATATTTTTCTAGTCCCTACTACTACCTTGGATATAGAAATTTATCAATAACTGTTCAATAATTTTATGGTTTCAACAATTTTTTTTTTTTTTTTTTTTTTTTTTGTGGCACTGGGCATTGAACCCAGGGCCTTGTGCATGCAAGGGAAGCACTCTACCAACTGAGCTACGTCCTGAGCCCTCAACAATTTTTTTAAAAGCAAACAATAGTGATATTTGATGTACTTCTTCAGGGATATTACCTTGTTCTTTAAAAAAAATCTATGAAGTGTTTTTTTTTTTTTTGGTACCGGGGATTGAACTCAGGGGCACTTGACCACTGAGACACATCCCCAGCCCTATTTTGTGTTTTATGTAGAGACAGGGTCTCACTGAGTTGCTTAGAGCCTCGCCATTGCTGAGGCTGGCTTTGAACTCGCGATTCTCCATGTCTCACAATTTGAAATACTTAAAATGTCCTCTTAAAGAATGGTATAAAATGTACATGATGCTGATTCATTAATATTCTCTTAAGGACAGTTAAGAAAGAAAAAAAAAGATTAGGAAAAAAAACACACACATACAAAAAATGAATGTATCTACATTTAGCAGACACTTAAAACATTAAGAACACCAAAGTCAAAGGCAAAGGTCAAATGACATTACATTGGTATGTTTAATAGGAAGACTAAATCCTATGCTTATATACTTATTTTTCTATCAGTTTCGAAAATGATGTTCTCTTTGTATCTTGTATGAGCTAAATAATCATTAGTTCCTGGAATTTATTACCTAGCAAGGCATTTACTGAATATCAATTAAAAAGAGATAGAAAAGATAAGACCTCATCTTTTCTCCCAATGGAAATTTCAAAGGTTTTCTGCAGTTCTTTCAAGTCATTGATCTGGTTGCATAGTTGTTTTACATGTGCTGCATGTTTTTCTCTCTCTTTTTTCATCTCCATTCGGTGCCAGTCAATAAAATTAAGTCTCCATTTACTTAGTTCAGATAAAATGTTTGTCTGAAAAATAAATATACTGACAATTAAGTAATTTGTTCCTTAATACTATTTCTTAAACTAAAGTTAAGAAACATTAAAAAAAAAAGTCAGAACGAGCAGTCAATATAAAAGTCATCAAAAAGATAAAAATCACAACATACTAATGGTATATGTTCAACACTCACGGCTCTCTTGTAGTTCACATTCATCATATCAGGGAATTTTTTCCCTCTATTTTAAGTTATTTTGTATAAAGTCTTGTCATTTGAAAATTTTTTCAGGCCTCACTCACTAAACTTCTTTGTTTATTCAAGGACTTAAATGTCCATATTAAAATGGATCAGGTAAAAAAGAAACTTAGGACTGTAGGCTAGGCTGCATAGGACTAGGAGGTTATTTAGATACAGGTGGTAGTAGAAACCATGGGAATTGAAGCTTAATTCCCCAAACCATTTATCATAATGGACACCTTATAACAAATTGCTAAATCTTTTCACCCTACTGATTGGAATAAATAAAAGACCAAATAATCATTTGTTATTAAAAAATACAACCTGGATAACAAATAAGGTTAATTGAACACAAAACAATTTGAATATTGGTTATACATTATTTTAATGGACTTATACTATTATTGGAAATATGAAACCTGTTTCAAGGGGATAAAAATGATAGAAACTATGCTAAAAGATTATTTCTAGAAGATAAAGTTCCAAATATAGAGAAATATGCATGTTACAAAACTTACATGACCGTAATTTTTCATGTATATAAATATTCAACTTAATCTTCTTAAACTATGTGTTTCAGAAAAACTGTTACTTTCTCCATTCTTTTGAAAATAGCAAAAAACTCACCATTTTTGCCATATTTTTACTTATAGGTCATTAACATCACCAAATTAAAAAAATAATTTTATAGATTTGCATTATATGGAGTAGTTGTTATAAGAGTGTTTAAAAATGAAATATATATTGCTAAAATTGGATCTTTTGTTTTACGTAAAAGGAAACATTTCTATTAGTCATCTCTAAGATTTGTTTTATTTATATATTTATTTACTTACTTTTTGTGGTATTAAGGATTGAATCTAGAGGGGTTGTACCACTGAGCTATATCCCCAGCCTATTTTATTTTATTTTGAGGCAGGGTCTCGCTAAGTTGCCCAGGCTGGCCTTGAACTTGTGATCATGCTGCCCTAGATTCCTGGGTGACTGAAATTATAGGTGTGTGCCATTATGCTCAGTTTGTTGTTGTTTTTGAGATGAGGTCTGACTATGTTGCCCAGGCTGGTCTTGAACTCTGGGCTCAAGTGATGCCTCTGCCTCAGCTTCCCGGATAGCTGGGATGACAGGCGATGGCCTCCATCAGTCAGAACTATGATATGATAAAAGCTCAACAGGTGTCAGTCACACAAAAGGTAAGCCTTTCAAAACATCTGAGAAATTCAATGGAACATACAGAACAGTTCTAACAACTTAAAACTGACAAAGTATGGTTTCTAAGCTAGTAGCATCACCTAGAAGCTTAACAGAAATATATAATCTGGGTCCTGCCCAAGACCTACTGATATGAAGCTATAGTTTAACAGGATCCCCAGGTGATTCACATGTACATTAAAGACTGAGAAGCATAAATCTAAGACACTGTACTGATCTTCTCAGGAAACTGGAAATTTTTTTTTTTAAGATAAACTTTTAAAAGACACTAAATACTAGAATCAAGAGTAGAACTACTGTACTGCATATTGTAATTAAACAACTGCCAATACCTTAAGACTTGAACTCCAAAGATCAAGTAGATTTTCCATCTTCTGAAGGTTTTCATCAAAAACAAGACTATTACCCACAACTACTTCATGGGCATCTGTATGAGCAGAATTGGACCTTGATGAGGAAGAGTCACCTAAAAGATGTGAACTGAAAAAATCCATGACTGGGTGAGAAGGCTTCCTTGGTGACAACACTGGTGATGATCCTAGAATCAATGAAAAATTGTAGTAGTTGAGCCAAACCAAAAACTTGCCAAACTTTTAGGGAGTCATATTGAAAGCCTACAAGATGTCTGCTTTCTATGGAGGCTGAGAAAAATACAGGGAAATTGGGGCTGGAGTTGTGGCTCAGTGGTAGAGCACTTGCCTAGCATGTGTGAGGCACTGGGTTTGATTCTCAGAACCACATATAAATAAATGAATAAAATAAAGGTCTATCAACAACTAAAAAAAATTTAAAAAAAAAATATAGAGAAATTACCTTTCAGGTATAACTTAATCTGGCTATTTTAAGTTTCAGTATTATCACTGGCTTAGGACTAACTGGCATGAGATGCCCCCTATACTCCTCTCACTCCAACAAATGACCCCTATCCTAAATAAGGATGCTTTATATATCCTAGTCTAGCCTGAGTTGCAAATATCATCATCCATATCATCATATTAACATTAAACTAAGTGCTTTCTAAGTTCCTATAATAAAAATGTTGGAAAAGTTAACTCTTATAACAGGCTACCCTAATGTTACCCTAACAATACCTAAGAAGAAGGTATAATTTTCTTTATTTTAATGATGAGAAAACTAAAGCTCAGAAAAAATAATTTACCAAGATCAGAATGGTTCTATATAGATCATTACTACTTTATTTTTAATGTATTTCACAGATAATCATCACCATTATGTTAATTCCACTGCATACTAATCTTGCCCCAAAGACAGTTTAGTAATAAATGATTTTTAAGGAATACTAGTACATTAAAAACAAGAAAACAAAGCTTCACATAATGGTCACATTCCTCTTTTTTGCAAAAAATTTGGCATAAAATCTGCAATGATTATGCAGTAAAATATGGTAACACTAGGATAGGTCTTAATACTGATAAGATTCAGCAATATAAACAGAAAGGGGCTAATAATTTATCAGATACTCTGTTGTATGGCACCCTTTTAGCCTTTAACCTGCTGGGTGAGAAATACATACACCTCCCTATACGTATGTACATATATACACAACCCCCATCACTTGTGGGGAAGAACCAGAGCCAGAAAGAGAACTCTTGCTATCTCTAAAAAGCACAAAATAGAAAGTTTAATATTTTTATCATACATTTATGCTTCGAATTAGAGACTATCACCATTTTTCATGTATCTCACATTTGTGTTTTTTTTAAAATTTTTTTTAGTCGAAGATGGGTGCAATATCTTTATTTTTATTTTTTTGTGGTGCTGAGGATTGAACCCAGTGCCTCACACGTGCTAGGTGAGCACTCTACCACTGAGCCACAACCCCAGCCCCTTATATTTGTTGTGAGTGTTCTAATAACCAGGATTGAAGGATTTTGCTCTCTTCCTTACTGAATGAATAGAAGACAAACCTACTAGAGCTGGGATTGTGGCTCAGTGGTAGAGCTCTTGCTTAGCATGTGTGAGGCTCTGGGTTAGATTCTAAGCACCATATAAAAATAAATAAATAAAATAAAGGGATTTATCTACAACAACAAAAAGACAAACCTACTACAGAACTTGCTGGAGTTCTGTAGTTTTTTAATTGTTGAAAAAAATATACATGCATCCTCTAAGAAACAGAATCATGTAACTTAAGAGCTTGGAAGGCCTTTTCAAGATTCTACTGCCAAAGACTTACTACAAGTAAGGAAACTACATGCTTTTCCATGTAGAGGGTAGGGGTAGAGGCATTTTTAAAATGGTAGCTTAAGGGCTGGGATTGTAGCTCAGTGGTAGAGCGCTTGCCTCGCATGCGTGAGGCCCTGGGTTCGATCCTCAGCACCACATACAAAGCAATAAAATAAAGACATTGTGTCCATCTACAATTAAAAAAAAAAAAAAAAATTAAAAAAAAAAAATGGTAGCTTAAATGGTTTCCACATAAAGTAACACTGAATCACCTAATAAAAAAAAGCATTCCGTTTTTACTTTAAAAATTATTCTCAATCTGATTCTAGTATGCTTTTAAAACCTTAGTTCTCTCTAGCCTCATGTTTCAGAAAAACTGTGATTTTCTCCATTTTATTTTAAATATCAAAAACCCTGCCATTTCTGCAATACTTTGTTTTGCCTCGAGACCATTAGCATTGCTACTCTCTCCTTTCAAAAAAGAAAAAAGCTGATTTCAGGCCCAACACATCATCACTAACAATGTTGTGATAAAACTTAATACTTTGTTTTTAATATATTTATTTTTAATATCACATTCACATGGTAACAAATGTATTAGTTTAATTTTATATTCAATAACAACTGAAACAAAGTTTCCTTTTAAAATGAATAAGCTAAAAAGTGAACACATATAAAGAAAAACAGTAAATTAGAGAATAGATGGTGTAAAGATATAACAAAAGCCATTACATTGGTATGCATATGCCTGAAAGTTGGGAAATAGGGCACTAGTTTACAAAAGATTTAAATTAGTCAAGCCGTCTAACATCCCATTAAGTCTTTAAAACTACTAGTTTTCGGGGCTGGGATTGTAGCTCAGTGGTAGAGTGCTTGCCTCATGCGTGAGGCCCTGGGTTCGATCCTCAGCACCACATACAAAGCAATAAAATAAAGACATTGTGTCCATCTACAACTAAAAAAATATTTAAAAAAAAACTACTAGTTTTCTAACTTAGCAGTTTTAAAACAGAATGCTGCACACTATGATGCATTAACCTGTCTTAATTGTACTATTTTGAAATCTTACTATTTTAAGTATTGTCATTTAAAATAAATTAGCAACATTAGCACTTAAAATCCTGCCAATAAATAATATGCTGATATTATTTCCCTTATTATATTGATAATGTTTATCAAACCACAAAATGCTACATATTAATAAAAACAAGCTAAGGAAAGGCCATACCATCTATCTTTGAATGACTGGAAATATTTAAATCACATGCTTTTCCAACTTCTATTCCAGTTTCTTTTATTGCAGGGCTATTTCCTGCTGAAAAGAAAGTTTTATTTTTATTAAATGGAACCACTCTTAAAATGCTACATCATATATACCCAATTAAAGAAGTCAGTAGTATATAAGAAAGATTTTAAAACAAAGAAAATACAACATATGTTGGTAATACAGGAACACTAAAAAAAAGAACAAGAAAGAAAAAAAAAAACCTAGAAAAGCCTTATTGTATCATTGATAAGCTCAATCTCACCCCACCAAATATAGATGAAAGAATTCAGTCTACTATAGCATTCAATTCACACTAAGAGAATAAGTGGGTGAAATACAGTAGAACTTAGAAATGAATTTGTTATCTTATGACTTTGGGTATTTCCTGTGTCTGCTGCTTTTCACTAGCTGCAATCAACTAGAGCATTAGATGCCCCCAAACAAGGATTTCCCTGCTTCGGTTTTAAAATCTTTAGTCAATACATGGCAAAAGCAAAACAGGGAAACCTCACAAGACTGGCTATTAAAGGCTTAATATACTTTCCCAGCTTCAACACATCCTATGCACACCAGGTGACTGCAATACCAAGAACAGAGAACATATGATGATAAGTTTACACAGTTGCTTGCATGTGAACCAGGATATTTAAACTTACTATATATTGTATATTTTAATCTTAAGTTCTTTTTGGAAAAGGCAGAGCATAAACAAATAAGTACTATCTTACATGGGGGCAAAGAGCAATGATCTAATGCCAGATGAGCCAAGCGCAGTGGCGCATGCCTGTAATCCCAGCACTTTGGGAGGCTGAGACAGGAGGATCACGAGTTCAAAGTCAGCCTCAGCAATGGTAAGGTGCTAAGCAACTCAGTGAGACCCTGTATCTACAGAAAACACAAAATTGGGCTGGGGATGTGGCTCAGTGGTTGAGTGTCCTTGAGTTCAATCCCTGGTACAAAAAAAAAAAAAGTCAGATGATTACCTTGAAATGTTGGAGAACTGGGGCAAGGAAAGGAGTTGGGTCACTAGTAACACCAGGAGTATTGCTGGCAACATGAGAGGAGGCAAACTTTTGGCAATCACCATAAGGGTAGAGGCATATAGAGCTATAGTGCCGATTTGCCTATTTAAATGTATAAGAGAATATGTAGCACTTTGGGTTTGCTTAGCAGGAACTGCATGTTAAAGTACTTTGTGTAATCAAAACATAATCGAGACCACTAATGCAGAATGAAAAAAATCCAAGGTTCCTATCTTTTGAAGATAAAATAAGTAAAAAATTTTCTGTCAGAATTAAAAGAAGAAACTTTTTTTAAGGTTCTAGTCCTGTGGTCCTATTTGTCATTGCAACACAACAGACTGAAGACTGAGGAGCAATGAAAAATTATTATATACAAGCTGGGCGCTGTGGCGCACGCCTGTAATCCCAACAGCTTGGGAGGCTGAGACAGGAGGATCAAAGCCAGCCTCAGCGAAAGTAGGGCGCTAAGCAACTCAGTGAGACCTTGTCTCTAAATAAAATATAAAATAGAGCTGGGGATGTGGTTCAGTGGTCAAGTGCCCCTGAGTTAAATCCCTGGTACTAAAAAAAAACATTAAAAAAAAAAAAAGTTGTGTATAGAAGGCGAGGAACAGAAACTAGAGTGATGACTTACTGGAAACTCAGGAGCTGTGAGACTCTGAGTTGCTGTGTCATGTGCCTTCGAGAACAGGAATCCTTATGCCTACAGGGTGCTATCTATCCATTATCAGGACTGTCTGAGGAAGGCACTCTGTGCCCTTTAAAAGAACACTTAGAGTGAGCTATTTGGGATCTTGTACTTTACTGAATAAAGAATGGATAGATAAAAGGAGCTTTATCCTACTTTCTCTACCTTTTACTCATTTGTATCAGATATTAAATCTGCTGTTGACAACAGTCTCACAAATGGGTACAGCTTTGTGCTAATACTCCCATGAACAGTCCTCTGTGCCCAAATATTGCTGACATAATACTGGTGTGTATTTTATAAAGTAACTTGAGGGATTCTAGGGCTATCTAGGGACCATCTTCAATGTAGGGCTAGGGCATTTAGTTTTTTTTTTTTTAATATATTTTTTTTTTAGTTGTAGATGGACACAATGTCTTTATTTTATTGCCTTGTATGTGGTGCTGAGGATAGAACCCAGGGCCCCACGCATGCGAGGCAAGCGCTCTACCGCTGAGCTACAATCCCAGCCCCCTAGGGCATTTAGTTTTAATCTAGCCATAAAACTATGGAACAAGAACTCAGATGCAACACATTCCATTAAGAGACACACAATTGCTGTAGCATTGCTTTAACTATATAAAAAGTATTTTATAAAAGCAAGAATTAAATGAAGTCAGGCTGGGGATATAGCTCAGTTGGTGCTTGCCTTGCATGCACAAAGCCCTGGGTTCAATCCCCAGCACACACCCTCTCCCCCAACACACACACAGTTGAACAAAACTTTTAAGTAAGTGGTTTACATAAAAACTTAGTTTTGGGCTGCAGTTGTGGCTCAGTGGTATAGCACTTGCCTAGTACATGTGAGGCACTGGGTTCAATCCTCAGCACCACATAAAAATTAAATAAATTAATTAAATAAAGGTATCCATCTACAACCAAAAATAAAAAAATAAATAATTAGTCTTTTTTTTCTTTTTTTTAAAGAGTTAAATGAAGTTAGAATAAAAGTCCAGCCAGGAATAATAAGGTAAAATGTAAAAAGATCCCCTACATCATATTGATGAGAAGAATTGCTGATCTGGAGAGACATTTTCACAATCATAAGTCAGTATCATTAATAAACTTGAAAATATCTTAAACTAAGAGATATTTTTAAAAACATACATAACCTTGATCATGAAGGATATTATCAACTGTAGTAGGAATTTTAACATCTGGCACCACTTCTGCCTTAGGATGAGATGGCTGTGAAGCACCAGATTCCATATTTGGAGTCACTATAGCATAACGAAGTAGTTCTTCATATTCTTCCTATGAGAAGCCAATAATCAATATTGTATTTTAACAGTTGTACTGCATAAAACATTTAATCTGACTGGATCTTTTTGTTAAGAAATTTAATTACCATAATAGATTAAAGCTTATCACAATGTAGTTTAGCACTTAACTTCAAGCTTGAGTCCTTCCAGTGCTTGTTGTGTGATTTTTACATTTATGATTAAAAATGTAATAGCAGAAGTTTGAAAAAGTGATAGATTCTGTTAGTGATTTCAACAAAATCAAAGTTTTCTATCATTTTTTCTTATGCTTCAGATCAGTTTAACTGAAGATGAGTCAAGCTACTAATAAGCCACCATTTTCACTTCCTTATATTGAGAATCAGATACTTCTGCCTTGATATTATGTAACTAAAATAAAAGAAGCAAATTGGATACTTAGGCTTATAAAATTGCACTGGCCTTCTATCTCCCTCTGATTTCAAATGTACATTTATCAAGCAGCTAAATTGGTTTTACTGATTTTGACAAGTAAATGTCACTTATAAATTCGAGTTGATAAAATAAATCTAGGGATTGTAGTTCTGTTTTAATCTGTTTTTTATATTGAAATGTAATTGTTTGAAAAAGGGTTTATGCTGGTCTGAGCCACATTCCTAGCCCTATTTTGTGTTTTATGTAGAGACAGGGTCTCACTGAGTTGCTTAGCGCCTCACCATTGCTGAAGCTGGCTTTGAACTCTCCTGTCTCAGCCTCCCTAAGTGCTGGGATTACAGGCGTGTGCCACCTTGCCTGGCCTGGTCTGTATTTGAAAACTGTTAGTCTTTATGGCAATTAATGTGAAAGAGTGACTTGGTTTCAGTGTTAAACTAGATTACATGTTTAACATAGACACATTAAATATTAGCTATGGCAAATACAGATTTTTTTTTTGTTTACAGTGTATGTTAAGTTTAACTACACAAGAAAAATAGACATTCCAAAGAGAACCTTTAGAAAATTCAATCACCAGAATTCCCTTTACATTGCCATAATCAACTTTTTTTCCTTACAGTACTGGGGATTAAACCCAGGGGAACTCTACCATTGAGCTACAACCACAACCCTTATTTATTTATTTATTTATTTATTTATTTATTTATTTATACCAGGGATTGTGCAGGCTTTCAACTTTAGTCCAACAACCAGTAGGATCATAAGCTGAGGGTTACTAATAAACAGACTGTCAGCTGGACTGACATTATAGGCAGGTAACCAATTATACAAAATGATTTCTGGTAGGTCTAGGAGGCTTTTCACTTTACCTCTCTCAAATTTCATTCTAGAGATTTATTTACAGATTAAATGACCAACTGTGATCTGGGGATCAAACCCAAGGCCTTGCTGTGCTAAGCAAAAGTGCTCTGAGTGATGTTCCCGACCCCAGTATTTATTCTTTTGATTTAAAACTTTAACTCTAGACAAAAATGACAATTTATGACTTTATACAATATTCACATTTTAGTATAAATGAATTAATAAGTTCTTTACTGAAGGAAGTTTGTTTGAGGCAGAGATGGAAGGTATACAAATACACTGTCACCTTACATGGGAAAGGTATCAAAACCAAAGGCCAAGATATCATATCTATGTCACAATTCTAGACCAATTCATCCTAGTAAATGTTAGATATTTTTTCAGTACCTTCCTAATTTGTTTCTATAATTTCATATAATAAAAAGAACCCATTTGTTCAATAAAATATTTTTCTGAAGTTTATCTCATATTATACACAATGACATTTATAAATACAATGTACAGTTTTTCCCCTCTAAAGTGATCAACTATAAAACTTAAAGTATACCAGATCAGTATTCTCTCATTTAAAATATATAGAAATCTGAGTCTGTGTTTTTGATGATGAAACAGAAATAAAAGAAATAAAATATATTTTATGTAAACAGTACAACTTCTATAGTCAATTTATCTGTCAGTGTCCAGGTCCTGAGCAGCAGACTGTGTTGAATATTGTAGCAACAAGGACTAGAATCTGAACAAGTAGAACACAAGGTAATCTCAGGTTCCAGAACTTTGGATGGCTTGGATACTGTATTAACTTGCATTAAAAGCAAAAGCTTCATAACAGATAGTAAGAAAATTTCAGGAAACATTTTTTTCTTTTTCTTTTAGCTGAATTCTTTGTACAAAAAAATGTTTAAAGAGTTCATGACTATTTTTCTGAAAAGTTAAAACAAATGTGAAGTAAATCCCCAAAATCTGTAAAGTAATTCCCAAAGTTTGATATTATTGTAATCTGAAACACTCCATTGTAAATGAAATGAATGCAAAATTTATGCCTGTTTTTTGCATAAATTATCACTTGTTTAAAATAAAAAAAAGTCATGACATGTCTTCCTACCTGAAGGTCTGTAGAGACAGAACTGCCTGGATCGGAGTCATTTTGTGCAACTGGAAGTGAGCATTTGTCCTCATCTGATGACATTCTGCAAAAAGAGTATAAAATGGTAGAAACTAATTTTAGTAGTTTCTCTTGATATTTAAATTAAAATGGTTTAAAATGTATATTCTAACCTGCAAACAATCTTAACGTTATGTGTTAAAAAAAACTACTCATTTAATATATTGAGAACTTACAGGCAAAAATCACTGGGCAAGAAAAACATACCCAACTCCAACATGTTTATATGTAGTAAAACACAAAAAACCAAAGAAAAACGCTTCAGAGAAATTCCCAGTGGGGTTTGTTGAGAATAATAGATTGTGATCACTGTTCTTGAACAGTGTGTGACAACCTGAGTACTGTGTGCTTTCCTGTGAGATACTGAACCAACAGAAAATGAAAATTTGCATAAATTCCCTTCTTGGGAAACTTAACTTTGGGAATATTATATTAAGAAAAGCAGGGGCTGGGGTTGTGGCTCAGTGGCAGAGCACTTGCCTAGCATAGGTGAGGCGCTAGGTTCAATTCTCAGCGCCACATAAATAAATAAAGATCCACTGCCAACTAAAAAATTTAAAAAAAAAAGAAAAGCAAGCTTAGGGCTGGGATTGTGGCTTAGTGGTAGAGCACTTGCCTCGCATACTGAGCACTGAGTTCGATCCTCAGCACCACATAAAAGTAAAATAAAGATATTGTGTCTATCTATAACTAAAAAATATTAAAAAAAGAAAGAAAAGCAAGCTCATACAGAACAGATTCAAATACATATACAGAAAAATTATTGAAATTCCTGTCCAAACATATAAATAAATGTGCTTTAAAAGACAAATAGTGATTAAACTATCTGAATATCAGTTAATGTTAAGACATTGGTGAGGAATTGTAAAATGAAGTCCCTGTGGGATACACACACACACATATACACACATGTATGCATGTCTACATATACACATATGTACACACGAGTACATAAACATACATACTAAACATATATATTTATATTTACATTTATATAATATAAATGCCAGATGAAAAACTTGCTGTTAGACCCTAAAATAACAGAGGTACAAAGCAAGGAGACAGAAAGAGCCCTTTTTCATGGGGTAAGTGTGTAAGCCCTTTTCATGAAGTAAGTGTGAAGAATTGGGAAAAGAGGAAAGTTTTTATAGAAAAGATGGCGCAGGCATCGAAAACTGAAAGATGAGTAGGTCTCATCCTGAGGGATGAATCAAAGATAAAAACAATATTCTAGGTACTAAAGCAGCATAAGCAAAGACAAAGAGGCATGACCAAATGCTAAGGACAGCAAGAAGTTTGGTAAGGTTGAAGCAAAGGGTACAAATAGGGCTTGGCTAAGGATGAAATGAAAACGTAAGGAGCAGTCAGATCATGGAAGAGCATGATTTGTCATATTAAAAAGTTGGCCCTTTATTCTAGAGAAGTCATTAAACAGGCCGCACTGGGGATATCTCTGAAGCATTTTCTTTGACCTGTCATGTATTTGACTATATTATAAACTCCCTTATGTTGGGATTGAGTATTTTTTCTTGCCCAGCATATCTGACATTCAACTCATTATTCCTCCTCCCAACCTGCTCATCTTTTCATATTCCTTACTATCATTCCATTTAGTTACCCAAGCCAGAAATCTGGAAGCCATCAATAATTCCTCCCTTTTTGTGCAGTACAGTCAGCTCTTTGTATCCATGGGTTTCACATATGTGGATTTAACTAACCATGAGTCCAAAATATTTTTTAAAAATTACATATGTACTCAATCTAAGTACAGACTTTTCTCTCTCTTTTTTTGGTAACAGGGATTGAATCTAGGGGTGATCAACCAGAGTGACATCCCCAGCCCTTTTTTATTTTGAGGCAGGGTCTTGCTAAGTTGCTTAGGGCCTAAGTTCCTGAGGCTGGCTTTGAATTTGCTATCTTCCTGCCTCAGCCTCCCAAGTCACTGGGATTACAGGTATGTGCCACTGCACCCAGTGTACAGACTTTTTTCTTGTCATTATTCTCTAAAAAATATAACACAACAAATATTTACCTAGCATTTACATTGTATTAGGCATTATAAGTAATCTGGAGAGGATTTAAAGTATACAGAAGGATATGCATAAGTTATATGCAAATGCAATGCTATTTTATATAAGAGACTTGGGCATCTACAGATTTAGCTGTCTCTGTGTGGGGAGGTTCTTGGAATCAATCTATCATACTAATATTGAAAGACAATTGTGTATGGCTATACTGGCTATACAGTACACGGCTCCAAGGACTTCCATTTGTGATGACTAAAATGTGAATGTAAAGCAATATGAAAGTAAAGTAAATGTGGGAGTCCTATAATGGAAGTATAGGTTGGCGGTCCAGTCTGAGGAATCATTAGCATAATGTGGTCTGCCAAAAAATGGAAATGGATGAGATGACCTATTACAAGGAGTGTGAGAAAATTCTTATTCTGAGGATCATACATTTGAATTGCATTTTTAGCGTAAATGCAGATATGTATTTCTCTAGAAAAAGGACCGTTAGCTTCCAGTATGTATGTGATCAGAGGGGATCATAACCCTAATAAAGTTTAGAATCACTGCTGTGAGTGAGAAGAGGGTTAAAGTCATAGCTGCTAATATTTAAAGTGGAAGAGAAGAGTCAGAAAAGAAGACTGAAAAGGAAGTCAGAATAGTGGAACTATGGGAGCAGCATCACAAAGACTTCCAGAAGGAATGAGTCAGTCACATGCCAAAGAAAAATGAGCACTGCCCTGAATTTGGCAATTAAAGAGTTGCTGGGACATCTGCTTGAACAATTTTTGTGGAAATTGGAACAGGTCTCTATCACAGTGGGCTGAAAAACACATGGAAGACAAGGACATTGAACTAGAAAGGGCAGATATAGAAAAAAGGACAATATCAGAACGGAAACATAGGCTGCAACTAGATCATGGAAAGAAATTTCAATTTTATTCAGCATTACTCTGTATATGCATGACAAGTGTACTAAAACTCAGCATGACTGTCTTTAGTTAAGCCCATTAGAAAGGATCAAATGAGCACGTATCTGCAGCAAGGAATGGCTGCTTCACTGACTAACTCTTCCACTGTGGTAAGTTGGTTCATTTGTATTTTCATCCACATTTTCCTTTGGGATTTGTTTGCAGACCTGTAAGTTGCAGGAGGGGGGAGTGAAGTGATGTGAATCATTTAGAAAATGAATGAGCTGGTAAGTATGGACAAATCTCAAAACCTGTTTCTTAAACAATGATACTGCAGACAAAAAGTAATGATTACACTTTTGGAAATTTGCTGTCTGCCAGCTACCCTGCTTTATGCTAACAAGGTGTGACAACTGATTTGAAACCCTACAACCAGTAGCATTTTCCGTACAGTTTCTAGGTTCAGAAACAAAGCAGAAAAATTAACTTGCTTTAATGGGTGGCAGATGTACATGATTCCACTACATTTTCAGTATTCCCTAACATAAGGTATCAGAAAGCACAAGATAAAAAGTTTTGAATGGTTCTCAGTGCCATAGATATCATATACTGGCAATTACCCGGCTGACAGGGAAAGGGGGATCCGGGAAGTCAAATGTAACCTCAAAGCGGCAGAGGAAGAAACATGCGAACTGGCAGCAAGGTGACAATCCCAGCGCCCTTCACCGGTCCTAGCTGCTGCAAGGAGAGGAGCGCGCTAGCCCCTTTTCAAGGCAGGGACTAGAAGTAGAGGGAAAAAACAATTGCAAGTAAGCAAAGGGATATATAAGCTTTCTTCCATCACCTTCCAACACAGCCCTATTTTAGTCTAAATTTTACTTTAAAACAATAAAGCGTTATACCTGGTTATCCCCTCTCCCCTACTTTTTAAATGACCAGAACCTACGACGACAGTAACTGGTACACTTTAGCACCCCTCCCGCCGGTCTTCTCTTCTCGCACACTTCGGAGGGGAAAACGTCTGGACGGTGAGGCACAACCGCTCAATCGCCCGCTCCTGGGGAAGAGGAGCCCAGGGTCTCCCGTCCGAAGAACTTTAAATCACCCTCCATACCTCGGCCAGCGATAGGGGGCCCGTCTAGGCGCTCCACCAAATCCCGATTCCTCACCCTCGTTTCCTTGCTGCGTCGCCGCTGAAACCACAGCAAGCCCAGCTGCTACCTTAGTACCAACCTGACAGTTTCAAACTGCAGCGAGGAATTAAAGACAGCCCTGTGCATTGGCCCCTAGCCTCAGCAATCTGCCATTTGATTGGTTCGCGGGTAGGGGGCGGAGCTTTGGGCCGCCACTGGAGAAGCCGGAATAAGGAGATTTAAGAGAGCTCCGCCCCTTGGTACCGGCTGGTTCCTAGCGGACAGGGTCCTAGGGAGCCCCGCCCGGCGCCCCGGGCTGAGTATTGCGCGTGCTCATTTCGGTTCTGCAGAAGCGGTGGCTGGGGGGACAGGTTTGGTTTGGGTAGAGATTGATGAAGTCTGTGAAGGCAGAGTTACTACTGACTTTCAGCAACGCCAGCAGCCTAGGTGTGAGTCTTCATGATTTAGTCAGCTTAAGAATCCTTTGCGTCCATAGCTGCCTCACAGGCGGTGGCGCACGCCTGGAATCACAGCGGCTGGGGAAGCTGAGACGGGAGGATCCTGAGTTCAAAGCCAGCCTCAGCAAGGGCGAGGCGCTAAGCAACTCAGTGAGACTCTGTCTCTACTTAAAACACAAAATAGGGCTGAGGATGTGGCTTAGTGGTCGAGTGCCCCTGAGTTCAATCCCTGGTGCCCCCGCTCCAAAAACAGTACAAATTCCTGACCCCCTTGTTAATTTCTTGAGTCTTGAATAAGGACAGGGAATTTGAATGTTCAACAATCACTGCCATTAATTCTGATGCAGAGGTGTGCAGATTATGCTTTAAAAAATATAAAGCAAGCCGGGCGCGGTGGCTCAAGCCTGTAATCCAGCACTTAGGGAGGCTGAGAGAGGAGAATCGCGAGTTCAAAGCCAGCCTCAGCAATGGCGAGGCGCTAAGCAACTCAATGAGACCCTGTGTCTACATAAAACACAAAATAGGGCTGAGGATGTATCTCAGTGGTCGAGTGCTCCTGAGTTCAATCCCCGGTACCAAAAAAAAAAAAAAGGAAAGAAAGAGAGAGAGAGAGAGAGAGAGAAAGAAAGAAAATATAAAACAGGCCCTTTTAGCGGAGTATTGACCTTAACAGTCAGATCTTAATCTTGCTCTACCACCTACTCACTATCACCTTGGATAATTAATTCTACCCACATAAAAGGGTGGTAGGGAGATTAAACGAGTTCATATATTTAAAACACCACATAGACAAAAAAGTAGTCTTTCAACTTGTATTGGCAATAGATAATGGCTAGTACATAATGATCCAGGTGGTAAGGGGTCCAGCCCTGGGGTACTCCAATCTGAAGAATAAATAATAAGATCTTGGTGAATTTTCCTGCTTCTGTTACCTGGAAGATGAGGTTTCTTTTTCTGTGGATAGAAGTGGAATAACGTGGGTCTCACTGTTGGTAGAGTTAGACTTCCACTTATTCAGACCATGAAGTCAGAAAAGAACTACCAGAAATTTCTTTGGCAGGAATTATGTCTGTTTTCTTTTTCTCCCATGCTTATTGTAGAGGACAAATTGCTATTAATAGATAAAAATTCATACCTCATTCTAATATCTGCTTTTTAATTTGATTACCATTTGGTGGACTCTATCCACTGTAATTGTTAACTGGTTCACTATTCATGTGCCATCCTGCTATAGGCTCTGAGTTTCTGTTCCCCATCTCCCTTTTACAGGAAAACTTTCACAAAAAATCACTAGGTAAACTATCCCCATTCTTGTATGAAACTATAGAAAGAAAGAAATCAAACCTTGTCTGGATGATATGAATTTAGAACTGATTTTTCCCCCAAAGTTCCTAGAATGAGAGAGAATTTAAACTCCAACAAACCCACAATAATTTAATTGCCAGTTTGAACTCTTTGTAGTTATTCATTCAACAAATATTTAACTTGTATCATGTATGAAGCATTTTGTTGAAGCAGGGATACAGTGGTCAGCAAAGCAGAAATGGTCTGCCCTCATGGAATTTAGAGTCTACTTATAAAAACAGATATAAAAAAACAAGAATAAAGAATAAATAATTACAAATTGTGTTTGAAGTAAGGAGAAATAAATACCAGTCTGAGTAGGAGCTATCCAGTCATGAACTTACTCTATCTAATGAACACATACAGTGCTTACTGTATTCTGGAAACTATACTGTGGTACTCATTAACTCATTTCTTAGAATATCTCTGTGACATAAGTGCTATTTCTATCCTCATTTTTCAGATACAGAAACCAGACACAAAGAGGCTATGTAGATTGCCTGGGATCACACAGCTGAAACAGCAACTCTGGAGTCCATACACATATCACCCAATATGTAGTATTGGG
Source organism: Xerus rutilus (assembly GCA_028644305.1). NCBI lineage: Eukaryota > Metazoa > Chordata > Mammalia > Rodentia > Sciuridae > Xerus > Xerus rutilus. The sequence continues at coordinate 50,408,697 of CM053405.1, read as the reverse complement.
AATAACATGGCCAAAGTATTGAGGTAAGAATGTGTTTGTATCTGACTAAGGAACAAAAGTCAGTTAGATTGGAACTTAGTGGATGAGAAGAAAGTGGCATAGGAGGAGGCTGCACATGGAGGTAGAAGGCCAACTGTGCAGGACATGTTAAGGGTATGAGATTTTATTTCAAGTTCAGTAGGATGTTTTTAAATGTTGAGAAGAGACATGAAAACAATATGGACTAGAAGAATTGCAAGGGAAATAGAAAACAGATACAAGCTAATTTTGGATGTAGCATTGATGGGACTTGATGGACTATATCTGAGATAAAGGAGAGAAAACTGTCAAGGACCTCTAGTTTCAGGTTTCTGGCTTGAGCAACTGGGTGGATGGTGTCATCATACAGTGTTGAGAAGGAGAACACTGGAAGAGGAGCAAGTTCTGAAAGGGAAGGTCAACATTCAATTTTAAATGTGCTTGACAGAGGAAATGCCTGGAGATATCCAAGTGGATTGTCTATTAGACCACTGGACATAGAACTCAGAAAAGAGTTTGAGGCCTGAGAATGTAAACTTGGAAGCTTTTGCTTCTGTGGTACTGTGGAGGATTGCAAAAATGGCTACATTTTTTCCTGTATCTGTGTCCTTTGCCTTGTAACTTTGCAGTGTTTTCCTGCTAATGATCTGGAGGATGTTACACGATGCAACAAGAAACTTTTAAAATGCTGATGTGATTGCCTTGGTTTGCTCTTGTCCTCAGTTATAACCATGAATGCATGCTGAGGCTAGCCTGCTGAATGACGAAAGATACATGTAGTATGGCCAAGTTGGCTCAGTCATCACGGCTAACACCATCCAAGATCACCCTATAGCCACTTGATGTCCAGAGTGGTGTGTGTGTTCAATCAAAACCAGCAGGAACACTCAGCCAACCAGCAAAGTCACAACCTAAATAAATGTTGTTTGTTTAAAGCCTCTGTGTTAGGGTGGTTTGTTATGTAGACTTATTATAGCAATATAGAACTAAATAAAGAAACTATTTAAATAAAGATACTATTTAAAACTAAAGAACTAGGCGAGAAAGTGTGTTGTGTGTGGGGGGCAAAGTCAAGTGGGTATAGAAGAGCATTCATAACTGAACCCTAATGTTCTCTAATGTTTAAACATTTGATAGCAATAGAAGAATCAGCAAAGGAGACTGAGAAGGAGGTCCTGGAGAAGTGGCAGGAAAACCAGAAGCTTGATTGTTGTGAATTTGCTCTAGTGTCTTTCTTCTTTTAATCCCCACCCTTTTTGGTTAAACCATTGGCTTGCTATTTCTTGATTGCACACCTTCATTTCCTCTTTCTACATTACACTCTTCATGCTGCTCATAAATTGTCTTCTTAAAATATCACTGGATTGGATTGTATCCATTTGTTTCTCAAAAGCCTTCCAGGTTACTGCCAGCATTCAAAGCTCTTATGAGACTAACCCCACCAAATATCAGAAGGACTAATTTGGAGTCCCCCAATTTTCCACTTACTAGGTGCCAGTCTTGTGTAATCTTTATAAATATAAAGCTCCATCTCTTCAATGTTATGAAAATAATAGAACATATCTAATCTAAATCTAAACCTGAAGTGGAACCTAAATCAATCTATTTACCTATATATAGCTCATAGTAAAATAATCAAAGGTGGGCATATACCTAACTGGACTATATTTTCCACCTTATCTTTCAGATAAGTGAGGTCATGAATGAATGCAAGTAGAAGTTTGTCACTGCCCTAACTGGGATTTGAGACATTGGATGTACTTTCTTCAAGCCTTATTCTCCTTTCTCACTGTTGGGCTGAATGACCACATGTAATAGAACTCCTCTGCTAGTTATATAATATGAGAAAACAGACAAATATATTTTTTTTTTCCTTCTGTGTTATTATGTTTTTGGGTCAATCTGTTTCAGCCTTTAACACCACATCTACATCTATATAGATAGGCATATAAAGTTTTGGGGAAGTAATATGTGTAAAAACATTTTGAAATTATTTAAAAAAACTAACCAGTTGCTGGGTGCAGTGGTGCATGCCTACGATTTCAGCTACTCAGAAGGTTGAGGAAGGCTTCCAAGTTTGAGGCAGGCCTGTACAATTATCAGGGTTTGAATCTAAAGTGTTCTCAAAGGCTCGTATGTTGAAGGCTTGGTTTCCAATGCAGCAGTGTTCAGAGGTGGGGCTCGGGAAGCGATTGAATCATGAGGGCTCTGACTTAATCCGTGGATTAATCTGTTGATGGGTTCATAGCTGATGACATTATTGAGAGGTCATGGAAACTTAAGGAGGTTGGGCCTAGTCAGAGGAAGAAGGTCAGTGGAGATGTTCCTGGAAGAGTATATTTTGTCCCTGGGCCCCTTCTTCTCCCTACACCATACTTCCTGGCTGCCATGAGGTGAACTTTCCTCCAACATGCCCTTCCACCATGATGTGTTGCCTCATCTCAGGTCCAAAGCAATGGAACCAGGCAACCATGGACTAAAACATCTATAACTGTCAGACGAAAGAAATCTTTTCTCTTGGAAGTTGATTTTCTCAGATATTTGTCTCAGATATTTGTGATGAAAAACTGACCAACACAGCAACTTTATGAGATGCTGGGTCAACTGAAATAAAAAGGGCTGGGGGAGGCTGGGGTTGTGACTCAGTAGAACACTTGCCTAGCATGTGTGAGGCACTGGCTTTGATCCTCAGCATTACATAAAAAATTAAATAAATAAAATCAAGTTATATATAAAAAAAGGGCTGGGGATGTAGTTCAGCAGTAGAGCACTTGCGTTGCCTAGCATGTACAATGTGCTGGGTTCAGTCCCCAGTATCGCAAAAACAGTCAAACATACAAGCAAACGAAAAGCTTACTTTTAGGTCAGCCAAGTGAGATGGAAAGAACAATGATTTTGGACTAATAAGATCTGGGGGTCTAAACTTCTCCAAGATACAGGCATAAAGCTAAGATGGCTCTAGATGCCTGTTGGGGAGCTTGTCATTGTTACATATTATTATTAGTACAAAGAGTTGAAATTGGTGTTATTTTTTTCTGGGTTTGGGTTAGGGAATTGATTGGAAATCTCCTCTTTCTCAGGTCATCTCTGGTTCATCTGAACAGGATTTTCTTTCCTCACCCTATTATTTGTTAAGCTGAGACTCTTGGGGAACATTCCTCACCTTGGGATCTTCAACTCTGAAAACTCTCGTCCAAGGTATCAAACATAATCTGGTTCAACATTTTCATTTTATGGTGGAGAAAATTAGATCCACAATGAGATCTAAGAGAACTCTGCTTACATTTTTAAAGTTGCAAATCTGGGGGCATGGAGCAGGGAGTAAATAAATAAATGGGAAAGTCCAGAAGGAAGGGGATGGGGGTAAAGATGTGGACAGGTTTTAGGTTTTAGGAACAGAGCCCTTGCCAGGGCCTGCGTGTAGATTGAGGCTACCTTGATGATCCCTGTGGCCTTGTTTCTTTATGAGCTAAATCCATGGCTAGTTTTCCATTAGATGCTAGACTCAGATTTTCTTCTCATCTATGCTTCTGCCTCCTCCTTCTCCATCTTCTTTTTGAGCTGGGTGTTGCTATGTTGCCCAGGCTGGTCTTGAACTCTTGGGCTCAAGCAATCCTCCTACCTCATCTTCCAGAGCGCTGAAACTATAGGTGTGTGCCACCACTCCTGGCTCCTTTTCTTTTTTATCTCACTTATCCCTCGTTTAGAATTACTTGCCTTTGTCACACACAGTCCTTCATTCTGGACTGCTTCTTCAGGTTACAGATGGTTGACAGTAATTTAATCTCTACAGATGAGAAAGGCAAAGCCACTGGAGCTCTCATTCCCTGTGAACTTTTGAACATTGACTGGCCTTTCTGGAAACAATGCTCTTATTTTTCTAAGTCAGAAAAGTGCCTTGATGGTGAAAACTGACTTCAAGCAGGAAGATGGCAGTGGATTAATTTTGGGTGAGTGACTCACAAAGTATGTCTCCATATAGAACTTCTGTAGCAGACTACACGACCTAATCAGAATCTCTCTACACACTGAGAGATGAAAAAAAAAAAATGGATTCACTAAACATATTTAACTGAGGCAGAGCAGAGGGAGAAGGACTGTATCAGTAAGGCAGAAATGCAGGGTAGGCGGCAGAGAACATCAGTGCAATGGTGTACCCACGAGCAGCCCACCACGTGGCAGTGGGTTAGGAGTGTACTCAGAACTTTTTGATTCTTCGGATGCCACAGTTGCGCTTCATTACTCAGCACCCCCTGGCCCTTTTATTGCAGAAGAGGGTTTGTTTCTTGGCTCTCATTATTAGCCTTCTGTTCTTCCTAATTGTGAAAACTCATTTTTGAATCTCACCATTTAGCATCTTCTACTCGTAAAAAACTTCCTTACCCTTAGCATTTGTTTCTTCTATAAAATAATCTAGAACTTGCTGTGAGAGCTCAATTAATTAGTTTTCAGAGAACACTATTACTGAGTCCCACTGATGTTTTGAGTACTTTACAACTGCTGTATTTTTGGCTCTTTAGGGCTTTTGAGGGTGGGTTTGCAGGATTCTTTTGGCAAAGTAATAAGGATCCCTGTAATTTTAGATTATGGTTCTCCTTCCTTTCTCCCTCCCTCATTCCCTTTTTTCCTCTACACCTCTCTCTTTTTTTTTAATGGAGGGAAGGAAAGACAGGCTAGATCCAGTATTCCAAATCTGATTAGAAATATGTAGAACTTGTTTCATTTTTTTGATCACACCATTTGAATATTTTTTTTGTTCCCTTTTGTGTGTGAGAGGTGATGCCAATCATTCTGCCTCCTATTCACTAACACATTCCAAAGTTCAATTGTAAGTCTATTGTTTGTAATGTGGAATGCATTTTCCTACAGAAAAGTGAAAATGTATCTGCAGTCAGGTCATTTACCAGTTCATGATAAGGCTGAAACATTGTTTACAAGTAATAAAGAAAACATAGAAAACAATACTCTTGCAAGGCTGGTAGATTCAAAAAGAATAAGAGAGTTTATTGTGTATTTATCTTGAGTGCTGATGCAAAAAAAAGGGCAGTACTGTAGGAGTAGGGATACACTTGTTTACATAGAGAGAGCTACATAAAAATGTGTTGATTGCTGAGGCAATTGTTGGGGAGCTGGCAGAAGAGGAGCAGACAAGGCAAGATTGGTGTGAAACAGATGTGTATTTCCTGCTCGGAGACATATCCTGGGGCTGCCATGCTCCCAGCCCATTGTGAGCCTCTGTACCCACCAATCTTACACAAGTTGTTGCATGAGTTGATGTTTTAGTCATCTTTTTTGCTGCTGTGACTAAATGACCCGACCAGCACAACTACATAAGAGGAAAAGTTTATTTAAGGGCTCACAGTTTCAGAGGTCTCAGTCCATATACAGTCAGCCCCATTCCTTGGGGCTCAAGGTGAACATCATGGAGGAAGAGTATGGCAGAGGGAAGCAGCTTACATGCCAATCAGGAAGCAGAGAGAGAGACTCCACTTGGCAGACACAAATATATACCCCAAAGCTATGCCCCCAATTCCCACCTCCTCCAGCCACACCCTACCATTTCAGTTACCACTCAGTTGATCCCTCTCAGGGGATTAATTTACTGTGGGTTAAGACTGTCACAATCTAATCATTTCTCCTCTGAATCTTCTTGCATTGTCTCACATGTGAGCTTTTGGGGGACACCTCGTATCCAAACCATAACAGTTGGCATAATAATCTCACTATATACAGACTGCAGATGTGTCTTAATGTGTTTTTCATTTCAGAATTTGTGGGGTATAGTAAAAGGAGACTAGGGATCCCCAGATACTAGGCTCTGTCGTGTTGCTTACTACTTGGGGGCTATCTTAATTTTGGCTAATGGAGACATTAATCTTCATGATCAGGTTAATCCATTGCCTTGTCTTAGAGCAATAAGTGTGGCAGTAAGAAAGCTCTATTTAGATGGCCCTGAATCCATCCTGTAATAGTCAAAAATGAGACTCATAGAAAAGTGAAGTAGTATCACCTAAGTCACTGACTTTGCTATTTGTTAATGTAATGCTTCCAAATAACTATTCAACTACAAATTTTTGCTTTTGTAGGGTTAATTAACTCATTTTATATCTTCCTCAAGTAACTAGACAATGGCATAATGATTTTGCTACAACTAATGGTGGTGGTGAAGAACCCATAATATTTGGATTTTATTGATTAAACACAGTTGATTATAAAACACTATCAAAGACATTTAAATGATGTCACCAAAAATTTAGATTAAAAACATGGTAGTTTAAGTTCTATGAATGTATATATAAAAAATAATGATAAAGTTTTGGGAGGACAAGACTGATGCCATTTTGTGACTCTGAGCCTTTGTCCTCAACCCAGCAGCCCTCGCCCAGATCCTGAAAAATTGCGATACACTTAATGGCACACTGCTCTGGCGCCAGTGAGTTGTTTCATAATCTGGGCCAACCAATCAGGAAATTAAGCATTGGGCCCACCATAGCCAAACCTATCAGCCTAAAGGCCAACTGACCTCATACCGACCGCACTCACCCTTACCCAATCCTGTAGCGACAAGACCACTCTCCCCCTGCGCGTGCTTTCCCTTACCCAATCATGTAATGCCAAGGCATGTACTCCCCTGCTTGCGATTGTAATCCATAAAAATCCCTGCTCCCCTAGACTCGGGGCCACACCTCCCTACCCGCTGCATCCGTGAAGGTGTGTGGACCCTGCTCGAGCTTGAATTAAAGACCCTTTTGTGATTACATTGGAATCGGAATCCTGGTGGTCTCTGGTGGTCTCGTGAGTCTGGGCATTACAGTTTCACCGTGGATTTTACAGTAGGAAATGCTGGCCCTGTAGTAAATATCTGATCATACATTTGATCTGAGTTCTTTAAAATCATTTTGGTACAGACCACCTTGGCTAATTAGACCATCTTCATAATCCAATTAATTGGCTCCAATTAGGTTGTAGAATTAAATTCATTAAAAAAATTATGTGAAGCTTTAATTTCCCAGGTTTTAGGTTCAGGCAGAGTATTTTCTGGTATGAGAATTTTTAAATGAAATAGTAATGAATTTTCATTGTTCTAACTTAGAGTGTCTGGAGTGTCCCCCAAAGGCTCTTGTGTTGAAAGCTTAGTCCCCAGTTAGTGGTACTGTTGCGAGGTGGTCATGCTCTTTTTTTGTTTTGTTTTGGGCACTGGGGATTGAAATCCACCACTGAGCCACATCCCCAGCCCTTATTTCATATTTTATTTAGAAACAGGGTCTCACTGAATTGCTTAGCACCTCTCTTTTGCTGAGGCTGGCTTTGAACTCATGATCCTCCTGCCTCAGTCTCCTGTGCCTCTGGGATTACAGGCATGTGCCACTGTGCCCAGCTAAGCATATGTTCTTCTTTAAATTAAAATTTAAATTAAGATTACAAGAGACCATGATAACTCTGTCTAGGATATAATTCAAATAATTGAAATTATAGTTAAAAATATTGACAGAAAAATGTGCAGAATAAAGGCATTAATTTTACCATGAAAATGAAACGGGATAAAGTTGATTTACTGAATTTCTAGGAATTAGCAGTCACATAGATTATCTAAGCATTCATTTTAAAAAGCTTTAAAAATAAAATGCTAACTCATTTATGGCCAGTGAATATAATATTAATTATATGATAATGCTAATATGCATATGAATTATCTTAAATTACACATAATCCTATCTTAATAAAATTATGGAAAGTCTATAGGTGGGTTTTTATCTTTCTTTTTTCAGGAAAAAAGGATTTGAGGAAAACTGAATAGGACTATAGCTACCAAATTCTATCATTTAGGAATTACTTTTTAAGGAAAGCAAACTGTAATTGCTAGTATTGTTAATTAAATATCTTTCCCCTTGTAATAAGAAAATTCCTAACCATAAGAGACTATGAAATATGTTCATTTTCTCTCATGGACATTGTTGATTTTTCTTTCTTCCTTTCTTTTCCTGCAGTAGTGGGGATTGAACCCAGGGCTTTGTGCATGCTAGGCAAGGGATCTGTAAAGACTAGACAACCAGGAGGAGATGAATTAAGCCACTCGGCAAGACTTTATTGGAATACACGCTCTAGGGCCGAATCCTCTCGTCCATCAGAGTGTGTCCGGGAGGAATGGCGCTGGGGCTCCAGTGCACAAAGAATTTCAAGAAAGCCCGGTCAGGAAGGGGAGGGCTTGGGGGCAGGAAGAGAAGGCCAGAGTCCTTCCTGGATAGGTCAGGAAAACCCGCTGATTGACAGGAGGCGTGTCTACTGGTGGCGTCAGCATCTGGCTGGCAGCTCCATTCTTCAGCTACTGACCGGTCCCCCTAATTGAACATCCTGGACCCTGGCCCGACCTAACAGGATCTATCACTGAGCTATATCTTTAGCCCTTCATTTTTGTGTCACTTGTGGCACCAAACACACACCTTATGTTTGATGAGCCCTAAACATTAACTGAATTAAAAATACTGAATACTTGTGTGTTCATCCCTTCTCTATAAAATGATTTGTGTTTGCAGTTAATCCAAACCTCTCTTTTCATTTTGTGGAGGCCTGTAGATGCCTCTAAAACAAAGTGCAGCCAGTGCATGACTCAGCAGCACAGGGTCAGTGTGTGTCCCTGCCCTGTTGGCTTCAGCTTAGAAGGAAGTTTGTCCCAGCCACACCAGGTGGCAGTGTGACCCATGCCTGCACAGACACCAAGCCAATGCAGGAGGAAAAAACAATGCAGCGATTCTACAAAGAAAATATTTGAAAATAACCTAATATGAAAGGGTAAATGAACACAATTTTCTGGATTTAAGTCAGAGATTCAAAGATTTGCATAACTTATATGATTGCTACTGATGGGGAAGAATAAAAAATAGCAGTTTCTTATTTATATTGTCAACAGGTTCACAGAAATAAATATGTATCCTGCCAGACAAGAATAAATCATGGCATTTATATAATGGGATAGAAGTGATCATATTGAAATTTAATATTATTAGACTATTTAGTACATAAAAGAATAGCTGTAAAAGGCACAATTATTCTTTGAAAGTAAAATGATCAGACTATTCTACCTGTCAAAAATCAAGAAATTAATCCAGTTTTCAAGATACAATGTTTTTAGAGTTTTAAAATGGTTGAATTTTGATGCAGATGAATGATTTATGTAAATTATTTTTCATGTACATAGATACCTTTATTGTCTTGAAGTTGGGATATTAGCTTAAGTCCTACTAAATTTGAGATATGGAGAAACAAAAGACAATTAATTGCATCATTCTGGTATCAGTAACATATTCCTCCATGAAGTAGCATGCTCTATAGTACTTGACAGGTATCATTGCTTTATATTTCATTTGGTCTTCTAAGTATTGCTGGAACTGTAAGATAGAGGAAGCACAAAGAGAAATTGCTCCTGTAGGCCTTATTGTGGACATTTGTTATTGTAGATGTTTCTTACTGCCCAATACCCTTTAAACTGTCCTCTTGTGTTTGGAAAGTTTCCTGATTTGAGTCCCTCTTCCCCAGACTGTACCAAGAAATTTCCTTTCCCCGTTCCACTTGCCACAGAGGCACAGGTGTGTGTCTTGGATTCTGCCCATCAGATGCACTTGTATGTGACTTTGATTCCTAAGTGAGCACTGGAAGAAATTTCCTGTCTGGCAAAGAAGCCAACAGAGGTGTTGGACTCTTTAGGAGTATCCAGGCCAGAGTCTTTAGCAACTGATCCTGAGCATCTCCACATGAGCTGGGCAGCATTTGACAAGTCATGGCTTAGGTATCGAGTGTGGCAGCTGGGGCATTTTAGCTGTAGCAGCTCCTCCAGAGTAATTGAACATTGTTCCTGACCGCTCAGCATCCATACCCTCTCAGAGCTTCTGTGAGCCACCTACTAGCTTTTAATTAATTCCTTTTTCATTTAAGCCAGCCAAGGCTGATTTTGTTGTTTGCCACTGAAAACCCTGACTGAAATAGGAATGAGTGGTCATGGTATTTTTCCTGTTGCCTCATTTCCTGTTGTCTCCAATATAGGTAGCTTCCTCTGTGCCTGGAGAAACCATCTTATATTGTCCTTAGACTTTATAATTCTGGTGAACAAGAAACTCTCATTCCCAGAATTCATATATTAATCAAACCTCAGGAAAGACTCTGAGGTGCTCTGTTTGGATCATGCGTCCATATTTGAACAGGGGACAGGGAGGAGACACAGATTTGGGAGTAACTTGTAAAACTGTTATCATGTCATAAATCTAGGGAAATTTTCATATGAAAATAAGAAAGGAAGAAAGAATATAATAACCATAATCTCAAATGGATCCAACAAATAAGATAAAGCAACCACAACTGAGTAAAAGTAAAATCATTTCTATATTTACATCTATAAGTAGCATGCTTTCTATAAATAAGGGAGGAGAAATTTTAATCTTTAAGACTAAAGCCTAATTAGGAAACACCTAAATTAAGCTCAATATCACTCTTTTAGAAAAGCAGAAGTCTCTTGCTTTTGTCCAACTAGTACCCCATTTCTCTTCTAGTTATAGAATCCCTCTTTATTATGAGGCCATTAGCACTCTGCCTGTTTCTCCATTGCCTCAAGGAAGGCAGGTGACTTGCCTCTGGCTAATTAGAATACTCTCCTGCCTGTCCGCATTCATATATGGGCAAACGATCCAAGCAGGCACATTGATCTGAGATTTGGAAGTATGAACTCTGGGAGTGAGAGTCTCTTGTCCACTGGGATTACAAGCTCTATGCACAATGTAAGCTGTTCTCAGCCACTTAGAGGAAACTGCCTATAGTAGGAGAAAATGAAGCAACATACAACTAGAATGAAATGAGATGAGAAATAGAGAACCTACCAGCTCTTATAACATTTTTTTTTTGAGTCTCTGGTCCAGCTGTACTTAAACAATTTTGATTAAGTGTTTGGATTGGGTTTCTGTCAGTTGAAATCTAAAAGAGTCATGGTAATATAATGAACCTGTTATTTTCTGTTACTTATTTACTCTTTTCCTACCATCATATCTGCATTATGCATTCAACAAAACTAAGGAGAAAAAAAACCTAGTATTTTCTTTGATTTAAAAAGTAATAAATGCCTATTATACAGACATTGGAAAATATTAAAAGGTACATAAGTATGAACATACATGACAAATGTTAAACCAGTCAACCCATAAGCTTACCACTCAGAAAAAGACCACTTTAATTAAATAATTCCACATATATATGTACATGGACAATTGGGAGCATTACTACAGTATTGTAATGTGCTTTTCTCATTTAATATTAAATTGTGATTTTTGTGTATGTGCTATTAACTTTTTCCTACTATGTACTTAAGTTGCCAAACCATTTTGGGGAGTCATATTCAAAACCATTACTTGATAGGTGTCAGAATAGTGAGTGGTGATAGATGTTTCCCAACCAGATGTGAGCACAGATTGAGCAAAATGTCTCCCCTAATTCATTAGTCCTCTCCTACCACTCTAGCTCATTAATACATTTTGGGATGGAATAGAGTATAACAGACGTATTGTTGAAGGTTATACTTGTTTTACCAATTCCTCCCAATGTGACTACAGCATACCAAGCAGATACTACGACCTCATGTATAGAACAGGAGACAGAATAAGGTTGAGGTGAAGGAGAAGCCTGTGAGAAGACAGTTCAAATGCTGGAGGACCTACTAGTCAGGGCTTCAGGGTTGACTTCTGTGGAAAAACTAAGCCTTGCATTTTATGTTCCCATACTACTAGCTTGAAAGATTTAGAGATTGCACTAAGGGAAATTCTTTTTTTTTTTTTTAGTACTGGAGATTGAACTCAGGGGCACTTGACCACTGAGCCACATCCCCAGCCCTATTTTGTGTTTTTTTTTTTTTTATGTAGAGACAGGGTCTCACTGAGTTGCTTAGCGCCTCGCCGTTGCTGAGGCTGGCTTTGAACTCGCAATTCTCCTGTCTCAGCCTCCCTAAGTGCTGGGATTACAGGCTTGCGCCACTGCGCCCGGCATATCTAAGGGAAATTCTATTGTCCTTCTTCTTAGGATCTATACATGGTAAGTCTAGATGCCCCATCTGTCAGTGGCTTTAAGAACCAAAGTAGCTATCAAAAATAAACTTAAGGAATATAAATGTATATGTGTATGTGTGTGGCATATACATGTGTATGTATGTATGATATTTGTGTATGTATGTATATATGAAATTCTTACAAGTATATACTTATGCTAACCTCTTAAACATGAACTTATTAGTGCTATGTTGGATACTCTAGGGTGACTCTGGGTCACTACTTTCTGAGACACCATAATTCTAGTACTTTCTATCCATAGCGGTTGAGCAGCAGAGATGCAGATCTCTCTTCTGTACCAGCCTTTTATGAATTGTTGATATTATTCATAGTTACTAAGTGAGGAGATTTGGGAGAAAAGGCTTTGTTCCCTGAAGGACAGTACATTGCTGACATTCTGGAGTTATCCTAGTGATTCTGGGGAGTTACAGCCATAAATCCAGAGGAGGATGGAGAAGTGGATCAATTTAGCACTTAGGGGAAGATTTTTCTTTTCCATAATGAAAAGGGAAAAATGTTCCCTTCCTCCATGGGTATAGTTGATTACTGAAGAAAGAAAAGACAGGAGTTCCTGTGGTCAAGCAGGAATACTCCTAAGTCTGGATGTTGAGAAATGAAGAAAAATATGCAAAGGAAACTGAAAATAAAAGTGGCCATAAAAAGAGAAGAACCAAGAGAGAAAAATTCTGGAGGGTAAGGAAAGAAATCAGCTGTCAAGACAAGCCATGGGATTTGGCTACATAAGGACACTATGACCTTGACAAAAGCAATTTTAGTGGAATGATAGAAATTACTTTTTGAGTAGTATTTTTGTAAAGGGAAGCAAGGAAATGGAGTGGAGTTCAAGTTCAAGAAAAGATTTTCTTGATAATGGCAGATACCACAATGGTATATATGGTGTTGAAAATGTCTAGAACAGTCAGAAATCCTGATGTTGAAGAATAGGGACTACTTGCTGGCGTGATATTCCTGGTAAGTGAGAGGGACTGGATCTCCAGGTAAAGGCATGGGCATTGAGTGGGAACACAGATGGTTTGTTGACTGTAGCAGGAATATGAGGGCCTAGACATAGGTGGATTTTGTTCCGTGGGTATGCTTATAACTTCTCCAATTCCTTCTGCCTTCTCAAGGAATAAGAGGTAGCATTAACAGTGACAACAAGGAGGGAGAAATATAACTGAGCTTTGACTAGATATGAAGAAGACAATATTTGAAATAATTGTTCAGAAGGAGGACAGAGGGTTGAATTGGGCAATGCTGGCAGCACTAGGGACCACCAGTGGTCACGAATTTAAAATGAGTCCAGTTAACCTGGTAGTATGGTGTTTTAGTCAGCTTTTTCACAGCTGTCACCAAAAGACCTGACAAAAACAATTTAGAGGAGGAAAAGCTTTTGGGAGGCTCGCAGTTTCTGAGGTCTCAGTGCATAGACAACGGCTCCATTGCTCTGTGCCCAAAGTGAGGCAGAACATCACGGCAGAGGGTGTGGCAGAGGGAAGCAGCTCAGGACATGACAGTCAGGAAGCAGAGAGATACTCCCCTCACACAGACTAAGTATATATCCCAAAGGCATGTCCACAGGGACCTACCTCCTCCCGCCACACCCTACCTGCCTACAGTTATCAACCAGTTAATCCATTCAAATGGATTAATGCATTGATTAGGTTAAAGCTTTTATATATCACCTCTAAACTTTCTTGCATTGTCTCACACATGAGCTTTTAGGGAATACCTCATTTCTACACCATATCATATGTTTTTCTCCAACCACATTCACTTGATTAAGTTCAGGTGTAGTAGGCAGGTGACCTAATCTAGGATATGGTTTATCCAATTTAAATGCTGGACAAGAATGGTGAAGGGTGCAAGGTAGTGATTCTAATGATAAACCATGGTATCTTACTGGGATAAGGGAAAAGGGAGGACATGATGTAGGTGAGAGAGTGAAAAACTGGCAAGCCCTCTGGGCTCAGAGAATTGTTTCATTGGTAACGTAAGAAGTCAGTAGGAGGCAAAGGTGGTGGTAGTGAGAGTAAAATGTTTGAAACAGAGATTTAAGAGTACTTTTTGTAAAATAAAAGATCGTTTATTCACCACTTTTCAATAATATTCTTACTTTAAATCAACTTTTAAGGGTATGATTTATGATATTAAAATTTACATATTTTGACAAAATATACAACTATTAAAATGCCATCGAAATTGAAATGTAGAAGATTTCCATCTCTCCATAGATCACTTGTGCTTCTTGCAGTCAGTGTCTCACACCCTTATCCCATCCAGACGGATGCTGTATATATTTTTTTTGTACCAGGGATTGAACTCAGGGGCACTCGACCACTGAGCCACATCCCCAGCCCTATTTTGTGTTTTATGTAGAGACAGGGTCTCACTGAGTTGCTTAGCACCTGCCATTGCTGAGGCTGGCTTTGAACTCGCAATTTCCCTGCCTCAGCCTCCCAAAGTGCTGGGATTATAGGCGTGCAACATCGCGCCCGGCTTAATGGTACAGTTTTAAACGTTATAAGGCAGATGGTTTTGGCAGTGCAGTGTAATCACTAAACCCTTAAAGATGAGTCCAGAGGGAAGCGCAATCATCTCTGGATCCCTAGAGTTACATATGTTGACAGCTGGATTTGATGTTCTCTTTTTAAATGTAAAATATCTCTGTAATACTATTGATTTAAAGACCATCCAGTTCCCAAAAGGTGAAATGTATTCCATAGTAAATAATTCAATTTTAAAGTTAAGATTTATGTCTAATTTATTAGAACTTCTCTTTCCTACATAATTCTTAAATACCTGACAGAGCCTCTGGCATGTACTGAGGAAATCAATAGATTTTTAAAGAAAGCAATCAATATTCCAAAATGTCTCATCACAAAATTAGGAATTATATAAAGATAATTGAAGTAAAAGGAAAAGAACACATTGTTCTCCTGACTCATTTTAGTTCTTCCCTGACAATGAATTTTCATGAGTTGCTTGGACTATTAAGGTAAATTGGTATTTTAAAGTCTGATTATTTGTGACAGGAGTTCAATATTTGTAGGCTTTGGTTTGTATATTTATATCTACACTGAATATCTATAAGCAATTGTGAGTAAAACACCATCTGTCTATAAAGTGCTCATTTAGTATAGAATTCACCAAACATCATTTAAATGAATGCTTATAACATGTGAAACACAGTGCTTTATAACTTATACTTAAAATATTTCATTAAGAAATGGAGAGGAAAGTGTTCTAGAGCAAAATATGAGTAGCATGTATGACTTTGGAGGAGAAGATCTGTTAGGATAAGTTTTCTGAATACCTAGAGCTTATACCTTCAAGAACTGTCTTTTTTTCTTCTAACCAATTAAATAACATTTTTTCAAGATGTATTTCCCCATCTTAAGCAGAATGTATAGCATGTAATCTACAGGTTCTGTAGCTGATAATTATGGAGGTCAATTTACCAAGGGGTGTTGCCCTTGAGGTTTATTAAAGTGTACACACACAAAAGAGATCAGATAATGAAGCTATGCAGCAGTTTGGGACCATTTATTAAATGACATATCTGCCCCCTCTCTCCTCCCTTTTCCATCCCTCCCACATGCATTTTCTTCTAATTTTCTGTTCATATGAACTCAGGTAGGTTGAGGGTTGATTCAAGAAGCTGGATGACCTTGGTTATTCCCTCAGTAGCTTCAATTTACATTTTTTTAGCATTTTGATTTTGAAGGGGATTAGGGGGCACGAGACTGACTCCAGATGCTTTCATGTGGGAGTCAAGTGCATATATTCATAGACCTTTTCTCTATTTTGTTTATCTAGGTCCTTTAGTTCATTGAAGTTAGCCAGAGGGTGACTGCTGGACTCATGACATATTGCAAACATACAGGAAAAGCATGAATGGCCCACTTGATATATAACTTATTTTTGGATTAATTTTTTTTTACTTTTTAAAAACTGGTGCACATTATTGTAAGGTCATCTGGTCGTTTGGCTTACAATTATTATACAGAATGATGCATTTCCCTGTGATATATTCATAAATACATAAAAACATGTTGTGATCAATTTGTCTCAGGGGCTTCTTCTAAGACAAGAAACAAAAAAGAATAGAAAAAGTCATGACTTATTTGTCTCTGAGACAAGGATTCAATTCAAAGTAGTTTATTTTGTCAGATAAAGGGAAACACCAATGAAGAGTCCTCAGGCAAAGAAATGCAGGTGCTGACAAAGTGGCTGTCAGGCAACATGGGCTGAAGGGGTCAGAGTGAGGAGCAGTGGTTGGGTCACCTGCTATATTCACTGCAGCTTGAGACACTGACATGAGAATGGCCCCTGTTCTCATCCCTGTAGTGAGAAGACTTTCATTTTGAGAGTGAACTAAGAGACAGTTAAGACTATCCTTTAACCATCCTAGCATCTAGAAATATTGCTTCTACCTTCTACCTATCTATGTAGCCCTTTCTGGTTTATATCCTGAATGAGTTAGTCAATGAATTGTTTAACTCAATTCTATCCTTACTTTTAGTCTAATTTAAGCACTGCCAGTTGGAATTTTGTTTTTCTTTTTTGAATGGTGAGGTAGGGCTGAAGTGAGTGAATGGTGACTGATTTTCCAGTGTTGGATGATCCACTTCCTCAGATCAGAGGTTCTTGAATTTATGTAGCAATGATTTTGAAAATGATACCAGTCACTGCCTGTTTGTAACAACTTCATAATGTCTTTAAAAGATGTTCAGCTGTGGGAGTAATGAATTTAAATAAGGAGGGGTTCTATCTCACGTTATAGTGGAAAGCTGTTTATGTCAGCTTGCATCTTTTTCTTTTGGATCCATCTCTCCCCAAATCCATCTAGCCTGTGTGTGTGTGTGTGTGTGTGTGTGTGTGTGTGTGTGTGTGTGCGAGCGCGTGTGCACGTGAATGTGTGCGTTTCATGGGTTACAAATATACATACCATTTACAGTGTTGGTATGTGACTAGGGCTGGACCAATCTCAGTACACTATTTGGCTGGACACATTGCGGTGGATACAGGATCCATTCGTGGCCAGTCAGGGTGTGTGTGTGTGTATGCACACATGCACGAGAGGCAGTGGGGCTAGGAAGAAACTAAACCATGGATATTGGGAGGATGAGGTTCTCTTTCTGCTAATCTGGAGTAATATAAGACTGGGGCTGATTGTGGTCATTGCCCATGGTGGGAGGGATATTGCCTGCAGAATGCCTCCAAGTAGAAACAAGTAATAGAGACAAAAAGTCCTGGAGGCTTTAGTTTTTGAATCTGGCTGTGCTTGGACTTGACCTCAGGGCCCCTCTGAGTCACTTTTTCTGTAAGCTAATGTTTCTTTTCTTTTTCTCCTCCTTCTTCCTTTTTTCTGCTTCTTCCTGTTTCTTCTTTTTGCTTATGGAATTTTAAGTTAGGAGGAATAGAGTTTTGACTGAAACACATACTCGGAACTGGCAAAAACTGAGGACAAGGAGAAAATGTCTATCATCAGGAAAAAATTGAAGAGACACAACTTGAAGATTAAAAAAATCTCCTGAGACACAATATAAATTGATTTAATATCAATTAACAAGATAATTTCTGAAACCAGAATATGGATGAAATTGTGCCAGCCATCTTCAATAGCTCTTTCTGTATAATATCCATGAGAAAAACAAAAACAAAAAAAAGGGATGGTTGATGTTTATGTGGATTTGCAGAAGAGAAAACTACTCTTGGGTATTTTTGCCTCTTGTCTTCCCAATTCAAAATGTTTGTGAAAGTTGCCAAGTGAGTTTATGTATTTATATATAAATTTATATACTTATGTATACATAACATGTATACATACATGTATATATGTGTATACATGCATATACATGTATATATATGCACACATATATATTTATATATATTTGTTTATAATTTTAATTGCTATGTATAACTTTATTTCCAGAGCTAAGTGATTAGTATGTGAAATGAATCCCAAACATGAAAATACTTGCTGATGTGCAATATAAAGGGGAACATACTGTATAGTAAATCAAGTGGTTCTTATAATTCCTTTGAGAATGCATCAGAAAACCATGAGATAGTAGCTGAGGTCTGGCCCTGGAAATTCCAAAGGGCCATTTCTGGATGGTGAGTCTTGCAGCCAATTCCTGACCACTGCTAATCATCAGAGACTCTCACTTCTGCCAAACAATTATTTCAACTATAGATACACTTCTTTAAAAATGCAACCCTTAGTTGTACAATAAAAACAAACAATTCATAGAACTGCAGTGGGCCAGGGCCTTTCATATCCATATTCATGGAAGCAGCTAGGGCTGAAAAGAGCAAGGAGGATCACACAATGGTTGAGACAAATCAGTTATTTTTTAAACCTTTTTTATTTTAAGAGCCTTTACACTTTTCAAAATTATTGAAGAACTTATACAGGTTTTGTTTGGGTTGCTTCTATTGATTTTTACCATATTAAATTAAAACACAAGATTTTGACCATATTAAATTAAATACTATACAACATTTTTCCTTTTAAATTGCACATCAGCAAGTGTTTTCATGTTTGGAATTCATTTCACCCCCTAATCCTTTAGCTCTGGAGATGAAGTTATACATAGCAACTAAAATTATAAACATAAATTAAAACAGAAAAATATGTTAGTATTGGCAAGCTGACAAGCTCATGGTCGAGGATATGGATAAAATAAATTAGAGTAAGTATTCTAATTTGTTTCGAGAGATTGGATTTTTTTGTAATTGGCAACAAATATTGTCCATTGTTTTCCTTAAGGAGATTGAAATGTGAAGTAAACATATCCATTAATGTCCAAATCTGAATAACATACATTGTCAGTGGTTTTTTTAAAAGGGGGAAAAAGGTATTCCATGAAAATAGTGTCCAGCTCAGTTTGCAATGTCAATACTCACACAATTCAATTTCCTTGAGCCAACCATTTTACCTTGGCATGCAGCAGAGTGCTTTGTGGGTACTTCCCATTTCATAACAGAATATTGAAAGATCTGTGCTCAAGGATGGAGAATTAACAATTCTTAGTGCCTTGTTAAAGGCATTAAGTGGAATTGGCTTTATTTTTCTTTTAAAATGTAAGTGTAAGGCACTGAAGAATACAACTACTAAAATGGTTTGGTGGCTGGGCCTGGTGGTGTACGCCTGTAATCCCAGCGGCTTGGAAGGCTAAGGCAGGAGGATCATGAGTTCAAAGCCAGCTTCAACAATGGTGAGGCACTAAGAAACTATGAGACCCTGTCTCTAAATAAAATAGAAAATAGGGCTGGGGATGTGGCTTCGTGGTTGAGTGCCCGTGAGTTCAATCTCCAGTACCCCCTCGCCCCAAACAGTTTGGTGCTAGTGCTTGATTGAAAAGTGCCAACATTGTTACCTATCATTGCTTTTGCACCATTAGTGCAAATCTCAACACAGTGAAAAAGGCAAAAATCATCTCAGTTATTATTATAAAAATAGTTTTGGCCTTGTGAGTCCCTTGAAAGTATTTGGGAACCCCCAAGTGTTGTGCCATACTTTGAGAATCACTGATTTAAAAATTGCTATCATTCTATCATTCAAAAAATGACTTACTGAAGCCGGACGTGGTGGCGCACGCCTGTAATCCCAGCACTTAGGGAGGCTGAGACAGGAGAATCACGAATTCAAAGCCAGCCTCAGCAATGGTGAGGCACTAAGCAACTCAGTGAGACCCTGTCTCTACATAAAACACAAAATAGGGCTGGGGATGTGGCTCAGTGGTCGAGTACCCCTGAGTTCAATCCTTGGTACCAAAAAAAAAAAATGACTTACTGAGCACCTATGAATGCCAAGCATATTTGAGAGCATGGGATTTGTCAGGGAGCAAAATAAGGAGCTCTGCTTTCATGAAGGCTGTTTTCTATTGGGGTGAGAGGGTAAACAAAAGACAATGAATAGATAAATGAGGAAATGCATCAGAGATGATGAGTGCTATGGGCAAAATGAAAAGTAGAGTAAGGGAAGAGCCAGTGGCAGTGCTGGTGAGTAACAGAACAGGTAAGAGGTTGAAAGATTGGAGTGGTCAGGGTAGGCCTCATTGCAAAGGTGACATTTGAACAAAGTCTTAAAGGAGATGAGGGGTTAATGATGTCACTATCTGGTGTGGGAATATCAGTTAAGGGAGCAGCCTGAACAAAGGCCATGAAGTGGGGCTGTTCCCAGTGGAGTGATTGACTGGAATGAACCAGAATGTGTGGTCAGAGATGCAAAGGTGGGAGCTAATCATGTAGGGAAAAGGGAGTCATTTGAGAGTTTTAGCAGAAGAATGATCTGATCTCTTACACTTAAAAAAATCACTTTTGTTGCTACTTTGAGAATAGACTGTACAGGATAAGTCTAGAAAACGGAGATTAGTAAGAGACTTGTGTAATAAATTTGAAAAAGAGATGATGTGGATCAGGCCAGAGTGGTAGATGGGGAATTGGTGAGATGGTAGAGTCAGTGAAACTTTTTAATGGTTTTCGTGTGAGGTGTAAGAGAAAGGGAAGTCAAAGATAAACTTCAAAGTTATTGGCTTGAACAACTAAAAAGAAAATCTCTTATACAAAAATTAACTCAAAATTTTCCAATGAAGCAAGTGTAAAATTTAAAAACTTTTAGAAGAAATGACAGAAGAAAAGCTTTTTGACCTATTGGTAGGCAACAGAGTTTTTAAACAGGACACCAAAAGCATGATCAAGTACTGTCTAGGATATAAATGTGTATGATCCAGAATATAGAGAGTCCAATACAAAAATAGGAACAAGATTTAAACACAGGGTAGATCTCCTGAAAATCAAAGGGAGATCAGTAGAGGAAAGGGGCCAAGGGGTAGGAAGCAGCGAGGGAGGGAGCGGGGAAAGGCTAGGGAGTGATATAGGCCAAATTATACTGTTATATTGTGTGCACGTACAAATATATAACAACAAATCCCATCAATATGTACAACTATAATGCACTGATAAAAAATGAGGAAATAATAAAAAATGATTTGAACACATATTTAACCAAATGATCAATGACAAATAAACTAATGAAGAGATACTTAGTGTTAGCTAGTAGGGAAACAAATAAAGCCACCACCAAACACTATAACATACCTTTTAAAACACCTAAAATAAAAAACACCATACCAGTGCCAGTTAGGATGTGGAACAATTGGATCTCACATATTGTTGGTAGGAATGTAAAATGGTAGGGTACTTTGGGAGGCCTGGAGGGAGGGGGCAAGTTCTGGAGAGTGATATTGGCTATATTATATTGTTATATTGTGTGGATGTATCAATATGTAACAACAAATCCTATCAATATGTACAACTATAATGCACTAATAAAAAAAAGGTGAAGCCGGGCATGATGGCACACGCCTATAATCCCAGCTGCTGGGGAGATGAGACAGGATTGTAAGTTCAAAGCCAGCCTCAGCAAAAGCAAAGTGCTAAGCAACTCAGTGAGACCCTGTCTCTAAATGAAATACAAAATAGGGCTAGAGATGTGGCTCAATGGTTGAGTGCCAATGAGTTCAATCCCTGGAACCCTCCCTGCACCAAAAAAGAAAAAAAAAAAAAACCCAATCTAAACATGTGATAGCATTTCACTTAACTAAATACCAATGTAGAGGAAAAAGAGTATACATAAAAGCTAGTGAAATCTGAATAAGGTCTATAGTTTAGTTAATGGTATTGTACCCATGTCAACATCCTGGTTTTTTGTAATTATACTATGGTTATATAAAGATCTTACTTTGGAGTAAGATAAAATGTTTCTGTTAACCAGGATGGAAAAGCCTGCTGCTAGAGCAGATTTTAGATGACATGAGTTGTTTTCTAAATTTGAAATGTTTATTGCACATGCTTGCTTGTGTACAAGTCTGGAGTTTGGGAAAGGAACCTTGACATGATATACATTTGGGAGATGACATTTAAAACTACAAGAGAGGATAAAATCATCAAGGGCAGGGATATAGATCAAGAATAAAAGAGGGCAAATACTGGGCCTTGGACTCTACTATCAGACAACATGAGATTTAAAAAAATGCACTTTTGGAAAATAATAGTTTCAACTTTAATGTTTTCATTTTTTTTTCTGAAAATTTTGGTGCACATGTGTGTGCATGTGCCTGTGCATTTGTGGTTTTTTTTTTTTTTTTTTTTTTTTTGGCGTGTGTGTCTGTGTGTGTCTGTGTAGTTTAACAGAGTTGTGTTCCAAAAAGTAGACAGATTTACAGATTTGAATTTCTTTCAGTTATTGTGGACTTCGTTCTCTTTTCCTCTGTTCTTCATCAATTTCTGCAAAATTTTACAGAATGTCAACAGAAATATCTCTTGCTTTTCCTCAGCTTTTAAATTATGTCTAATGATTTTACAAACTGTTATTCTGTCAATCCATGTTGCTACTAGGGATCATGTATAGAATGGGACTTGGATGTGGTGGGACATGCTTGTAATCCCAGCAACTCTGGAGGCTGCGGTAGGAGGATCATAAGTTCAAAGCTAGCCTCAGCAATTTAGCAAGGCCCTTAGCAATTTAGCAAGACCTTGTCTCAAAATAAAAAAAATAAAATGGGGTGGAGATGTGGTTTGGTGGTTAAACACCCCTGGGTTTAATCCCCAGTGTCAACAAAACAAAACAAAAAACAGAGGATGGAATATCTATTTTGAAACTACCTTCCTTAAGAAGGAAGTAAAGACAAAATCTGATTCATGTATAGGAAAAATTATCTTATTATCTTCTTTTAACAGTAAAAAATTATTGCTTTGTTTATGATCTGTGTTTATTCTAGATATTTTTATCTTTAACCAAAAGTTCTATTTCCTTTGCCTTTCTTTTCATTATTATTGCTATTAAAAACTTAACTGACTTTCCCTTCCTGAGTAGGCAAATCACTCTAATTACCTTATAAGTTTAGAGATGTAGCTCTCTTTGCCTAGAGGGAAGTTTATAATACCTGGTGCATATATTAAGAAACAAGAAGGGGTAAAAATCAATGACTGAAGAGTCCATTTAAGAAGGTTAAAACAGAAAATTAAATCCAAAGAAAGGAAAAAGAAAGAAATAATAAAGACAAAGATGAAAACTAATGAAATAAATATAGAACAAACATAGAAAGAATGAATATAGCAAAGTTGGTTTTATGCTAGAAATATTAACACATATAAAAAAGAAAAGCTATGAATTGCCAGTATCAAATTAAAAATGGAACATCACTTTTAGATCCTACAGAATTAAAAAATGTAGGAGGATATTGTAAAAATTTATTCCGTGAATTAAAAAATAATGCAACAATCTGGGCTGGAGATCTAGCTCAGTTGGTAGAGTGCTTGCCTCATATGCACAAGGCCTTGGGTTCAATTCCCAGCACCACAAAAAAATAAATAAATAAATAAAAGCAATAATCTAATTCCTAGTAAAATATAATTTACCAAAACTGACATCTACTTCTGACATAAACAAAAGTAGAAAATAGAAATAATTCTTTGGTAAGTCATTCCAACATTTCTATTGGGATGTTTATCTTTTTAAAAAATAGATTCATATAACTTTTTTACTTAATATATAACTATTTGTCATAAATATTATAAGTATTTGCCCTAGTGTTTTTACTTTTATATTTTATTCATAGAAGCTGGAAATGCTGTATTTTATTGTACAGTTAAATTCATTGAACCTTTTTTATGCAATTTCTTTTGCTTTTATTCTCAATTTATTCTTATATAGTTTTCTCAAGTTTATGATGATGTGTGTGTGTTTTTGAAAATTAATTACTTAAAAGTTTAGAACTTAGTCTGATGTGTGATGTGAAGCAAGGAGCCTTTTTTAATGATTAAGTTTTATTTTTTTAAAATTTTTTTATTTATTCTATTTATGTTTACATGATAGCAGAATGCATTTTGATTCATTGTACACAGATGGAGCACAACTTTTCATTTCTCTGGTTGTACGTGATGTAGAATCACAATATACATGCAGTCATACATAAAGCTAGGGCTATGATGTCCATCATATTCCACCATCTTTACTGTCCCCCTACCCCCTCCTCCCTTCCACCCCTATGATCAAAGTTCCTCCATTCTTCTCATGTCCTCCCCCACATTATGAATCAGCATCCACTTATCAAAGAGAACATTTGGCATTTGGTTTTTTGAGACTGGCTTACTTCACTCAGCATGATATTCTCCAACTCCATTCATTTACCTGCAAATGCCATAATTTTATTCTCTTTTATTGATGAATAATAAGGAGCCATTTTTTTAAAGATTCAATTTTATCAACGTCATTTAAATACAATTGATGCTTTTCCATTTGTGATATTTTCTTGATCAAATATTTAAAATTTGTGTATAATAGTGTCTGTTTCTCTTTTTCCCTGTTCATTCTTCTGTGGCGTACTTTAAAATTTTTTTCTTTACCCTTCAGAGCCTTTCATAAGTTTAATTTTAACATGTTAAGAAAATTTCATGGAATTTATTTAGGTGTTTTGATAAATCTGTATGCTTTTGTGATAGAAATCCAGACATTTTTACAGAGTTAATGTATCAAGGTGGATAAAATTTTAATTTTATATTCTGACATACATTACTTATAAAATGGGGATAGTAATACTTGATAGGTTTATTGGAAAGATGAAATAAAAGGTAAAAAATATTGAACACCTTGAATAGTAGGTGCTGATTAAATAAAATGGCAAAATATTAATAACTCTCATTATTCTGTTGCCTTTAAATTCTTTCTTGTATCTTTTGTTATCATTAGTATTCAGTCTTTACATCCTTGCATGTGATATCTCTCTTTTAACTATAATTTAAAAATTTGTTTTTAAATTAAAGCTTTGTAGTTATATAGAGTAGTTGGGTTCATCCCAACAATGTCATACATACATAGAAATTTATTTCGGTTCATGATCTTCCCCTTTTCCCTCTTATCTTCCTTCCCCTTCCCATTCTCCTTCCTCTACTCTACTAGACTTCCTTTTGCTTATCTATTAATTTATAAATCTTATTATTTTATTCCCTCAGCAATAGTCTATAGTTATTAAGAAATATCAGTCACATACTTTTTGGTTAGACTTATTCATGCCTTTTAAAAATGCTTTGTGTGATTTTTGCACACACTTGATTTTCTCCCATTTCATCTTTTTGGTCATTGATGCTGTTTAGGCAAGACTTGGAAGATTTGTACTTATTGTCTGTCTGACTATGTTGCTGAAATATAAAAAAAATTAATTGAAAATATTTTCAATTGATTTTCATATGAGCTGCCAATAATGATCTTGTATTCCTGTTTTTAGTGAAATGCTTATTTTCATTTCTATGTGTTTATTTTTTTTTTTTTTTTTTAATATTTTTTTTAGTTGTAGATGGACACAATGTTTTTATTTTATTGCTTTGTATGTGGTGCTGAGGATCGAACCCAGGGCCTCACGCATGCGAGGCAAGCGTTCTACCGCTGAGCTACAATCCCAGCCCCTCTATGTGTTTATTTTTTTAAATTGAATTTGATAGAAAATAACAGCATCTTTTCTTGCTTGGACTCGTAGGTTTAATGGGGAATGCTGCTACTGCTTTACCGTCATGGTGTTGCCTGTTGGTTTTAAGTAGAGGTTTCTTAGCCTGTTGAAGACTCATCCTCTTTCCAGAGCACCAAATATGATTCTCAGGCTACACACTCAGGTGTGCTGGAAAAGTAACTGAAGGAAGTTTGTATTCTGAGCCTCTCTTCTGCCAGAGAGCAAGACCTTGATCTCAGCGAAGAGCCTCTCCTCTCTCTTTCTAGGGGACTTACACTGTGCCAAGGCGTGGAGGTAGAGTAGGCATATTGGACACTGTATCTTCTCTCATCTGTCTCTCAATTTCTCTTGCCTCCTGACTGTGGCTGAACCAGTCAACTATAAGACACAGATGAAAGAGGCTGGGTAGGAGGAGCAGCCAAGGTTGGGGTATTCTTTCTCCTATCTTTCCTGCAGAGAGCACAGGGGCATCTGTGTTAAAAACACAGATGTTCAGCCAAGTTTCCTTGCCCCATCTCCCTTCTCTTTCCTTGACAGCTTCATCCCTTGCCATTGATTTCATAACTCATCAACTGTGGGGTGAAGTAAAATTTAGGGCACTGAATATGGACTGTAGCTGTGGGAGAATAAGATTGAGGAGAGAGGGGAGGATGAAAAGTAGGAAAATTTTAGTAGCAAACACAATGAAAGAGTAGGTCCAGGCCAGTATGAACTGGCTGCTTTAACATGTATATGTGTGTGTGCGTGTGCGTGTGTGTGTGCGTGCGTGCGCATGTACACACATGTCCATATACTAAGGTTTCATATAAAGGGTAGAAAATCAGGGCAGTTTAAAGTATAAATGCAAAGAATAGGTTTTGACAGATACCTATGATATTGATATAGCATGTAGCCCGAAGAACAGAGGTAAATGATTTATCTTGCCAGAGTGCATCTAAATAACAGTGTTTTATTTTCCTCTGGGAAAAAAGCTGCTTCACATTCTAACTGTTCCTCGGAGAACACAGAAGGCAGGATGGCTAGCTCCTGGACAGCCATGATCAGTGGTACAGTTTTCCTTCTGCATATCACACATTGCCATTTATTTCTTAAGCTGCAGTTTTGTGCTATTGTTTTTTCCCATCTGATTCATTCTGAGTCACGGGGAGCACATTCTCACTGTGATGAGGTGCACTGCAGAGGGCTGACTTGCCTGTTCTGCATCATTAAGGTCTTGCTCATGTCTTTCCATCAGAAATGGTTGGGAAGGCACAGCACAGTTTTTTAAAAAAAAAGAAACAGAAAAGGAAAAGTGTGAGGGTTTTGCTTGGGAGGATTCAGACTAAGAGAAATAGGACTAATGAAGAGGGTCTTAGTTTTGTCCTTGAAAGAAAAAAAGATAGATATGCTTGATGAGCAACTAAATCTCTGTCTGTCCTGGTCCTCAAGCACAAGGAGCTGTGGCATTCTCTGCTGATGAAGCAGTCCATTTGATGATGGCAGGTTCCCAGCCAGCAAGTAAGGTTTGGGTGGGCACATCTTGGTGGCAGAACAGTATTATCAAATGCCAAATATCCCTGGTCATTATCTTTTCCATATCCACTAGCTTATAATCCTTCAGCAAGGAATTGAAGGGTATCATCCCAGTCACACTGAAAGGACCTGATTTTCCAGGATGTGGGAGGATTCTGCTCATTAAGGGACTGCTGCTATGAGCATGGGAAGATTTAATTTGAACAAAAAGGACCTGTATTCAGAATTACTGCCAAGAAGATAGGACAAGGGCAATATATATTGAGGATATTAAAATCTCGAATAGAATGGAAATGTGGTACATTTTCCTCCTTTCCTTCTTCTGTCCTTAATACAATTATTTCAAATACAAGTATGGTACATTTAGAACATGGAGACAATGAATCAAATAATCACTCTTTTGACCTCTCTTTTGCCTCAAGCATTAAAATTCAATTGATTTGCTATAGTAATAATTCCATTTGCAAGAGACAAGGACCATAGCATCAGTAAAATAATAGAAAAAAATGCAACTGGTTGCATTAGTGGTGAGCAATCGGAACAAAATATACTAATGATTTAGAATCTATTCTGTGTGTGTTTATATGAAGAAGAAAAGCACAAAATGGAGGGACATGGAGGATAACACATCTTTTCATTGGTGTAAATCCTTTGACTTTGGAGTCCTTACACTGTTGTAAATTATAAAAAAGCGTATTTGCCCCCTCCCCACCAACTGTGCGGCTTGCAGTAAAATCTATTTTTATGCTTCTGAATTCAGCTCACATAGCCTTCTTGTAGATTACAAGAAGGTTCAAGCTGTTCTAAAACAGTCACCACAATCCATTACACTCCGTTCCCTGTAGCTTTTGTTCCCAGTTGCATGTGATACTATAATTGTAAAAAGAAAATTTAAAATATATGCTGACTTTACACATGGAAAGGTTTTAGTTTCAATTTGTTCAAAGCATTCTTGAATATAGCACGCAGAACATAGAACAAATAACCCAGGGCAAAGGCACCATTTCAAAAGGCTATATCAAATTAATGTATCTTTTATTTTACCTTAAAAAATGCTTCTTGAGATTTTAGCTTAATTTACATGTGTGAAATAGAAAAATCAGACCAGTTGTTTAAACTCTAATGGTTTACTGCAAATATGTTTACCAGCTGTATCAACTGAAGTGAAAGCAGTTTACTTAATCACACATTTAAAAAAATTATTTAAAAAATTTATTCTTAGTTGGAAATTGTATCAACTTCATTTCTAAACAATGATATATAATATTTTAGATTATGTTTGGAATAGAATTATCCTTTTTTTGGGATGTTGTAAGATTATAGGGAAAGACCTGCTTTGTGAGGATTTAAAAAACAATGAAGAGAAAACTTATTGCTTCCTATGTACTTTAGGGAAAATTCCTTGTATTCCCCCAAGAACTAACTCCTGTTCCTTTTACTCAGTTTTTGCTTCCTGTCTTCCATTCGTCCAATCTTCTCTGACACCTTTTGTCTTCCATTCTCTATGCAATCAGTTACCACTAAGTCTTCTCATGTGAAACCGCTCTCTCAGAGTCTCAGAATTTAATGTCTTTGAAGGAGTGGCCTGTAATCCAGTTTTTTTTTTCCCCAAAACTTTTTAAGCAGCAGAAACTTTCCTACAAATGTTACACAAAAGGCCTGAAATTACTTATAAAAATAAAAACAAAGCAGATAAAAATGAATCTAGTTTGGTTCAAGCAAGAGTGGTAGGAAACAGACCCTTAACTACTGGCATTCTTGCTAGCTTGCTGTTGTCTCCAAAGATGTTATTTATCCCCAAAGGATTCTTTGAGTGGAAGGAATAAATATCCAAAGAGATTAAATGGATTTTCCAGAATTATGAAGTCAGCACAGAATTGGCACTAAACATCAAGTTAAAGTCGAGTGCTCTTTTGGTTACATCACCTAAACTCACCACCACCCTCCTAACACCCAGTTTATTGCAATGTCTTCTCAGTAACCTTCAGTCTCTCCTCTACAGTTCCCCATTTACAGAACATATGTTATTTTGTGGTCTTTGTATTTGTCCTCTGCATCAGGCTCCATGGCTCTTTATTGCCAGTGAGATCAAACCTAAGTCTTTATGGGTTCATATCAGGCTCTTTAGAATCTTAACATTTTCTTACTTTGTTCTCTAATTCAAAGCCACTGTTCTTGACTAATTTTTTTCACCCATCCTTGAAGCACCTCTAAGTCTTTCCGGATACTGTTCTCTTCCTCAAATGCTGTATTTCCATCTAACCTGTCCTTCAAGTCCCAGATTAGGATCTTTGAAGACTGTTCTGTTCACAGGTACCCCTTGTGTCTTTTGAAGGACTATGATTCTGTATTTTCTCTATCTATTTTTTTAAAATTTCATATAGATAAGAATATGAAATTGTTTCCTCAATGGAAACACAAGTTCTACAAGGATATGGACCAAATTCTAGCTGGGTTTTGCGGGTGAATTAAATTGGACTGGGGTGATTAAAAGAAACTTCCTGCTCTTGGTGATCACACAAGATCCGCTGTAGTGCTTTTCATGTAGCTGATGATGGTTACTCAAGTTTACTCTTGTCCATTTCTTCCCTCCCTCCCTCTCTCCCTCCCTCCCTTCCTTCCTTTCTCTCCCTTCCTCCTTCCTTCCCTTCTTTCTTTCTCCCTCTTTCACCTCTCTTTTCTTCCTTCCCTTCTTTCCTCCTCCCTCCCTCCTTCTCTCCCCCCACTTTATTTTTATTTCTATACCAGGGATTGAAACCATGGGAACTTAATCACTAACCCACAATCCCCAGCCCCTGTTTTTATATATTTTTAAATTTTTTTATTTTTGAGACAGCCTTATTGAGTTGCTGAGGCTGGCTTTAAACTCATGATCCTCCTGCCTCAGCCTCCTGAGCCACTGGGATTACAGGTGTGTGTCACCACACCCAGCTACTCTTTTCCATTTTCCTTTCTCAACTTAGAAAATTTTTCTGAGCAGATTTTCCCTTTGATCTTATTCTGTAGCTATGTAGCCAGTCTAATCATTAAATAATTCTAGTTGAATATAGAGAGATACTAATAATAATTTATCTTTAATACCTATTTCTATAAGTTTTCAGTAAATATCTTTAACCTTGCATAGCACAGTGAATATAATTCCTTTTAACAATTAATAAAAAGTCATATATGTTCCTTGAACAAAGGCATCTATGCCTATGCCTCTCTCATATCCAGATGATGAGCTCAAGCAGGACTCCACTTCCCTACCTAAATATCTACCACTAGAACTCAAAAGGGAGATGCTGTCACAGTTATTTGAAATGAAAAATGAAGTCAGAATTCTGATTGGCTATTGGGCTTGACAATGAGGAATACATTGTTAATTAGGTTTATATAATGGGTATTTCAATATACCTCTGTTACTAGTTTGTTTAAAACTTCAAATTGCATACTGAACTCAATTTATTAAAAGCTTATTAAAAATATTGAAGATAATTAACAATATTTAGCTTTCCTAACCTGTTTCGAGTATGATAGGTTAAAGATGATGCTTCTAAGTGAAAGACTAAGAAGTATAATTGATAGTCATTTGCTGAATTTTAGAAAAATTTTTTGATTTATTCCCCAGCAATTGAGAAACTGATATTGCTAATGATGGTAACAAATCTCTTCACAATTCATGATGATTTCCATTTCTTTACTTTCAATAACATTGAGGAAAATCTAACTGAGTTGTCAGTTGATAGATCACAAAAATAATATTTGGATATGTGCCGCTGTATGGTTTTGGCATGTAAAGTGGAAGAAGTTCAAAGAGTTGATTGACATTTCTACAGCAAATTTTGCTCCAGTTCCATCTATTTTTACATATGAACAAAGATTCTCAGAACTTTCAAAAAATACACATTGGAATTGATGCTCAACCCAATCTGGTTCTAGAAGTAAATAAACATAAAAGAAATTAAAAATTTTTTTATCCATCCCATTAAGGAATTTTTTTCTATTTTTTTATGTGTCAAATTTGAAGTGTATTTATATTGCTTTTGAGAAACTATATATTAATAAGAATTGTAGTTATATTCAGAAGGAAAACTTAATCTTCAAGAGACTTATAAGTCCATGAACTTATACACATTTTTCGTTGAAGAGAAAGATGAAAGGTGATCAGTAAAAGTATAAATATGTGTCACATGAAGATATTCTGTGGGAAAATGGAATTTAAATGCAGTGCAAGGAGAAACAAGAATGATATAATTTTCTGAGTGTTAAAGATGAGTTTGTTAATAATACATCTTTTCAGTGAATGATATTGGATAAATTAATAGCTTTGGTATTTAGATATGCCTTGGTTACATAGTTTCATTCTTTTAAAATGTCAATATTGACAATACACCAGAAATCAAATCTTTTGCAACAATTTAGATTTAAAAGGAGAAAATTTAGATGTGAATTGACAATATGTGAGTGGATATATCATTTTTCACAGTTATTTTTAAGGAATACGAGCACAATCTTGGCAACTCCTCAGGGAAGTTCTGAGTAATAGCCTTTGCCCCTCCAGCCTTGCCAGGTGCTTCCTTCCTATTTTCTCTCTGCTGTTGAGATACGCTGGTCCTTTTTCAGCTCTTTGAATGCTCCCAGTTGCTTTCTGCCTAGGGGTTTTGCTCTTTCTATCTACTCAGTGACACCACTTTGCCCCCAGCATTTGCTAAACCACTCCTAACCAGATGATGTCCATTCAGCCTTTTGAACCAAGCTTCAATGATAAGTCTTAGAGAAGCCCTTCCTGTGCCATGTACCAAAGTTAGGTTCTCTAGGCTAGCTCCTAGAAAACTTGAGTCTTCCTTTCCTGTGTATGTCTTATCACAATTGTGATTTTTAAAAATTGATTTTTTCAACCCATAAGGGCAAGATAGTGTCCCTATCTTGCTCACTGTGTATCCTTAAGGCAGTAGAGCACAGAGATGGATGCACAGCAGCAACTAAATATATGTTGAATGAATGAACCATAACAGCTTATTCTTGTTTAGCAGTATATGATCACAGATACTTGTAGAGTATAATTCTTTATTTAAGGAAGAAGAGACTTTATGTTCTTGAAAGATAACCAAGAAAACCTTATAAGCAATTACATGAATCAAATAAAAGTATATACAAGAAAAGATCTTGAAGTAGATAAAATCAATATTGAAAAATTGACTATTACATGAAGACTCTGTGTCAGTTTGAGTTCTAGAAGAAGAAATCATCAAAATTCTATTAGATTTGCAAGAGATTTATTTGAAAATATGTTTAAGAAAGATATAGGTGAGGGAGAGAGCAGGAGTAGATGTGGACAGCCTGCAGACTGTGATGCAAATCAGACTCCTGTTGAAGAAGATGAAGGAAGGAGGATTTGGCAGGAAGGAACTGAGATGGCAGAGCAGTTCTAAGAATGTGTTAGGCAGACTGATGGAGAGCTCTCTCTAGTCCAAGTCACCTTAGAGGAGTTTGCATCCTATAAGAACAGAGTTGTACTAGTGTCCTAGACAGGCAGAGTCAAGACTTGGGGCCATCTGGGGGAAGCACACATTTAGTGCTGACATGATGATGTGTTCAGAGGGGTGCAGCTGGGGCTGTTGGTCCATTCTGCTCCTTATAGCAAGAAATCCAGCACATTTTCATGATTCCAGAACTCAGAAATTTAGAGGAACATCATCTTCATCACCATATTCTAATTTACAAATTAGACACTCTACCCAGGACTGGGGGCAGGGTTTGTATTTTCTAACTCCCAATTTGTAATTTGTGGGGTGCAGTTTTCTTTGACAAAGGGTGAGCTTATTCAATCAATGTCACTGAGCTTCCAGGCCTACCTGCTGTTTGTCATTAGCTAATTGCATGTCCTGACAATAAGGATCTCATTTCTTTGTGGCCACCAGTCCATTTATAACTGGAACTAAAAGGTTGGTTCTTTATTATTTCAATATTGGGTGAGGAAACAGTGAAAAACAAATGAGGAATAAAAGCAGGACTTTAGCAAGCAGTCCTTCATTGTAGTACCAGCTCTCTGGGATCATTACTTCCAAAATATCATAACAAGTAACAGGACTTCCATGGACAGAAATACAAAAACAGTTAACTATAAAACTACCTCCAATTCCACTGGATGATGACCTGGCAGTGAATTCCATTTTGGAGAAATGTGGAGACCAAGGAATAATATGTTAGCATTCACAGGGGACAGAGAATAGCTCCTGTCTTCTTGGGGCTTTGTCTGTCTTTAGTAGCTATTACTGAGCCATCAGTTCCATTTGTCTCTAGGGGAGTTTTGTTAATGGTTCTACTATCTGTTATCAAGTCACCTTTGGAGGAACAATTTCAAGCATTATCACCACAGTGATGCTGCACTGATCAATTTGTGCTCTCGTGCTTGCAGGACCCAGATTCTACAGGGCTTGATTTTAGGTCCAGTTCTGTAATCTCTTTTAGGTATATGGAATTATGAGTTGAACACACAGAACTCTCATACTGACCATGTAAAGGTCTAATATTAAAATCAAATGGAGAGATAAAGTATTTCAGACCTGCTCCCTCTCTTGTTTTCTGATATTACCTGCACAGGGCAGCGTAGTTTTGAGTAATTACATGATGATTTTGCTGCTTGTTTTTTCTTTCTTATCTTCTGACTCTTCACATTGGACTATTTGTAGATTTTGCTAAAGTAGAGTATGGATGAGAACTGCAAGAAATACGTGTTTATCATATGAGCATTAGTGTCAAAGGAATATAAAGACCTCCAGTCAAGATAAGCTCAGAAACTTCTTGATTTACCTTTTGTCTTATGGACTGCCATGGTGATAGGAGAAGAGTAGAACTGGGAGAGGACTATAACACTGGAAGCTGATAAAAGCCATATGGCTATTTCTGACCAGGATATTAATTCTCATTATGTGAAGGGTATAATCTGTCTAAAAAACATCTTCTAGTATCTTTCCCTCCAAATAAAAGGCTCTGTTCCCTCTTGTATTCCTTTAAGTTCCCCTATGAAGTTAGAGGTTGGGGTTGATGGGAAATGAGTTCTTGTTCCTGTAATATTTTTAGTTTCACCCATGCAATATTTAGTTTTATCTATACAATGGAGAATGAAAATCACAGTATTGTGGGATTGCCTGAGGGTGTTTAATGATGTCAGACAGGAAATGTTAATGAAGAAACTTGAATGGTGGGTTCCTTCTCAGTTGTCCTTTCAGCATCTGAGGATACTGGTGCATGCAGAAAGAACATGCTCTACAGAGAGGGAAAGAGAGGGAGGGAGGGAGGAAGGGATGGGGCGAGGGAGAGTGAGAGAGTGAGGGAGGGGAAATGAGTGAGAGAATATGAATCAGAGAGGTCTAACCAGCACAGCCACCATAAGAATACTTCAGAGCAGGTTGGAGGGAAAGAGAGCCTTTCATGCTTATCAAGGGTGGTGAGTGAGTCCTTGGTGACTATGCATGAGCAAGTGCATGAACCAAGAGAGAGCTGTATGTGACTAGAGGCAAGAGTTCTGGAGAAAAGGCAACATTACAGCACAGGGGAGGCAGAATGTAGGGGAAAAGGACAAGAACAACGGGACTCACAGCGTAAGATCCAGTGAGCAACATCCCGGACACTGCTTCTAGCCACTCTGGTTCAGACAATTTCTTGAACTGGGTACTTTAGAACACCAGACCTGCAAGATGTTATGATATGACATACTAAAAATAGGGTTCCATGGTCAAGTAAATTAGGAAAATGCTTCTACTATGTCCTCCCAGGTAGAGATTTACAATATACATTACACATATGAAGTAAAGAAAATGGTCTTTATTTATAATCAATGTTTTACAAACCTTTTTTTTCTTCTCATTTTGTTTATCAATGTCTTATAGGAACCAGGTTCTGTTGAATACAGTATGGATATTCTATATGAGCGGTTACCAGTTTGTTGTGTGGAAGAGTAAGAAGTGGATACTGGAACCAAATGAGTAGGCTTTAGATTGCTTGTGTATGTACCCAACTGTTGTGTATTAGGATCATCTGGTGGAGTCTATAAGACAGGCCTTTCCAGACCACACCCTTAGCCTGAGAAATCTAGATGATAAACCTTAGAATCTTCTTTTAGCCAGCTTTGTCATCACTGTGACCAAAATACCTTACAGGAACAATTAGAGGAGGAAAAGTTTATTCTGGCTTACAGTTTCAGAGGTATCAGTTCATAGATAACTGACTCCACAGCTCTGGGCCTAGGTGAGGTAGAACATCATGGTAGAAGGACATGGCTGAGGAAAGCAGCTCAGGACACGGCAACAGGAAGCAGAAAGAGCTCTGCTCACCGGGGACAAAATATAAACCCTGAAGGGACTCTTCTAGTGACTTACCTCCTCCAGCCATACCCTACCTGCTTACAGTTATGACCCAGTTAATCCATTTGCACTCATTAGGTTACAACTCTCATAACCCAATTATTTCATCTCTGAACTTTCTTGCATTGTGTCACACATGAGCTTTTGAGAGACACCTCATCCAAACCATAATAGATCTGTATTGTAAAAATGTTTCCCCTGCATAATCTCATTCATATGTGGAATTTTAAAAAGTCAATCTCATAGAAGTTGAGAGTAAAATGATGGTTATCGGAGACTGGAGAGAGTAAATGAATAAATTTTGGCTAATAGGTATTAAGTTATAGTTAGGAGTAAGAAGTGCTGGTGTGCTATTGAACAATCGGGTGACTATCTAATGATAATGTGTTTGTGTGTGTGTATATATATATTTATATATATATATATATATATATATATTTGTTTGTGTGTGTGTATGGTGCTGGGGATTGAACCCAGGGCCTTGTGCATATGAGGCAATCACTCTACCAACTGAGCCATATCCTCAGCCAGTGCTGTTTATTTTTAAAAATCTACAAGAAAAGATTTTGAATGTTTTAACCACAAGGAAATGATAAATGAGGAGATAGAGCTTACCCTGACTGGAATACTACACAATGTAGACATGTACCAAAATGTCACATGGTACCCTGTAAATATGTACGTGTCTATTTAAAAACAGAATTAATGGGGGAACTAAAATAAGATTTGCAGAAATTTAAATGCCCTATTGTTTATAGGAAAATTTAATAAAGATGTCAAATCTTCTTAAAAAATGGAAGTGACTGTTAACAGTTTGGGGTTTCTTTATGGGGTGGTGAAACTATTCTTAACTTGATTTTGGTGATGGTTGCACAACTCCATGAAGACAATGTACATTGGGTTGTATATTTTGAATGGGAATTATATCTCAATAAAGCTATTATTAATTTTAAATATCTACCAGGTTAATCTAATGAAGCAGCTTCTCACTGTTGCTTGGGCCAGCATTTAAAAACCTTTGATTAAATTGTAGAGTTTGGATTCTGTTGTTTCAGTGAAGCTTTTGTTGACACTGTAAAGTCAAAGTTAAATATTTCATATAGGTATGTATGATGAATTGAATGTTATTCTCTATAAATTAGAGTCAAAATTCTCTTGCCCAAAATAGTCAAAATCAGGTAATTTTTTTCTTCCAGAATTTTGCTTTAACAAAGGTAATTTTTGTCTGAATGTGTTACCCTTTTTTATGGTTTTTATTGGTGCACCATAATAATAGGTAATAGTGAGATTTACTGTGACATATTCTTAATGCACACAATTTGATCAATCTTATTACCCCATACCTGCCCATCCACCCCCACCAGATCTTCTTCCTCTACTCTACTAGTCTCCCTTCTATTATTTATATTTTACACTTTATTATTTTTAGTATTGCATTATAATTATACATAGTAGTGGGGTTCATTGTGACATATTCATATATGCACATAACACAGTTTGCTCCAAGTTTCCCCAGTGCTTTCCTTTCCCTCCCCTCTTCATTCCACCTGTTCTCCTCTCTCTAATCTCCTGATTTTTCCATTGGTGCATTATAATTTTACATAAAAGTGAAATTCATTTGATATATTCATACATGCATATAGCATAATTTGGTCAATTTTATTTTCTTGTTCTTCTCTTTCCCTGCCTTTCTCCTTCCCCCCAATTCCCCTACCTCTACTCTACTGATATCCTTTCTATTTTCATGAGATCCCTGCCCTGCTTTTGTTAAATTCCTTTTTTATCTCTACTTTCTTTATATGAGAGAAAATATTTGGCTCTTGACTTGCTGAGTCTGTTTTATTTCATTTCACATGATGTTCTCCAATTCCATCTGTTTTAGTCAGCTTTTTCTCTGCCATAACCAAAGACATGGCAAGAACAATTAGAGGAGGAAATGGCTAATTGGGAGCTCATTGTTTCAGAGGTCTCAATCCATAGATGGCCAACTCCATTGCTCTTGGCCTAAGGTAAGGCAGAACATCATGG
Source organism: Xerus rutilus (assembly GCA_028644305.1). Classification (NCBI taxonomy): domain Eukaryota; kingdom Metazoa; phylum Chordata; class Mammalia; order Rodentia; family Sciuridae; genus Xerus; species Xerus rutilus. Next base: position 50,371,194 of record CM053405.1, on the reverse strand, counting down.
AGGAAGAGTGATAGAGAAAAGTGGCTCAGGACACTCAGAACATCACACCAGCAAGCAGAGAGAGAGGGAGTGAGCTCTGCTCAACAAGGACAAAATATAAAATACAAAAGCATGCTCCCAGGGACCTACCACCTCCAGCCACACCCTACCTGCCTACAGTTACCACCAAGTTAATCCCTATGAAGGGATTAATACAATGATTAAGTTAAACCTCTTTATAACCCAATCATTTCATCTTTAAACTTTGTTGCATTGTGTCACATATGAGCTTTTGGGGGGACACCTAATATCCAAACCATAACACCATTTATTTACCAGCACATGATAATTTTAATTTTTCTTTATGATTGAGTAAAACTCCATTATGTGCACACACACATACACACACACATATATCTCATATTTTCTTTATTCATTCATCTGTTGATGAACCTTTAGACTTGTTTCAAACTTGGCTACTGTGAATTGTACTTCTATAAACATTAGTATGATGCATCACTATTATATGCTGATTTTAGCTCTTTTGGATAGATACCAAGGAGTGGGATAGCTGGGTCATATGATGATTCCATTTCTAGTGTTTTGAGAAATCTCCATACTGATTTCCATAATGGTTGTACTAATTTGCAGTCCCACCAACAATGTATGAATGTACCTTATTTCCTGCATCCTTGCCAGAATTTACATATTCTCTTTTTTTGTTTGTTTGTTTGTTTGGTACTGAGGACTGAACTCAGGGGTATTCGAACACTGAGCCACATCCCCAGCTCTATTTCATGTTTTATTTAGAGACAGCGTCTCACTGAGTTGCTTAGCACCTCGCCATTGCTGAGATTGGATTTGAACTTGTGATTCTCCTGTCTCAACCTCCCAAAGTGCTGGATTACAGGCATGGGCCCTCATGCCTGGCTAGAATTTATGTATTCTTGATGGCTGCCATTATAACCTGAGCGAGAGGAAGTCCTAGTAGTTCTTTTTTTAACCCAATTTTTTCCATATATGTTTTAGATGTTGATGGACCTTTATTTTATTCATTTATTTATATGTGGTGCTGAGAATTGTACCCAGTGCCTCACACATACTAGGCAAGCGCTCTACCACTGAGCCACAACCCCAGCACTTCCCTTATTGCTTCCCTTATTTCCAAGGATGTTGAACATTTTTTCATACATTTTTCAACCATTTGTATTTCTTATTTTGAGAATTGCCTGTTTAGTTCATTTGCCCATTTATTGATTGGGTTACTTGTTTTTCTGGTGTTAAGTTTTTTGAGTTTTTAAATATATTCTGGATAATCATTCCCTGTCAGAAAAGTATCTGGAAAAGATTTTCTCCTATTCTGTATGTTCTCCCTTCATATTCTTAATTGTCTCATTTGCTGTGCAGAACTGTTTTAAATTTGAGGTTATCCCACTTATTGATTCTTGGTTTTATTTCTTGAGCTATAGGAGTCATATTAAGGAAGCTGATAGTTGTGCCAATACGTTGGAGTGTTGACTGTGTTTTCTTCTAGTAGTTGCAGTGTTTTCTCTAATTGCTAGGTTTTGGATACACTTTGAGTTGATTTTTGGGCAGGATGAGAGAAGAGGATCTAGCTTCATTCTTCTACATATGGATATCCAGTTTTCCTAGCACATTTATTAAAAAGTTGTCTTTTCTCCAACACAGTTTTTGGCACCTTTGTCAAGGATCAGATGACTGTATCTGTATAGGTTTGTCCCTCTGTCTTCTAATTCCATTGTTCTTTGTATTTGTTTTTAAGCCAATACCATGTTGTTTTGTTACTATAGCTCTGTAGTATAATTTGAAGTCAGGTATTATGATGCCTCCAGTAAAACTAATACTCAGAATTGCTTTGACTATTCTGGATCTTATATTCTTTCATATGTGTTTTAGGACTTTAAAATTTTTAGTTCTTGAAGAATGTCATTGGTATTTTGATTGAGACTGCATTGAATCTGTATGTATATATTTTTTGGTAATGTGGGTGTTTCAACAACATTAATTCTGGCTATTGTTTTTTCAGTGTTCTATAATTTGTAGAGGTCTTGGTTAGATTTACTCCCAGGTCATTTTTTTTAAAGGTTGACTTTTTTTTATCATAACTTTATTTTTATTTATTAACTTGTATGTGGTGCTGAGGATCGAACCCAGTGCCTCACCCGCACTAGGTGAGCGCTCTGCTGCTGAGCCACAATCCCAACCCCCCAGGTCATTTTTTGTTTGTTTGTTTGTTTTGAGTTTTTTTAGATTATGGTGAATGATAGAATCAGTTTCTTCATTTCTTTTTTTAGCAGATTCATTATTAATATGTAGAAAAACTATTGACTTTTGTGTGTATCTTGTGTCCTTCTACTTTGCTGAATTTATCAACTCTAGAAGTCTTCTGGTGGAATTTTTGGGCCTTCCAAGTGTAAGATCATATCATCTGCAAACAAATAACTTGACCTTTTCTTTTCCTATTTGTATCTTTTAAATATTCTTCTGTTGCCTATTTGCTCTGGCTGGAATTTCAAGTACTATGTTTTAATAGGAGTGGTGAAAGTGGACATCCTTGTTTTGTTCCTGATTTTAGAGGAAATACTGAAAGTATTTCCCTATTCAGTATGATGTTGGCTTTGGGTTTGTCATATATAGCCTTATGATGTTGAGGTGAGTTTCTTCTACTCCTAGTTACCTCTTATTTTTAACTTGAAAAAAAAAATAAAACAAAACAATTTCATTGAAGGAACTGAATGAAGACAGACAAAGACAGGATATCATACAGAATGGTCCTATAAGCCCTCAACTCAGTAGGAAGGGACTTAATCTGGGAAGGAATCAGACAAGCTATCCTTTTAGTATTGAACAGAGTGACTTCTGTGTGCAGTGAAACCTGGTAAGCTTTAAGGGGAATTTGCTCCAATAATCTGCTCCTGACCATCTTCCTTAGAAGATGCACCAGTCTTCTGGTGCATTACTAACTGGAGAATAATGAAACGTGAGGGGTGTGTCATTCTGATAAGGTTACTGTCCACAGATTCCTTAAACTCAATTGAGGAATTATGGTTCTCTGGTCAGAAGCAATAGTGTCTAACAACCATCATGTTGTCAGTGATGGTTCAGAGTAGTGATGGTCACAGTGGAGTGAATGGATTGGAACTTTCAGAAAAAAATACTTAAATAATAGATCTAGAGCTGGGCGTGGTGGTGCAAGCCTGTAATCCCAGCACTTAGGGAGGCTGAGACAGGAGAATCGCAAGTTCAAAGCCAGCCTCAGCAACGGCCAGGCTCTGAGCAACTCAGTGAGACCCTGTCTCTACATAAAACACAAAATAGAGCTGAGGATGTGGCTCAGTGGTCGAATACCCCTGAGTTTAATCCCCAGTACCAAAAATAATAATAATAATAATAATAATAATAATAATAATAATAATAATAATAATTGACCTAGAATGTTCTTGCCAAGAGAACTCATTCTATCCTCTAAATTTATTGTTCTAGCCAGGGGTGGTGGCACACACCTGTAATCTCAGTGACTTGGGAGGCTGAGGCAGGAGGATTGCAAATTCAAGGCCAGCCTTGGGCAACTTAGAGGGACCCTGCCAACAACAATAAATGCAACTGGGGATGTAGCTCACTGGTAAAGCACCCCTGGGTTCAATCTCCAGTATAAGTAAGTAAGTAAATAAATAAATAAGAATAGGAGGAAAAAAATTTCTTGATCTAACTCAGTGGAGAAGAATGTCCATTTGGTAGGCTATTCAAAGTAGCCTCACATGCAATAGTTTTCCTTATGGTCTTTCACATATGAAAATTAAATCCCAAACAATAAATCTATAAGAATACCCCAAAGAATGTTAGGTTGGAATTTTGTTTCTAAACAGAAATTATAAGGTAGAAAAGCAATGTAATACTCTAAGGCAAGGCTTTTAGAATTTTAATGGGCATATGGATCATCTGGAATCTTGTGGAAGTGAAGATTATGATTGAAAATGACAAGGATGGGGCCTGTATTCCTAACCTGAACCCCCACTGCAGGTAAATCCAATGCTCCATGGACCACAGTGACTAGTGACTTACTAAGGTATTTGAAGAGAGAGGAAAAGGGAAAGGAAAAAAAGGGAGAGAATGAGAAAGCAGAAGTAGATATGAATGATACTTTGTAAAATTTGAGTAACTCTCTAAAAATCTTAGTTTTTAGGACTAGTAAGTATTCATAAATGACCAAGAAAAGTAAGTACAGACATCTTGTGCCTCAGATTGGAATTAGTATATAGTTTCATATGACAGAGCTGGACTAGAGTTGACTGAAGTAAGTAAGGATTTACATTTTTTAAAAAAAATTTTTTAGTTGTCCATTGACTTTATTTACATGCAGTGCTGAGAATCAAACCCAGGGCTAGGCAACACATGCTAGGCAAACGCTCTACCACTGAGCCACAACTCCGGCCCAAGGATTTACATTTTAAACCTAACAGGAATTCCAGAGGAGGCCAGCAATGCTTCTACTATCTGCAGAGCTACAGGTCATGTGACTTCTTAACTTCATTTTTGTTGCATTCTAGTTGGAAGATGACTGCCTCTGAGTTCCTGGTGAAAATAAAGGGAAAGGCAAAAGAGGTTACTGAGTCTGCTCACTTTACAGAGTGTTCCTTGGAAGCCCCACCCAGCAGTATGTGTGCTCATCAGAACTATAGCCACTGCTAGCTTCTAGGAACACTAGGCAATATAGTTAGCTGGGTACATGGCCACCCCATTCAAAATCAGGATGGTGTGGGTAAGGAAGGAGGATGAATTCTGACAGATACCCCGCAGTGTCTGCCATTCCTGTTATTAGACATTTTCTGTTTTCCATGATGGAACCAGAAATGTCTTGTTTTCTTCTTGTTCAGTGTAATATTAATGTACATTCACACTGTTCGATTCACAATGCAATCCATTTTGATAGGGACCAGTTCATATGCAAATGTGTGAGCTGAAACATATGACATCTCCCAATGAAAATTATAATACCCATTGTCTTATCATGTCAACAATCATTGGGAAACACTACGCTTTTATTTCTTTTTCAAGTTTTACCCAGTAACATTTATGGCATGTGTTTATTATTTCATTTAATGCACATGAATTGGAGATTGTAAATTTGATAGAAATGGAAAAGGGTCAAAAGAAATAGGAACAATAAGGGAATTTTCTCAAGGTTGCATACCAGCACTTGATTGTTAAATAGCACTATTTAGAACTTTACTGCATAATGCCTTTAACCATAAGATGTAGTTGAAAGAATAAAATGAATGTATAAATGATGTGAAAGCAGAAATGTTAATAATTTCTCCATCAATCGTTGAGTCATGACTGCAGCAGCATATACTAGTAGTCAGGAAAATGCTGTTATTTTATTCTACAGCTCCCACCTTACCCTGGAAACACAAGATTTTCTCAGTACAAGGGTTTCTGTCTTGAGAGATACTCTGGCCATTTAGACTTCTAATGCAGTAGTAAGTAGTATTTTTTCCCCAGGTTATTTATTTTTATTTTGAAAAATTTATACTAATTAGATATACATGACAGCAGAATGCATTTTGATTCATTGTACACAAATGGAGCACAACTTTTCATTTCTCTGGTTGTACATGATGTAGAGTCACACCATATGTGCAGTAATACAATGAACTTTCTTCTTAACACAGTCTTCATAGCATCCCAGAGATTTTGATATGTTGTATCAGAGTTCTCATTTACCTCTAAGAATTTTTTTTATCTCCTCCTTGATGTCTTCTGTTATCCATGCATCATTCAATAGTGTGTTGTTTAGTCTCCAGGTGTTGGAGTAGCTTCTATTTTTTATTTTATCATTGATTTCTAATTTTATTCCATTATGGTCTGATAGAATGCAGGGTAGCATCTCTATTTTTTTGTATTTGCTAAGAGTTTATTTGTGGCATAACATATGGTCTATTTTAGAGAAGGATCTGTGTGCTGCTGAGAAAAACGTGTATTCACTTGTTGATGGATGAAATATTCTGTATATGTCTGTTAATTCTAAGTTATTGTATTATTGATTTCTATGGTTTCTTTCTTTAGTTTTTGTTTGGAAGATCTGTCCAGTGGTGTGAGAGATATTTTAAAGTCATCCAGTATTATTATTGTGTTGTGGTTTATTTGATTCTCGAAATTAAGAAGGGTTTGTTTGATATAGGTGGATGCTCCATTGTTCAGGGCATAGATATTTATGACTGTTATATCTTGTTGATGTATGATTCCCTTAAGCAGTATGAAGTGACCTTGTTTATCCCTTCTGACTATCTTTGGTTTGAAGTCCACTTTATCTGATATGAGGATGGAAACCCCTGCTTGTTTACATGGTTCATGTGAGTAGTATGTTTGTTCCCATCCTTTCACCTTCAGTCTGTGAATTTTTTTTCTATGCAATGAGTCTCTTGAAGGCAGTATATTGTTGGGTATTTTTTTTAAGAATTTAGTCTGCCAGTCTTTGTGTTTTAATTGATGAGTTTCGGCCATTAATGTTCAGAGTTATTATTGAAATGTGATTTGTATTCCTGGTTGGTTTGGTTTGTTTTTGGTTTTTAACTTGGCCTGGTTTCTCCTTTGATTGGCTTTTTCTTTAGTGTAGTTCCTCCCTTTACTGATTTTTACTGTTGTTTTTCATTTCCTCCTCATAGAATATTTTGCTGAGAATGTTCTGTAGTGCAGGCTTTCTCATTGTAAATTCTTTTAACTTTTGTTTATCATGGGAGATTTTTAATTTTGTCATCATATCTGAAGCTTAATTTTGCTGGATATAAAATTCTTGGTTGGCACCCATTTTCTTTCAGAGCTTGGTATATGTTGTTCCAGGATCTCCTGGCTTTGAGGGTCTAGGTTGAAAAATCTGCTGAGATCCGAATTGATTCCCCCTGTATATAATCTGAAACTTTTCTCTTGCAGCTTTTAAAATTCTATCTTTATTGTGTATGTTAGGCATTTTCATTATAATGTGTGGTGTGGATCTGTTGTAGTTTTGTACATTTGTTGCCCTGTAAGCCTCTTGTATTTGGTTTTCCAATTCATTCTTCATGTTTGGGAAATTTTCTGATATTATTTCATTGAAGAGATTGTGCATTGCTTTGGTTTGTCTCTTTGTGCCTTCCTCTATCCTGATAATTCTTAGGTTTGGTCTTTTGATGTTATTCCATAATTCTTGGATGTTCTGGTCATGCTTTCTTACCATCTTTATTGTGTGATCAACTTTATTTTCAAGATTATATATTTTGTTTTCATTGCCTGAGGTTCTGTCTCCCACATGATCTAGTCGGTTGGTGATGCTTTCTATTGAATTCTTTATTTGATTTATTGTTTCCTTCATTTCAAGGATTTCTGGTTTTTTTTCAGAGTCTCTATCTTTTTGGTACTGGGGATTGAACTCAGGGGTATTCGACCACTGAGCCACATCCCCAACCCTATTTTGTGTTTTATTTAGAGATGGGGTCTGACTGAGTTGCTTAGCACCTTGCCATTGCTAAGGCTGGCTTTGAACTCACAATTCTCCTGTCTCAGCCTCCCAAAGTGCTGGGATTACAGGTGTGCACCACCACAGCTGGCTTCTATCTCTTTCTTAAAGTAATCTTTTGCTCCCTGTATTTGCTCTCTAATCTCTTTGTTGGATCAATAAATTTTTGCCTGTAATTGCTCTCTTATATTATTCTGTGCTTCACAGATTATTTTAATTATGTATGTTCTGAACTTCTCTGACATTTCATCTACTGTGCTGTCAATAGATTCTATTATTGTGCCATCTTGGTTTGTTTGGGGCATTTTCTTCCCTTGTTTTTCCATGTTGTTCATGTGTCTTCCTCTCTAGCAGTGCTGATCTGAGGTATTATAGTTTCTACCCTATGGTCCTGTAGTATCCCTGAAGATCATCAATACCTCACCTCTGGTGTAACCAGGCCTGCAGGGACCTTGGTGATTGTCTTCTTGGCCCTGGCTATAGTCTCTAGATGGAAGCAAGTCAGGACAGCCATGCATTGGTAGATGTGGGTGGGGGCAGAGCATGGTTGGTCTCCTCCTTTGCCCAAGCAGCCAGGGTCAATCTGCTCCACCTCCTCAGTGCATCAGGACAGAGTTGTAATAATATTTTACACATTTCTTTTCAAAGTAAGGCTCTTATGGGTGGACCTAGATTTCCTAGGACCTGAAAGTTAATGAAATTTTTAGGATCTTTTGAGGAAAAGAATGCACAGCCAGATACAAATGTAAAACTTTATTTAGAATAAGAGAAGATATGAACACAAATGATAAATTATAAAAGCTGAAAAATACACAAGCATCATAAAAACCCAGGAACTGTGACATGGCATTTTGATGAATTCATTGCTTGACATACCTTCTATAGAACTTCCCTCACATTATGTTTGGCTGCATAATCTTTAATCATACTCTTCATATGACAATGATTTTGTAACATAATTTTTCTGTAGAGAGAATAGAAAGATAATTTAATCTTTATCAAGGTTGATCAAATCTTGTAACAGCTTAGAAAAGTTTCAGTTTCACTACTCATTATTGATAATGTGTAATGTTCAGTATTGTTAAATTTTGGAAAATCTCTGTCAAGTTGTTTTTTTACACATAAGCTTATATTTTAGGGTATTTCAAGTTTTCTTTTATAGTAGCTAATTTTAAATATTCTTTAAACAGATGACACTCAGTTGCCAGATCATCATTATTTGCCCTTATTGTCTTTGCATATTATGAGCTATATGTTATCTGACAGGAGAGAAATTCCACTTTAACCAAGCATTGATGGGAATCAAATCTTTTACTTATTATTTTATATGTCTGACATTAAAAGCATTTCCCATAGACTAGCCCTGAATCCTTACATTTCACTGTTTTAAACCACTATCTGCAAAATTCCATGAGCATCATAAAATGATATTTACCTCTGGATATGACATCTGCCCTGACACTGTTGTGTCATGATACTGGCACAGTGGGTGTTAGGACCATTCCTGGAAATCATTCCCACAATGGGATAATTGTCCATGACTTGTCTACAGGAGAAGTGCCTGTGTTCATATAAGTGTGTCTCACCAGCCCAGATGAATCAACTTAGCTTTAACTGGCTCTCCAAATGCCCATAGGTGCTCTAACACTGCACAATGTGATGAGAAATATGATGGAGCAGATATTGAGATTAAAAATACAATAAAAGTTTAACCAACTGTAGTTAAAATATCTTATTTTTGCAGATTTCACAAACTGCTGAAAGTTTAGGTATAAGATTGATGTCCCAGGATGGCCACCATGAGATGCTGTGATTTCTTATGGATTTAGTGTGTGTTCATTAGCAAGTGGCCTTGGAGTCAATACTTATGAAATAAAAGAAAGCAAGATTGGGTAGAAAGAGTGGTTGGGTTGCCTCTACTGACTTTTGGAGAGACCTCTGGAGCTAGAATGGCCCTCCCAAGTTGTCCACTTTTTCCTTTTATTAATCTTTTGAATAGGTCAAATACTTACATGGTAAAAATTTGAAAGTGTTCATAAAGGGTATCCACAGAAAATTTATTCTCTTACCCTTGACTATCAGCCTTCTCCAAAATGAACCAATGTTACCAGTTCCCTGTGTGTACTTCTGGAGATATTCCAACTACATAAAATCTCATTCATATTACTACTTCTCTTCTACCCTTTTTCTATAGATAAAGCATACTATATACAAGGTTATATATATATATATGTATATATATATAATCTCTCCATTATGTTTTACATAATAGACAAATTATCAAAACCTGATGAATTTCCAAGTAAATCAATCAGACTTATCAGTACCAAAGAGAAAAAGAGAAGCATCAGTGTTTGGGGGGAGGGGTAGATGTAACTAAGTAAGGCATCTAGAAGAGACATCTGCCTTCCCAGACATTTCATTCTTTCAAGTCTACTGAAAAGAATAAAAGAGGTGGAGAGGGAAAGAGAGAGAGAGGTATTAACATTACTGATGAAGATTAGTTTTTATGTGCAATTACTTTCTTTACTTAGCTCTGGAACCCCTCAAAGTCATCCATGAGAATTTGAACCAATTTCTTCTAAACTGTGAATATTGATATTATGACTTCCCATGAGTCACAAATGTTCTTAATGGCATTTAGAATGGTGACTCCTTTACAGAAGATTTTCAATTTACTTTGCCTAAATCCATCAGAGGAATCACTATCTGTAGCAGCTAGAGCCTTACAAAATGTATTTCTTAATAAGAATATTTGAAAGTTGAAATTACTACATGATCTATGGGCTACAGAATGGATGTTGTGTTGGCAGGCATGAAAACAGCATTAATCTTGTCTATCTCCATCTGAACTACTGGGTGACCAGGTACATCGTCTCATCAATGAGCAATAATATACAGATATTTTTTTTCATGAGCAATAAGTCTCAACATTGAGTTTAAAATATTCAGTGATCCAAGTTGTAAGCAGATGTACTGCCATCCCACTTTCATTGTTTCATTTACAGAGAACAGGCACAATATAGTGGATTTAGTATAATTCTCAAGGACCCTAGGACTTCCAGAATGATGAAGGAGTTAGGTTCAACTTATAGTCACCAGCTATATTAACTGCTAACAAGAGAGTAAGTCTGTCCTTTGAAGCTTTGAGCTAGCATTGATTTCTCTTTAGCTCTAAAAGATGTCTTCTTCTTCCAGTCTAAGTAAGATATCTAGAAGAGACATCTGCCTTCCCAGATACTTGTTTGATCTACATTGAAAATTTCTTGTTTAGTATGATCACCTTCATCAATGATCTTAGCTAGATCTTCTGGATAACTTGCTGCAGCTTATACATCAACATTTGCTGCTTCACCTTGCATGGTAAAAATTTGAAAGTGTTCATAAAGGGTATCCACAGAAAATTTATTCTCTTTCATGTTAGGGGAGATGGCTCTGTCCTGAAACCTCCTGAACAAACCTTTGTTAGCTTCCAACTCTCCTTCTTCAGCTTTCTCATCTCTTTCAGCTTTCACAGAATTGAGTTAGGGTCTTGCTCTGGATGAGGCTTTGACTTAGGGGAATGTTGTGAATGGTTTGATCCTCTGTCCAGACCACGAACTTTCTCTATAACAGCAAGAAAGCTGTTCTGCTTTTTTTTTTTTATCATTCATGTGTTCACTAGATTATCACTTTTAATTTCGTTGAAAACTTTTTCCTTTACATTCATGTTTTGGCTGTTTTGTGCAAGAGGCCTAGCTCTCTGCCTCTCTCCCTTTTGACTTGACTTCCTTGCTGTCTTAGCTCTTTCACTGCTATGACCAAAAGACCTGGTAAGGACAGTTTTAAGAAGGAAAAGTTTATTTTGGGGCTTATGGTTTCAGAGATCTCAGACTGCATTCCTCAGGGCCTAAGGTGAGGCTGAACATCATGGTGGAATGTGGCAGAGGAAAGGAGCTGGGGAAATGGCATCAAGGGGAGAGAGAGAGAGAGAGAGGAGAGATTGATTTCCTCACCACAATAAAATATAAACCCCAAAGGCACCCCCCAAGGCATACATCTCCTCCAGTCACATCCTACCTGCTTATAGTTACCATCCAGTTAATCCATTCAAGTGGATTAATGCACTAATTAGATTAGTGCATTAATTTTACCTCTAAACTTTCTTGCACTGTCCCACATATGAGCTTTTGGGGGACACCAAAAATCTAAACCATAACACTTGCTAAATTTAATCATTTCTATTTTTGATTTATAATGTGAGACATGTGACTCTTCCTTTCACATGACTCTGGTTGATTAACAACTCCAGTTCCTTCAGGTCTCAGCTTAAATGTACCTTACTTGCTAAAGCATGTTTTGTTCAGCCACTGTCATCTAGCACAGTGCTTGAAATACAGTAGATATTTACTTAATTTATTTGATTCTTATTTTTACTGATGGGTGCAGCAGTTAACATTGTTGTGTACGTATCTCCAACCATTTTTCAGATTATTTCATTAGGATTACTTACCTAGAATAAACTAACCATATTAAAAGATATGAACTGTTTTTTAGAATTTTTTTTTTTTTTTTTTTTTGGTACTGGGGATTGAACTCAGGGGTACGTGACCACTGAGCCACATCCCCAGCCCTATTTTGTGTTTTATGTAGAGACAGGGTCTCACTGAGTTGCTTAGCACCTCGCCGTTGCTGAGGCTGGCTTTGAACTCGCGATTCTCCTGTCTCAGCCTCCCTAAGTGCTGGGATTACAGGCTTGAGCCACCGCGCCCGGCTTGTTTTTTAGAATTTAATCTTTATTTAAGTTATCTTTCTGTCTTTCTATCTATTTATTTATTTTTAATGTGGTGCTGAAGATTGAACCCAGTGCCTCACCCATGCTAGGCAAGCACTCTACTGCTGAGCTACAGGCCCACTTCAGATATGAACATTTTTAAGACTCTTTTTCTCTCTCTTTATTTGATAATTATATCAAAATTGCTTTCTAACAGTTATTCCAATTTCTACTTATACCATTTTGAAGCCTTTTTACATCTCAGTGAGCAGGCAATTAAATTTTGGGGGCTCTGTTCCAGGCTTCCTAAATTCTGAAACTTTATTTTGAATTGGTTTAAAATATATTTTTATCCCCTTTTCATTTCCCTTTGTTTCCTGCTTATTAAACAAATCTCAGTTCAGTGAGCAGGCATGTTACTCTCGCACAATTATTTATTCCCCTACAGTTTTCTTATTCAGTATCACATGATCTCTATTCTGAAAGGAAATATAATTTTTTTGCCAAGACCACATATGATTTTCCTAAAGGATTTTTTTTTTGCATGCTTCAAATTGAGCTGTCATTCATTTCACTGATCCAATAAGAGTGATAATACATTTTGAATAAATAATTTGAGAGGGCTGGGATTGTGGCTCAGCGGTAGAGAGCTTGCCTCGCATGCATGAGGCCCTGGGTTCGATCCTCAGCACCACATACAGAGCAATAAAATAAAGACATTGTGTCCATCTACAAAAAAAAAAAAAAAAAAAAAAAATAATTTGAGAGTATTTCCCTTGTCAAAGCAAAAAGTGCTTTTAAAGATAACCCAATATAAACAGCAATAATTCAGAAAAATAGTAACTTATGCTTTAATATGTGAAAGTCATGCCATATGTTGCAAATAATCAACTATACTTTAATATCTTAATTTACAACATTGTGTGGCAATTGTGGGGAGTGAGTCAGATAATGTAAATTCTTTCACAGACCATATGGCAAAAGCCAGTCACCAAACAGGTAGGTTACAAGTTTTCCCAGCTAGCTAGGCATGAATAATTCAATTTGAAGTTTGGATATGCTGATGTTTTATATTAATTCAGGATACTTGACAGACTATATCAGAGGATGGCAAACTTTTTCTGTAAAAGGCTAATTGTAAATATTTTAGGCTTCGCGAGACCATGGGAGTCTCTGTCGGAGCTACTCAACTCTACCTCTCTGTAGTGCCAAAGGAGCCATACACAATAAGCAGATCAATAGATGTCTGTTCCACTCAAGCCGTTTACCAAAACAGTGGGGAGAAGGGCTCAAGCACACTGACTGCTGGCCTCTGAGGTGGGTATGTCAGACACAGGAAGTAGAACTCCAGAATATCACTGAGTCCAAAGCTGGTTTGTTAGAAAATATGGGAAACTTTATAAAGCATGTTACAAAAAGTATGAAGAAACCATAGATAAGACGTGATTAAAACAAAACACAGGTAGACAGAAAGTCTGAAATAATGTTATAAAAGTTTTACAAGCTGGAGCGTGAGAGATGAGAAGAGACCAAAGAAGATATAGTAGAAGAGACTCTCTTCCTTCTAAAGAGAGAAAAGGGTTCAGAGGTGCTGAGGGTGCAGGTGGTGGGTGGGGATGATAGTGCTGCTTGGACTTCAGCCTAGTATCAACGCGAGAACCCTCAAGAGAAAAGACTTTGTTTCTTTAGGTGTTAGAGGGGAAAGAACTTCTGAGATGGGTTTTTCTTGGTGTGCAGTGAATGACTTCTGCTTGGTCTCACCCCACTCTTCTTACAGTGGTGATCCTTGGAGGCCAGCAAGGAAACTAGATTATCCACATGTAACCCAAATTAGAATGGCCCAAGACATACTGGCATTATCCTCCTCGAGGTATGAGTGCATATGTCAGCGAGGCCCTGAGGTGCTGCCTCGTGTGGGAAGCCCTTTAATCCCCTGGCATGCCTTCAGAGTGAAGGCGTGGTTTTTATCCTTATGACTGCAAAATGATTGCTTGTGCTCCTAGATCATGTCCACATTTCAGGCAGGAAAGTCAGAAGGGCAAAGTGGGCAACAGCAGATATCCATTTACATATCTTTGGCCAGGACACTGTCAAATGGCAATATGTGGTTGCCATAGAGTCTAAGAAATTTATAATTTACTAGCCTCCAGGCAGTTGGGTTAGACAACTGTACTGAATGCTCAGCATCTTTTCTTTAGGACAGAACGTTCCTCTAAATTTCCCAAAGCATAATAGTGTTTAGGCTGTGACTTTATTAAAAAAATCTTTATTTTTAAATAGTTTAAAACTCAGAAGTATTTGTAAACATAGAAAATAGTTCCTTTATAGCCTTCATCCATCTTCCCCAAATGATAATATCTTATATGCACATAGTACATTATCATAACCTAGAGACTGATGCTGATGATATAGTACCATCAACTCAGGTACAGGCCATGTTTAAATTTAACCAGTTTTATATGTACCCTTTTTGACATACAGTTGTATGATATTTTATTGCATGTCTGTACTGGAGTAACCATTACCACAATAAGGATACAGGACTATTCCAGCACTACAGATAAGTGCTCTCATGTACCCCTTAATAGTCACACTCTTTCCCAACTCCTGAATGATTGCTTGTTTGCTCCCCATCATTGTGATGTTTTTGTTTTGCTTTGAGAACATTATATAAATGAATATCAGAATACATAGCCCTCTGAGATAGACTTTTTCACTAAGCATAATGTTCTTGAGATCCATCCAAGTTTTGGGTGTATCAATAATTCATTCCTTTGCTGAGTAATATTCCATCGTATGGATATACCAGTTTGCTTATCCATTCGCTCCATGCAGGACATTGGCTTCTTACCAGGTTTTGACTACTACAGATAAACTGGTTACAAACATTCATATGTAGATTTTTATGTGAACATAGTTTTCTAGGATAAATCCCAGGGGTATGATTGTTGGATTGCATGATAAGTATGTGTTTAACATAAAAAACTTCCAAGCTATTTTCCAAAACGGCTGTACCATTTTACATTCCCATTACTCATAATAGCCAAAAGGCAGAATATTTCAACCCAAATATTTACCAACTAATGAATGGATAAACAAAATGTGGTGTATCCATACAATAGAATACTGTTTGACTATTCAAAGGAATGAAGTACTGAAGCAAGCTAAACATACAATACCTAAAAATATGTATTATGTTAAAATAAATAAACTAGGCACCAAAAATCATATATTACATGTTTCTATTTATATGCAATGTATAAATAGAAAGTGGACTAGTGGTTGGTGTGAGGATGAGGGTGAGGGTTGATGCTAGTGGGAAAGATGTTTGGTCTTCAGGTGAGAGAAATGCTCTAAAGTTCTGTTGTAACGGTAGATGTAAAACTCTGCAAATATGCTATAAATCACCAAATTGTATACTTAAAATGGTTGAAGTTGATGGTATGTAAATTATATCTCAGTAAAGCTATTAAAATTTATATGAAAATATAAATTATCTAGAATAAACTGAAATAGAATAACCCAAAGACCTTTGAAAAAGAAAAACAAATACTTTAAATATGTGTAGTTTGTCATATTTCAGTTACATCTCATTAAAGCTATTTTTTAAAAGCCTTATCAACATATGGTGAACTATAAAATAATATAAAATTGAGCTAAATCCATCACCAAAGTTATTGTAACCAATCATGTTATAATTTATTGAATGATTCCCATTTCCCAGGAATTCTTTAAAGCACTTTGCATGTTTCAGAGCATTTAGTTATCACAATAACTATACAAGGAAGTAGTCTGATTATCAGCTTCTACAGATGAGGATACCGAGGGATAGAGAGGTTAGGAAATTTTTTTAAATTGTAGATGGACACAATATCTTTATTTATTTATTTTTTGTGGTGCTAAGGATCAAACCCAGTACCTCACACATGCGAGGCAAGTGCTCTACCACTGAGCCACAACCCCAGCCCCAGAGGTTAGGAAATTTAGCCGAGGCCCTTCAAGTTGAAAGTGGCAGAGCTATGATCTGACCCTGTTGATTTGGTAGAAGAGATTATACTAATTATAAATTAGCCATTTATAACTGAAAACTGAGAGAATGTATAAGCATGTCAGAGAAAAGATCCAGAGTCAGCTAGGCTGAGACGTGTGGGTGCCCTAGGCAAGCTAATGCTTCAAAGCCCTCTTCAAGGCAATACTACTTAAATACTTCTTAAATATTTTTGTAGGGGTAATAATAATGTTACACTTCTTTTTTTTCTTTTTTTGGTACTGGAGACTGAACTCAGGGGCACTCAACCACTGAGCCACATCTCCAGCCCTATTTTGTGTTTTATGTAGAGACAGGGTCTCACTGAGTTGCTTAGCGCCTCACCGTTACTGAGGCTGGCTTTGAACTCACGATTCTCCTGTCTCAGCCTCCCTAAGTTCTGGGATTACAGGCTTGCGCCACCGCGCCCAGCTATAATGTTACACTTCTTAATGTTATAAACTAAAACTGATTGTTCAGAAAAATTTTTACTTGTGTGAAATTTTCTTTCATTTCTCAGCTTTTCAACTGAGCCTTATGACTTTATTGACAGAGGTAACATTAAAGGATCTGGTGAGTCCTATTCATGGCAGAAGTTGTTTTTTCCCACCTGTCGATGCATCTTGTCCTTTCTTCTGTTATCTTTGAAAGTAAATCAAGCAAGCTATTTGGAGGTGCATTAGCGCATTTAAGATTTCTTTCTTCTTCCCAATAAGTACATTATGCTGCACATTATTTTGTTTTGGAGTTTGTTCAACTTCCAGACTTCTGTTAGATAACTAGTCTCAGTGTTACTGGTGCCACACACTCTTGGGCCGTGTAAATTTTTTGTGTCACAAAAATACTCGAGGGATATGAGTTGCTAGTAGCAGAAAGAGTTCCGCCCCCTTAACTCAAGACTACTTTCTACTTCAGAGGAAATGCTACCAAATTACATCTCACCAATTACAGAAGGGATTGATTCTGGAAATCTGAGTTCATGCATTGTATGTCTGATTGAGTCCAGAATGTTTTTAATGCCCATTACAGCTGGATGTTGCTTGGAAGCCCATCCTTTAGTCCAATTTGGGGTATCCAAACTCTAACAATATAATCAGAAATACACTCAAAGAAATAGGGTGGAATTGAGACAGTGATTAAGAGGGTTCGACTGGACTTAAATCTATTTGAAGACTGTGGACAGGAGTGTGGGAAGGACAGGCTGGAAAATGAGGAGTCACCAGGTAAGAGCTTGTTTGGTGTTTACCTAGTAGTGTAGAAGATCTTGAAGGCACTGCACTGTGTATGTTTGTATCTGGGCCCTCTACGCTTTTGAGATCTCTAGTTTTCTCCATAACAGGAGTAATGAGTTAATGTGGGATGAGGGGAGAATGTGTTGATCTCTTCAGATCAAATGATTGGCTTCAATTTTAAGCCCATTAAACACTCTCCCAGTCCTTTGTGAGTCTTTTTTTTTTTTTTTAATGATGCTTAGTAAAGAAGGGAATCTACCTTGAAGTGTAGCAGCACTGTGGTTATTGATTCATTGCCTAATCTCTAAAGCTGATTTTTCTTATTTGTAGGTGAGATTCAAATTGACCAACAGTTGAGGAAAAATACCTGCTAGCTTTTTTTCTAAACTATTAAGAGTATGCTCAACAATAACAAAATAATAGAATTAGGCTTATCCTTACCCTACTCTTCTCCAGAGATTTGAGAAGCTAAATAATTGGTCACTTTTATATTCCATTGTGATTTATAATAGCAATATAGCTTCCGACTTGTGAAAGGCAGGTGTTGATTGACAACGCAGGGAAAAAATGGTGAGAACATTGATGTGCTATCATAATGGGTAACAAATGGATTGTTATAATCCCAACTAGGAATTTGAAAGTGTTTAATTGGATATAGAATGCCAGGAAGTCTTTTATGATGACTAGAAGACAACAATGAGAAAGGAGAAGCTGTTTACTCTTGGTTTTAATGAATGATGCTGGATGAAACTTTTTCATATCTTGGTCTTTTCATCAGTACAACACAAATGTGAAGACTGATCTTCTGAGTAAGGATTTTTTTTTTTTTTTGGGCAGGGCTAAACCCAAAATGTTCCAACGACTTGATTGAAGAAAGATTGGCTCAGGGAGTTTGGGAATAGATCAAATTATTATTATTATTATTTGGTGCCAGGGATTGAACTTAGGAGCACTTAACCACTGAGCCACATCCCTAGTCTTTTTTAAAAAAATTTATTTAGAGACAGGGCCTTGCATAGTTTCTTAGCATCTTGCTAAATTGCTGAGACTGGCTTTGAACTCGTGATCCTTCTGCCCCAGCCTCCCAAGCCACTGGGATTACAGGCAGGCACCACCATGCCCAGCGATATCAAATTATTAACAGTGGCAATATGGCAGGTATAGTTTCAAAATTTTTTTTCTATGAACAAGTGTTGGTATTATAATTAGGAAAAATGAATACATGTAATTTAGACAAGAAAATAGATTTAAGCCTCATCAGTGAGTGTCATTCTATCTATAAAATCATGTGGTCAAGAAGCTTTCTCTGTCCCTCCATTTTTATTTTCATTTTGCTCGTGTGGTAAAGGCTGGGGGCTGAATAATGTTTCCCAAAGATATTCAGATCCTAACTCCTGGAACCTGTAAATTAACTGAATAGAGCAAGAGATTTTCCAGATGTGATTAAGTTAAGCATCTTGAGATGGGGAATATTAGCTTGGATTATCCAGGTGGGCTCTAAATGTAATTGTAATTATTCTTATAAGAAGAAGGCAGTTGCTTGGCATGACAGTGCATTCCTATCATCCCAGTGACTTGGGAGTTTGAAGCAGGAGTATTATAAGTTCAAGACCAGCCTTAGCCACTTAATGAGGGCCTAAGCAACTTAGTGGGACCTTGTCTCAAAGAATAAAAGGGCTGGGGATGTATCTCAGTGCTTTTATATAAGCACCTCTGGGTTCAGTCCTCAGTTAAAAGGAACAAAAGGTAAAGAGAGATTCGACTACAGAAGAAGCCAATGTGGAGATGGAAGATGCTATTCTGTTGGTTTTGAAGATAGATGAAGGAGCATCAGCCAAGGAATGCAAGGAGTGTAGCTCTAGAAGCTGGAAAAAGCAAAGGCATACATTCTTTTCTAGAGCCTCTGGACGGAGTGTGCCCCTCCCCCCAGCACCTTAATTTCAGCTTAGTGAAATTGATTTTGAATTTCCAGCCTCCAGAACCAAAAGTAGAAGAGAATAAATAGATATTACTTTAAGCCACCAAGTTTGTCACAACAAGCATTTGAAAGCAATACTGTCACGTCCATGCCCACAGGTTCCATATCCACTACAGATTAAAAAATATTCAAAGAAAAAATCCCATCTTTACTGAACACATGTGAACGTTTTCCTTGTCATTATTCCTTAAACAATATAGTAAAACAACTGTTTATACAACACTGACATTGTATTACATATTATAAGTAATCTAGACACAATTTAAAGTATGCAGAAAAATGTATGTATCTGACAGGCAAACATCATATTATTTTATATGAGAGACTTGAGCACTTGTGGATTTTGGTGTCTGTGGAGGGTCCTGGAACCAATCTCCCAAGGACACCAAAGGATACCTATACACTGGTCAAACCCTGAAGGGCAATGGGCTCTAGGAGTTGGCAATCTCCCTGGGCCCTGCACGGCCATGGGAGTACCCATAGCACATGCAGACCTTTCTCTTACTAGTAAGGATGAATTTTCATGGCTTAACAGTTGTACTAAAAGACTTCTAACTACCTGAGAAGGAATAGGACAGCTGAAGGAGACCAAAACCCTACCCACACTGTAGGCTGGACACCTATCATCCATGCCTCTCTCCTGTGCACCAGTGTTGAACCTGGCCCAGCTTCTCTGAGTCAGGTTCGGGGAGTATCGTGTGGTGGTCTGATCTGCTCTGAAGGCTGGCAGCAAGGAGGGATTGTCAGAGCTGGGACAGCTTCTCTAGGAGGACCTCTTTGGCATGTTGTCATCAAATTTGTGATGGTTCTCCATTGGTGTGAGGCATTATAACTGACCCCAGTGTTCTCCAGTAAGGTGGGCCTCTGTCTGTGAATGCCTCTCACTCCAGAACCCCATTGGCGACTGCCAGATGAGGGCCTTGCTTCAAAAGGTTTCCCATTAAAGTCCTGAGGCTCTGCCCTCTCCAAGAACACTCATAAAATCTCTAGGCAGACCATATTCCCCCACCAGACTGTGGGCTAAAATGACCCGATTAGGTTTTTTAAAATGCCTTTAGAATCTCTTATATGAATCATGAATAGCATCCCTGGAAAATCTCAATTATGAGAAACCTCCAACTGTGAAGACTAATTAGGTGTGGGTGTTAATTGTTCTGAACTCATCAGAGAAAGAGGTGTTACAGAAATAAAGATTTTTAGCTGTTTTTCTTTTAAAGTTGTGAACAAGTACTTTAATACATGTCATCTCTGTTGGTTAGGTTTTACATGCGGGCAGTCAAGCATTATTGGGAGCCCCTGTGTTTCATACCTTCCCTCTGATGCTTCATGAGTCACAGTAAGCCAAATTGGCCTTTGGTTTCCACTTTAGGTACCCATCGCCTGGCCTCTGCTTCTGGGCGATCTCAAGCTCAGCACTGCATCTCCTCAGCCAGTTGTGTCACTACCCAGTTGGCATTCAAGGTAACGAGAGATCAGTACCTTAGCAGGTCCCCAGAAGCTTAGGAAATGAACTCCTTGGCTTCCCTGGTTGAGCTTCCCTATGTCCTATTCTTGGTCTTTACAGAGAAACGTGAACTTGGCCAAAGTAAATTTGTTACATTCTAAAGGAAGACACATTTATGACCTTGGTTTTTAGCACATGGGCTATCTCAGAGGGGATAGTTTTGTGTCTTGGTGAATTCAAGAGTAGCAGAGCTGGCTTAATTAAATCTCTTATCTGTCTTCACATGTTCGTTTTTGTTTTTGTTTTTGGTGCTGGGGATTGAACTCAGGGCACTCGACCACTGAGCCACCTCCCCAGCCCTATTTTGGGTTTTATGTAGAGACAGGGTCTCACTGAGTTGCTTAGCGCCTCACCTTTGCTGAGGCTGGCTTTGAACTCGCGATTCTCCTGTCAGCTTCCCAAAGTGCTGGGATTACAAGCATGAGCCACCGCGCCTGGCTATCTGTCTTCACATTTTCATGCATTTCTTTTGTACATAGTATTTTTTAAAATTTCTTCTTTGTTGGTTCTTTTTAGTTACACATGACAATAGACAATAATTATAAAGCATGGAATTATAAAGCAATAATTATAAAGCATGGAATAAAATTTGTTCTAATTCAGTTGCCGGTATTCCCCCTTTCCCTCCCTTACTCCTACCCCCATTCCCTTCTGTATTCTCTATTGATCTTTCTGCTATTTACTTACAGTTTTTTCTTAATTAGTGTCTTGTGGATGTGCATGATAGTGAGGTTTACTGTGATATATTCATATATGTACATAGGAAAATTAGGTCACATTCATTCCACTAACTTTCCCTATCCCATCCCACCTCCTTTCCTTTATTCTCCTTTGTCTATTCCAATTGATTTTTCTTCTGTTCTTTTTTTTATCCACCCCTCTTATTTTGGATTGGCTTCTGCATATCAGAGAAAACATTTGACCTTTGACTTTTTGGACTGCCTTATTTCACTTAGCATGATAGTCTCCAGTTCTACCCATTTACTGGCAAATGTCATAAAGTCATTCTTTCTGGTTGAATAATACTCCATTGTGTATATATGCCACATTTTCTTTATCCATTCATTTGTGGAGAAGCACAGTATTTAAAACATAAATGTATTTTGTATGAGTTATGAGATGGAAATGTTGGATGAGAGGATCTTTATAAATTTGGAAATTGATTCATTGCAAGTAGTATACTCCTAAAGGTCACCAAATGTGTCAATTTTTTTTAGAACACGACTTTTCTCAGTGTCTACTATTTGCACTCTCATAGCACTATTCCAGAAAACTATTCAGAGTAATTCTGGAAACTGTAGTCATCAGATAATTAAAGCTGCCTTCAGAAAAGAGAAGCTGACACAAAAGTAAGAAAAAAATTTTTTGACAGGTTCACTGCTAGTGTCGAGGCTTCTTTTATTACCATTCTTAAAGACCTAAGTTTTAACTTGATAGGAACTGTGACCCACATAGTCCTGGGGATGATACACTAAAAAAGATGACCATGGGTAAGTATCATAGAAATATTTATGAATGTTTAGAAAGAAAACATGACCTATTCTCCATATTTGTAGATACAAAGTATCTGTATATCCTGTAAATTGCTAGAGGGAAGCAGCTGACTTTTTTCCCCCCAGCAAGGGAAGGGAATTATTGAACTCTGACACTTAACACAGTTTCCTTTCTGTGTGGTCAGTCAGACTCCAGTGCCATTAGTTTTTTTGTTTTGTTTTGTTTTTGTTTCCCCTGCTTCCGATTGCTGCTATTCCAAGGCATGGATGGCACTCTGGGGTTCTTTTGTGGGCCTTGGTGGTGTGCAAATGAACAGTTTCAAAAACTGCATCCTCTGGAGCTATTATTAACTTACTATTTGTATAACCAGCTTCCAGCCATATATGTTTTCTTGGTATGGAGCTTGTGTCTGATAAATTGCCTTCTGCCACTAAACGTCCCTTGAATCTCACTTTAATTCTGTTCTATTAGTTTAGGCTCAGTATCTCTTTCCTGCATCTCTGCTCCATCATCCTCCACTGACACTAGGTATGCTAAGGGGAGGATCAACACTTCAGGCTGGGCTGAGCAATTCAAGTGGTTCATCTCTGTGGGGAGTATGTCTGTCCATGGGAAAGTGGTCCTTCAAATGAAGAACTGAAGGATGTATTGCTGCGGTGCACACACAGCCATCCATCTGGAGTAGATCTGGGGCTTTGGAATAAGCATCAATAACAATAGTAGTTATGATGAGGATGCTATGTGTACAGGGTTCCTGAGACAAAGATTTGTATGCAGGGGTTATGAAGAATAGCTTTCAGGAACAACACTCATAAGGGAATGAAGGAAGTAGCATTGGGCTGGAGAAGTTGAAATACAATGCCATTGCAACAGAAGGTTCTACTGATCCCATTATGAGCTCAGGAGCTGGAATGACCGTGAACTCTCAATAATTCAGAATTATCCTGCATTGAAACAAGGGGACTGGGCATTGATAGTGATTGTATACTGGCTGATTCCAACTATAAAATAGTAGTATTATGCTTATTTTCATTTTACATTTGGGAAATCAGATTAACAAACTTGCTTGGTGGCATACAACTAGTAACAAAGGCAGATGTTTGACCCCAAACTGCAAATAAAGGGCCCATAATTGGAACATCTTTTTCTACTTATCTTGTATTTAGCAATTGCAGACAATCACCTAGTCCTTTTAATTCCTGAATTTCCTTATTTTTAAAATGGTGATGTTTGGAGGGAATCTCATGAAAATAGAAGGGCAAGGAAAGGGACCACTGGGAGAGAGGAGCAAAGGGAAATGGGAATTAGTGGGAAATGCAAGTGACTAAATTACGTTGTTATATTGTGTGCATATGTAAATATGTAACAACAAATTCCACTGTTATATATAATTATGATTCACCAACAAAATACATAAATAAAAAATAAAATGGTGATATTAATGATGCATGCTCTTCCTCTTTGATAAAATACTGGTATGTGTGACATTAATTATAGATTTATTTGCTTAATTTTTCCAGTAACCTTTTATAGTAAGAAGCTGGTCAATACATGCTGCTATGGCCAGAGTGTGCTAGCTATTAAAGAGAGGAAACAAATTACACTTTTATGTTCCCTTAAACATAAATGCCACTTCTAAACAGTTGCTGAAGTTCATTGTTCACTTCCAAGAAGGCATGAGCCATAGAGACTAAATGGCTATCTAATCTCCATAACAGAGCTGTTCTATAGCAATAAGATTCTGTATAATTGAAGGCTTTCTTGTTCTCAAAGCTTAACAAAATGTTATTAGAACTCTCATTCATTCCTGGTAGGAATGCAAAATGGTTTAGCTACTTTGGGAGACATTTTAGCAGTTTCTTACAAAGATTAACATAGTCTTAACATATGATCTGGCAATAATGCTCCCAGGTATTTACCCAAATGCATAGAAAACATCCGTAGAAAAACCTTTGTATGAATACTTAATAACATTTTTATTTACAATCTCCATAAAACTAGGCAAAACCAAGATGTCCTTCAACAGGTGAATGGATAAATATGTTTATATGATGGAAAATTATTTCATGATGAAAGAAAATGAACTATTGAGCCCCAAATAGACATGAAGGAAACTTAAATATGTGTTACCAAGTGAAAGAAGTCATTCTGAAAAGGCTATATGTTGTGTGATTCCAACTTTTGACATGGAAAGGCAAAACTCTACAAATAAAATGGTTAAAAAATAAGTTGTTTCCAGGGATTCAAAGGGACAGGGAAGGAATAAATACGTGCAAGAGATTTGAGGATGGGAAATTATTCTATATGATAATGAAATTGTGGACATTATGCATTTGTTGAGACTCATGGAACTTTACAGAATAAAAAGTAAAACTTAATGTATATAATTTGAAAAAAATCATTTAGGAGATCAGGAGATGCCGGCATAGAATGAGAACAAGAAAAAGCAACAAGAGAATCTAAATGCATTACAAATGTTTGAAATAACTTCACTCAAGTTGAGGAAGGAAAAAGGTACAGTTCTAAGTAACTTTGGAATGAGAGGAATCTCTAAGTTAAAAGCAAAAGGAAGTATATATAAGTATTGCAGTCTGGTTGATAAAACTGTCTCATGGAGTACAGGTTAACCATTCTGATACTGCTGTGCTTGTACACAGGAGTTGAACAATTAAGTATCTCCCGTGCAGAAGAATTCCCAAAATCATTTATGTAGGTACTTTGCCTTAAAGGAGTGGGAACATTGCACCCCACACTAAAGTGTGGATTGTGAACAGTGACTTCGCTCCAAAGTACAGTGTAGAAACTGGTGGGGAAAAGGAATCACTTTGTAGTGGAGAAACCTGACAAAACCTACTTCAGCCAGATGATGAAGGTCAACATTTATGGTCATAAATCACTGATAGTATGAACCCCTTGTCATGGCATGATGAGAATGGCACTTCACCTCTGTGACATTTCTCTCCAAAAGCCTGCTCCTGAGAAAAATATCAAACATAATGGACAATCCTACAATATACCTGATTAGTACTCCTCAAAAGTGTAGAGGACATCAGAAACAAGGAGAGTCTGAGAAAGTCACAGCCAAGAGAGACTAAAGAGACATGAATACCAAATATAATGTGGTGTCCTAGAAAGGATCCTGGAACAGAAAAAGGACATTTGGTGAAAACTAAGGGAATTGAATGAGTGATAGACGTTTGCTAATAATAATGTAACAACATTTATTCATTACTTGCAGCAAATGTATCATACCAATATCACATATTAATAATATGGGAAATAATACCCATAAGGGAACTCCTGGTAAGATATTTTTGAATTTTCTGTAAATCTAGAACCATTTTAAAATTAAAGTTTATATTTTGAAACATCTGTTATCAAAGAAAACAGTTTAATTAGAGCTGTAGTCTAGAAACAACTGGCAGGGATTTTCTTCTTGGTAAGTTTCACCTGCAAACTGAATATTGCATGTATGTAAAATGATATTTTAGGGGACAAGTAAAAGTGTTTTGTATCCACCATTGTGTGTGTGTGTGATCTATAGGTTTAGTCTATTTTGAAGCAATCAAAACAGAAGCCTATGAAGGCTCGTGCTCTTTTTTCTGCTAACCTGCAATTCCCAAATGTAAGCCTTAGGAAGATCTTAGTTGCACCTGCTTGTTTAGGACTGAGACTTTGCTTATACAAGTGTGCTTCTAATTGGCATCATTGGATTTACAACTAGGTATTTCAAAAATATAATCAAAGATGGTGAGGGTTTGAAACTTACATTGTTATCTGAAAACTCCCATTATGGAGACTTTCTTTGTGTTAAAATATCAGAATACCATTAAACCACTACTTTTATATGCAGAACTATATAAGGTAGTCAGATTATAGGTAATCTTTGCAAATAGCTGCGGAACATTCACAGTAACAGCTCTCCATTGCCAGAAAAATGCACTGAATCTGCTTAAAACATCTCAGCCTTTCTATTCTTTTCTGTATGTCATACTACAGTTTTCTGGCCATTCAGAGCTGACAGTCATTTGATGGGCAAAAGATTATAATGCTGAAATTGTCATATTCAAGTTTTATAGATTTATTTAAGCATTGAAATATAAGACATTTAGGATGTCATGTTACATGGCAGAGAACACCAAATGTGGACAATGTGAAAATACTGAAGAAAAGATGGCAAACCATTCAGGTGATTTGTTTTTTTTTTAAATATTGTTTTTAGTTATAGATGGACTCAATATATTTGTTTTGTTTATTTATTTTTATGTGGTGCTGAGGATCGAACCCAGTGCCTCACATATGTGAGGCAAGTGCTCTGCCATTGAGCCGCAGGCCCAGACCTCAAGTGATTTCTTAAATGACAACCCATTATAAAATTGAGAACACTGAGGTCACATGAAAGTTTTTGAGTAGGATCTTATACTATTTCACAAATATGAAATTTATAATAGTTTGAAAAAAAGTCATGCCCAGTCAGACTGCCACAGTATGTGCAGTGGAGCAAATTAAACTTCTCTCCCCTATAGTTAGGGGAAATCAAGTCATTAGAGAGAATTTAGGCATGGCACAATGTATATATGTAGGATGCTTTGTCATATAACTGAGGACAAGAAGGATTCAATATTCTTATAATAAGATCATGATATTTATTCATGTGAAATAAGTCTAAATTATGCTAAAAATTTACCATGTGCATTTGAGGGTGAAAATTAATCCTTGTGGTTACAAAGTATGTCTAAAAGTTTGGATCTTGTAAGAGCAAATGAGCTAGAAGCTGGAGTAGAAGATGCCTTCTGCCTCTCAGTGCACCCCTCTCCCAGCCCAGAACCAGCAAAATCTGCCCTTGCTTTCTGCACAGTGAGGTATGTGGAACCAACAGAAACCCTCTTGGATGACACACCTGGGCTTGTAGAAGTTGCAAGACTCAGAGGGAAACTGTGGTGTCTGAGACTTGCCTATTCTTCTGGGGAGTTGTGGTAGATACCAGGGGAGAACCTGGGTTGTAATCGTATATTGCAGTGACACCAGAGGTAGACAGGGTTAAAGGAGGGGGGAGTGGATTAGGACTGAGTCACTCTTCCAAAACTCCACCCCCCCAGGGTCATCTGTGAGGCTCATCTTTGAGGGCTTCTCCCCTGTGTGGAGGTAGGAAGGAGTCAGAATAGGAGGCCAGTTCCCACTTAACCACAACTTTGGTTTTCAACAAGTGTCTGCAGTTACATCCCTATTGTGGGTGCTAGACAGCAAGAGCGTCCCTACATGCAGATGACAACCCAGCCAAGAAAAGTTTAAAGAAAGGCAAATGTCCCTGACAGTGCTGTCCCTAGAGCATAGTTAACACACTGCCTGTGAGGGGGCCACCTCAATGGAGAAGGCAGAGTCAAGGAGCTGCTTCTCATTCCTGCAGCAACAGTGGCCATAAGGACGGGGAGGGAAGCAGCCATTTTGACCCATGATTTTGGTTAGGTTATTTTGACACAGGGGACATTTGATGATGCTATTTTAATGCAGCTCTTTGGAAGCATAAAATCTAAATGGCTGGGTCAAATGTAAAATTTTTGTCTTTTATTACACAGTAATGTGCACAGTAGTTGCCTCTAACCCTTATCCTGAAGCTATACCCAAATCTTAGCAGGAGATTGGTGTGGGGTGAGAAAACAATATTTTTTTTTCTTAAGGTAAATGATGGGCATTTGATTTCATCCTGGTACCCTTACTTTTTCTTTTTATATTTTAGTTGTAAATGGACACAATATCTTTATTTATTTTTATTTTTATGTGGTGCTGAGGATCGAACCCAGTGCCTTACGCATGCAAGGCAAGCGCTCTACCACTGAGCCACAACCCCAGCCCCCCTTCCTTTTTCTTCACTGACTCCTCCAGAGATGCTGTGATGCTAAAGGAGTCACAGAGCATGGGTATGAACAGATTCCCTAAGAAACTTCCAAGCAACAGATTATATACATCAACACAGAACTAATAAAGATTGTGTAACTTTATTAGGGACTAAGCTGTAGCAACATTTATGCCAGGAAGTCTACACGGGCACTGTATAGCTTAAATCGTGGGCCCAGCTTACATGATTATGCCTAAGGCCTCCTGCATGGTCAAGCATGGTATAAAAAGCATGACTTAACTTATGGGAAAATGGGTCCATGTTGCTCAATTACTATTCTTCAACCAAGTTTTTTGCTTGTTTTTTAATCAGATACAGTTACTGCCTAGTTTTGGGAAGTAACATATATTAATCCTAGGCAAGATTAGTTGAAGGCCTCACAATAGGATCCATAACAGAATTAACAAGTGTTTCTAACTTTGGCTGGCCCTGGATATTAGAACATGTGGTTGAGACAAACACTAGAAAAACTTTTCCACTTCTCCATTTCTTGCATTCCTAGCTACACGGTGAATATTTTACTTTCTGTAGCTGATTACGCTCCCCTAGGTCAGATACCTTAGGTCATGTGCCTTTCACTAAGACTCATCAGGAAAGGGATACAGAATGTTAGGCAACTAAAAATGCTGACACTGCCTCCCCCCACCCCCCCAGTCCACTCTATTGGCTGCCCATCATCACAGTACACCTTATTTCACATACTTAACTTCTGAAAGAAAGAAGGAAAGAACAGTAAACAAACAACAACAACAACAACAAACCCACACAAAAACCTCCCTCTTTATATAATGCAACCCTCTCTTCAGATACCTGGAAGTATACTTGTCCTTTCCCAAAGGTAGACAGGTTAAGTTTTATCAGTTGCTGATACATTTTCAAATCCAGCTCCACATTTAGCTCTGCAAATCTCTCATCAGTATTCTGTAGTTTCTATTATATAATGTGAAATTAACCACCATCAACATGTTATGTAAAATACTGATATCATTGCCTCTTCCCCTTTATAAATGGAGCTCCTTGACCATGAGCAATAGGCTAAGTGATTCCATAATGGTGAATAAACCTTTCAGTGAGTACCTGGACGACTTTGCTGGCAGCCACATCACAGGGAGAGGCTGAAAACCTAGATCCAGAATAAATGTCAGCTACCTTTATTTTTCAATTCCTACGTCTTTCATAAAGGAAGAGATTCAGTGTTATCAATCTGCTACCAGATTTATGTCAGGCTCTCTTGGGCATCATTTACCATCTTTTTGTATTTCCACCCAAAATTTAAATTAGGAGAGAGAGGGTGTCTGATTTACCTACATTTGACTCTATACCTAACCAAGTCCAAGGATTAAGATTTAAGAGGAATTTTGAATGATGGGAACAAAAGTTATGACTAAACAAATAAAAGGATAAGGATGCTTGACAGGAGAAGAGAACAGATACCACATTCCACCCTTTGAGGCTTACTTTTCCTCCCTCAATATCATAGACTGATGTTCATACATTTAAGGTTTTAAAATGTCTCATCCTAATATAAAGAAACCCATGTGATGTACAACCAAGTACACATTAGTTATCCAAGTACACATTAGTTACTGTGTCCAGCTTCTAGTTCAGGTTCTCTAGGTAAAGTCCAGTCCTCTTCCAGTTCCACTGTTTTTCTGCCTTGATGCTCTGAAACCTGAAACTTGATTCTTTATTTTTAAAACTTTATATGTGTAGGAGAGTCATATGTATTGATATATCTTACTCAAATTCATTCCTTTTCACTATTATATGAATATTCTGAGATTTATCAATTTTTCATGTGGAAAGATATTTCAATTTTTCCATTTTGGGCCATTATAAATAATAGAGCTGTAAACATTCTGGTGTGCATCTCTGTGTACACATGTAAGTTTTGAGTCAGAGTATAGCATTTCTAACTTGTTCTATCATTAAATTACTTTCAGTTATATTGTTCCATCAACCGAGTGTGAGAATTTTATTTCCTGGCCTCCTCAACAACACATATTATTATTAGGTTTTTAACATTTTTGCTTTATCTGATTTTTGTAATATGGAACTACATTATAGTTCTTATTTTCCTGTTTCTGATGTCAAGATTATGGTAGATTATTATTATGAAGCCTGTTTTACAGCTGGGGAATCTAAGGCTTAGAAAATAATTTGTCAGTGGTCTTGCTGTCAGTAGGAGACTAGAAATGAAGAGAAGTCCTGGAGCAATGTATCCCCCAAATGCAAACTGTTTATTATCTTTTCCTCCATGTTAGTGTGCAGTTCACTGTCAGTCCAGTGTGTGTTGTGTAATGCAGAAACAGAGAAGACAGTTACAGTTTTTTCTCCATGGTGTACTTCCAATAGTCTTTCCTCTGTAAGTGGTGACTGAATTTTTCATTCATGTTTTCTATCTTTTTCTATGTCCTGTCCTCCATTTTTCTTTGTTCTTTCTTCCCCTTTCCTTCTATTCCTATATTTTAAAAGCATGATTTTTTTTAAAAAGCTAGATTATCCTGCATAGCTTTGCACAGGATTAAGAAAATGAAGTGAACAGGTACAATAAGTTTTGAAATATTAACCAATTTTCCTTTTACATTCTATGTGAAGACATTTCAAACCCACTATCAAGGTTGAAATGGAAAGAAACAAAACTGAATGCATTTGCATGTGCATAATTTGAAAATGACTGTTAGCAAAAGTTTCTCTCTGGAGCAGCTGCTCCTGATACACACCACTTGTTTCTTTTAATTAGAACAAAATTTAAGCTTCCTTAGGAATTGAAATTCTGCAGCAAGTTTATAATTAACAATAAAATGTTGAATGGAGAGTTGCTTCACCATTCACTCCTGCATTCATTTCTCTATTAAATTGCACTGGCAGGTTCTATTCTTAGATCAAGGAATTACCACCTAAACAAGTAATGTGAGAAATATGGTTGCAAAACAAAATCACCATCTCTAGGTCTTCTAAACCTTACAGTTGAAGAGCAGTGAAGCAAGTTCATCACAAACCACCCAATTCAGCAAATTCCTAGGCCTCAGGGTTTGTTCAAAACAAGATATAAGATGTTGAATCAACATTTTTATACAGAACGTTAAAGCTGGTCTTTACAGTGTTGCTCTTTTTCTTGCCTACACATACCTCTTTCCTTTGTGCCTAGGCAGCCTCTCTGTGTCCTTGGAACATTTCACTATTGGTTTATGATAGGTACCCTAATAGAATGAAAGATCTATCACAATGGGACCCTTGACTTGTTTATCTTTGACTCCTCACAGAAATTGGTACCTTGGCTGGCACATAGTTGGTGCACAATATATAATTGTAGAATTAAATCAAACAAAATTCAGTTAAGGGAACAAACATGCTTTCTAATTCTGACCATGTCTGTGAAGAACTAGCACTGAGGCACGAGGAACTGATTTGATCATAGCAGATTCCATCATCTTCAAAGCCCCAATTGTGGAATAGAACAGTAGAAAATTCAGTTTCCTAGGTGGGAATATTGGAAGTGAGGTTGTGGTATAGATCTGGTAGAGAGCCAATAAAAGCAGTTCTGTCTCCTCAAGTACATCTGACCAAGTGGAGATGATGCTTTATCTTTGAAGAGACAGATTCAGTCTTGCACAAAATGTACTCTTGAAGACTTGCGAGAGTTATTGTGGATGAAGGGGATTGAAAAAAATCCTCCTAAGGTTAAATTGAAGAAAAAACATGCAATAATTTGAAGAAAATTATCTGAAAAACAGTAAGGAATGAAGACTTCCCAGGCAAGGCATTAATATGTACTTTAGTTATTAAAACCTGGAGACACTGGCCCATGGATAGGTCAAGTTGTTTATCCATTCACATATCCATAAACATTTGCACTATTTCCAGTTTTTGGCTATTACGGACAGAACTTCTATGAACATTCTTGTACAATTATTTCTGTGGACAAAAAACTGAGTAAACACCTAGGAGTGAAATCACTGGGTCTTATTTAAGAGTAGGTTTAGCCATATAAGAGATCATTACATTGTTTTCCAAAGTGGCTGTGCAATTTTTCATTTCCATTAGCAATGAATGGAATTTTAGTTGCTCCACATCCTCTCAAATATTTGACATATTCAATATTTAATAATTTTAGCTGATCTTGTGGTAGTATAGTGAATGACAATATAGTTTTAATTTGCATTTGCTTGATGACTTAGAGAAAAGCACTCATTTAAAATTTTAATCAAGTTAATGAAATTAACTTTTCCTTTAATGATTCAGGCTTTTTTCTTTCCTATGCAAGGATTTCTGCTTCTATTGCAAGTGTAAAGATTTTTCTTTATGTTTTCATGCAGAAATTTTATAATTTTTGCTTTATGTTTTGGTCTTCTCTAGTCTAAGCACTCAGAGCTATAAATTTCCCTCTAAGTTCTACTGTGTATTTCTATGATAGGAAGTCAATAGGTAATGTTTAAAATTGAAAAATGAAAATGGTGTAACGTAAAAACGTTATTTAGAAATGAAAGATAAATGCCTGTGGTAGTCTTGGTACATTTGCCTCAGCTCTGTCATTCATCACTCACTGGCTCTGGTTGTCTAATATGGGAGCTATCTGTTGTCTACCTGCTGAATTCTCCAAGGTGCCACGTTTGTTGTAGAAAACTGGTTTGGTCAATGAGAAGCATTGTCAGGAAACCAAATGCTAAAAGGAAGAGAAAACATATAATATTTTCCTCCCTTCTTTTATGCTTCAGCATCATCCTGGGAATTCCCTTTGCCTCTCTCCTGCTCTGGATTTCCTATTTCCTCCACCTGCTCTCCTTATTCTTTGACGAAGCATAACTTAAAGTAATTTCCTTTATTATTACCCATGATGGACTGTTTGGGCAAAGGATTTGTGGTTGAAAATTTTTTTCCCCTAGTATTCTGAGGACATTGGTCTCTTTTCTTCTAGTTTCCATTGTTATTTTGGGATGTGCAGTGTTGCTGTTCTGTGAACCTTTATTCCCTCCCCGCTCTCTGGAAGTTTTGGATCTTTTTGTTCTCCTGAGTTTGCTAAAATTTGACCATAACATACCTTGTGAGTGTCGCATTAATTCACTGTGCTATGCAATCTATAGACCTTTCAAATTGGTGCTTACACCCTTCAGATGTGTTTTTTTTTTCTTTTTTTGTGGTGTTGGGGATTGAATCCAGGGATTTCTAGCATGCTGGGCAGATTTTTTTTTTTTAATGTGTTTTGTTTCTCTGAAGACATCCTTTTATTCATTTCTTCTGTTCTCTCTTCCTGAAACTTATTAATTGGATTGAATGCTGAATGTCCTCTAATTTTTTTAAAGTTAGCATTTTTCATTTCTTTTTCTTTTTAGTCTTTCTTTCTAGGAAATTTTCTTAATTGTATCTTCTAATTTTTAGATTTGATTTAAAACATATGTATTAATATTTTAATTTCAGAGAGCTTCTTTTGTTCTTGGCTTGTTCCTCTTTTTATATCCTTTTGTTCTTATGGATGTAATGTTTTCTATTTTCTCATTGATTTTATTTCCTCAATCTTATGCCTTTTATTTATTTTTCTTGTATTTACACTGATGATCAGGCCTTCCAATACAATATTCACTTATTATTATTTTTAATTGTAAATAAATACATTTAATTGTATGTAAATATATTTTGAAATATGTATGTATTGTGGAATGGATAAATCAAGCTAATTAACATATATATTGCCTTATATAATCACATTTTCTTGTGGTGAAAATACTTAAAATCTACTCTCAGCAATTTTCAAGTACACAATACATTGTTTGTTATTAACGGTAGCCACTATATTGTATGGTAGATCTCTTGAACTCATTCCTCCTATCTAACTGAAAATCTGTATCCTTTGCTTAATGTGTCTCCAGTCTCAGCACCCACTTCCAGCCACCTCCCAGCCCTACTATTAACCACTGGTAACCACTATTTTACTCTGATTCTATGAGCTAGATTTGTTTAGATTCCAAATATAAGTGTGATTATGTGGTATTTGTCTTCTGGCTTTGTTTTCACGTTGTATAATGTCCTCTAGATTCATCCATTTTGTTGCAAATGACACAATTTCCTTTCTTTTAAAAGTTAAATAGCATTCCATTGTGTATATATAACAAATTTTCTTTATTCATTCAACCACTGATAGACATCTAGGTGGTTTCACATCTTGGCTATTGTGAGCACATCGCAATGAACCTGAGAGTGCAGATGTCTCTTCAACACACTGATTGCATTTCTTGTGGACATGTACCAAGTAGTGGGATTGCTGGATCATATGTTAGTTTGATTTTTAATTTGAGACTTCTCTACTGTTTTCCATAATGGCTGTACTAATTTATGTTTCTACCAACAATCTCATTATTTTTGTAATTACAAGGTTTTGTTTATTTCTTCTTTCTGTCTTTCTCCCTCTCCTCTCCATAGAGTTCTTTTCCTTTGTCAATCTTTGTGATCTCTGTGTTTTATATTAGGTTTTTCTACACAAGACTTGTAATCAGTGGCTGCCATTCATATTTAAAAATGAGCTTCTAAAATACTAGATAGAGATTCTGTGTGCTGAGTGGAAGTTCTAGGTCCTTCATTAAATGGGAACTGCAAATTATGTGATTTAATAGGTAGTCTAGGTCTTACTCTAAGGGGAACCTTACACACACACACACACACACACACACACACACACACATATATGTAAAACACATACATGTATGTGGCTATTCTATGAAGATGTAAATGATACACACACACACACACACATATTTCACATACACTTTCCTGCCTGGAGTGACATAGGACGAATAGCACTATTCTAGGAGCTCATTAGGGGCTCAGGTTCAGTTTGCATAGTTGCCTTTTCAAGAAGTCACCTCATCTCTTTACTCACTGTGTTTGATCTTCCCCAGGTCAGAGTCTCTCTGGATCAATTGCCTGATATTCTGATCCCTGGCCTGCTCTTCTTCATGTTCTATATGGATGAGCTAGTGAAGTTCACTGAGGTCCTATGTATTCCTTGCAAAGATTTTCTTTTTTTTTTTTTTTAATTTTATTTAAATGCATTTCAAGTCATAGTACATAACCAGATCTCTGTTTTTCCATTTCTCTGATTGCAAACCAAATAAAGTCACCCCATTAGAGTCTTCATAGATGTGCCAGGGGTAGTAAAGACCATCTC
>CM053405.1:50253600-50335156 GCA_028644305.1 Xerus rutilus | reverse complement strand
TTGCTGCAAATGCATTTCCAGTTTTCCCAGCACCATTTGTTGAAAAGGCTATCTTTGCTCCAATGAATATTTTTGGCTCCTTTGTCTAGTATGAGATAGTTGTATTTATGTGCATTACTCTCTGTGTCTTCTATTCTATACCATTGGTCTATCTGCCTATTTTGGTGCCAGTACCATGCCGTTTTTGTTACTACTGCTTCCTTGCAAAGACTTTCAATCACTTCTCTTGCTTTCAACCCAACTTAAACTGCTGGACTCAGTGATAATCTAGTTTATTCAGTTCTTGAGAACTTCCAGGGTTCTGTGACTTATCAAGTTTTTGACATGTAATTAGCTTACTTCTTATTGGATTTCTCATTACAGATTGAGGTTTCATTTTTCCTCTGGTCTATTAGAATACTCTTCATTTATTGCTTTTCAGCTTCTAGGTTTTGTTGACATCTCTCATGTGCTGTCATCATTTCTCTA
Organism: Xerus rutilus; assembly: GCA_028644305.1. NCBI lineage: Eukaryota > Metazoa > Chordata > Mammalia > Rodentia > Sciuridae > Xerus > Xerus rutilus. The sequence continues at coordinate 50,334,688 of CM053405.1, read as the reverse complement.
TTTTTGTGGATTGATAGTTTTTAATTTCTTTTCCTCTCATTTTACTGAGATTTCAGGAGGTAACAGGGAAAAAATTATTTAAAATCCACTGAATTTGTCCATTTTATGTATTCTATTTTAAATTAAGAAAAAATTTTTTTTCTGGGTGCAGTGTGTGCCTGTAGTCCTAGCTACTTGAGACAGAAATTGGAGGATTGCTTGAGCCCAGGAGTTCAAGGCCAGCTCAAGCAATGTAGCAAGAACTTGTCTCAAAAACAAAAACAAAAATGAGCTTGAAATAAAAAGCAATTAGTGAGTTATAATTAGGAAAATTGTTTTGCTGCCCAATTCTACTTAAAAAATAAAATGTTAAGCAAAATAAGTCAGGAACAGAGAATCAAGTACAAAATGATCTCACTTGTGTGGGATCTGAAAAAGTTGATCCCATAGAATTTGAGAGCAGAATGGTGGGGTGCGGGGGAATGTTGATCAATGGATATTAGGCTGCAGTAGAAAGGAATGAGAAGTTTTTTTAAATTATTTTTTATTTTTAAAATTTATTCTACTTAGGTATACATGATAGCAGAATGCATTTTGATCCATTGTACACAGATGGAACACAACTTTTCATTTCTCTGGTTGTATGCGATGTAGAATCACATCATACATGCAGTCATACATGGCTATGATGTCCATCTCATTCCACCATCTTTACTGTCCCTATGCCCCCTCCCCTCTTCCTTCCCTTTGGCCAAATTTCCTTTATTTTTCCCATGCCCCTTCTCCCATTATGGATCATCATCCACTTATCAGAGAGAACATTCCACATTTGGTTTTTTTGGGACGGGCTTACTTCGCTTAGCATGATATTCTCCAATTCCATCCATTTTCCCACAAAGGCCATAATTTTATTCTCTTTTATTGCTGAGTAATATTCCATTGTGTATATATACCACAGTTTCTTTCCATTCATCTATTGAAGGGCATCTAGTTGGTTAGGATTAGGGTTAGGAAGTTTTGGTGTGTTATTGTGTAGTTTGGTGACTATCGGTAACAATAATGTAGTGTATATTTCATAAAGCTAGAAGAGAGAATTTGGAAAATTTTTGCTACAAAGAAATGATAGAGGTTTGGGGAGGTAAATGTGTTTAATTTGATTTATATCTTATGCAACATATACTTGTATTATGTGGCACCCCATAAACATGTACAACTTTTGTGTTTTTGTGTATGTTAAAAATAGATTAAAATTAATCATGATTATCCTTCAAAAGAATAAATAAGTAATAAAATATTTTGTTATTAAGAGTAAGGTGCTAAAGAAAGAAAATTGTTTCTTAGATATTGACTTCAATTTTTCTTTTCATTTTGCTAATTTTTATCATAAAATACAAGAGGGGAAACATGATTTAAGAGGTTATAACAACAACAAATTTTATAATATTAAGAGAAAAAGACAGACTCGAAATTTGTGGATACTGCTTGATCACAAATATAAAAATAAATATCAAGTTTCAGGATCAAAATATGTTCTTTACTTTTCTTTTGTACCCAAATTAAAATAATAATTATAAATATCCTTTGCTTTTCCAAAGAAAAACATTCAAGTCACTGAAGTATGTGGTTTTGTGACACAGATACAGATAATTGATTAATAGAAATAAAATATGTTTCAATTTTCTATTGCTGTATAACAAATGGCCCCAGAACTTAGTGGTATGAAGCATGCATTTTATTATGCTCACAGATGCTGTGGATGGAGAATTATCACAGCTCTATATTTGATACATTAGTGGGAAAGACTTGAAGCCTAGGAGTGACTGATTAAGTGGCTAGAGCCTGGTGTCATTTGGAGGCAACTTTACCCATATAGGTCCAGTGTTGATGCTGGCTGTTACCTGGAACTTTAGCCATTACACCTGTCTGGACTCTGTGTAGCCTAGGCTTCCTTAACTGTCTGGATGGATTCCAAGAGCAAGCTGCTAGTGTCTTAAGGTCTGATCCGGGAATTCTGCTGTGTCACTTCCACTGTGTTCACACAGCCCAGATTCAAGGGGAGGAGATATAGACCCCTCTTTGAACAGAGTGTAAAAGAATTTTCAAATAATAAAAAGAAAGAAAGAAAGAAAGCTATTACATAACCCATAGGTGAGGCAGTGGGTTCTTTTTGTTTTGTTTTTGTTTGTTTTTTAACAGGGTCTGGCTTGACTGGGTAATTATTTTTTGTTCCTCCAAAATTTGAACTAAGGAATACAAAGGAATGATTTGGATAGAAGTGGCAGGTAGAGATGAAAGAATACCATGAATTATAGATAATGCCCTGGTAAACCAAGCTTATGAAGAGCCAGAAAGTATGAGAAAACTGTTCATCCATCAAGCAGAGACACAATGAAGAGAAAAGGTGAAACGGAATGAATAAAATTCACGACGGAGGGTCAGTAATAGAGTTTCATACAACAATAATATAGCTCTAAAATGACCTGGGCTGGACAAGTTTCTTCTGTCCTTAGAATTTTGACTGGTATGTGGTGAGAGCCATATCAGAGAGAAATCGCTGTGTGAAATGGTCGCTGAGTAGTAAGAAAGAGCCTCTGAGTGCTCATTGTTTCCATCTGAAGTTGGTCATTACAGGTAGGGGAGAGGTGTGGGATATGAGAGCAAGAAGAGAAAGTACTTCATCATTTCTAAAGATGGATTTTTTTATAATGCATATTGAAATGGAAATGGATAACTTAGTAAAGATCTGATTTCCAACCATAGGAATTATTTTCATTAATAAGGGAATTGATGAAATTTTAAAATAACGTTTGGACAATAGGTTTTCCCTGAAACTTGAGAACACTTATTTGGAATATGTTGATTACATGATTATAAATTCAGTGGCATATTACTTTTAAAGAAGAATATTGCAAATTACAACTAACACTGAGAGTTCATCTCATTCTAGTCAGAATGGCAATTGTCAAGAATACAAGTAACATAACACAAACACACACAAACCAAATAAGCCATCAATAAATGGGCAAAGCAACTGAATAGGCACTTTACAGAAGAAGAAATACAAATGGTCAACAAATATATGAAAACATGTTCAACATCTCTAGCAATTAGAGAATGCAAAGTAAAACTACACTGAGATTTCAGCTCATTCTAATCAGAATGGAAATTATCAAGAATACAAGTAAAAATAAATGTTGGTGAAGATGTGGAGAAAAAGGTATACTCATACATTGCTGGTGGAACTGAAAATTGGTGCAACCACTCTGGAAAGCAGTATGAAGCTTCCTCAAAAAACTTGGAATGAAACCACCATTTGACTCAGTTATCCCACTCCTTGGTATATATCCAAAGGATTTGAAATCATCATACTAGAGTGACACAGCCACATCAATGTTTATAGCAGAACAATTCACAATAGCTAGGATATGGAGCCAAACTAGGTGCCCTTTAACAGATGAATGGAAAAAGAAAATGTGGTATATGTACACAATGGAGTATTACTCAGCCATTAAGAAGAATGACTTTATGACATTTGCCAGCAAATGGAAGGATCTGGAGACTATCATTGTAAGTGAAATAAGCCAATCCCATAAAAGCAAAGATTAATGTTTTCTCTGATATGTGGATGCTAACCCCCAATAAGGGGGAGAGGGAAGAATAGAAATTCAGTGGAGTAGACAAAGGGGAATGAAGGGAAGGGGGGGTATGAGAAAAGGAAAGATAGTGGAATGAATCTGACATATCCTTCCTGTGTACATACATGAATACACTACCGTGAATCTCACCATCGAGTTAATTTAATAAAAAAAACAACCTATGGATAAATGGCAGAAAGAACAATAGAGGGAAGGGAGCAGGGGGCGAGGGGACGGAAGGGGAAGAAAAGGTACCAGGGACTGAATTAGATCGAGATATATTCCATGCTTTTATAATTATGTCAAAATGGATTCTACTGTCATATATAACTAAAAAGAAACAAACAAAAAAAGTATTTTGTTACCCAAGAAAGTAGGTATTTTCCTAATAATCTTAAATAAGAGCATTTTGATTTTATGTATGGCTACATAGTGATCATCTCATCTAGAGGAACAGTAGGCAGTCATTAAGATGCCACCATTCAAGAATATAAATATTCAAGAATATCATCATTTTATTAGAAAGAATAAAGAATTCTGAGTTGTTAGTAATACCTGTGTATTTTTCTTACAGTCTTTCTACCAAAGATTCACTTAAAATGCTGCCAACAGTGTTTTGAGCTGCCCCTGGTATGATGGAAAAGATAATATGTGATGTCAGGTCAAGGCAAGTCTGTACCTTCTTACAAGGGTTGTTCCTTGAAAAACTTCTGGGCTTTTTACGCATTTATACCACAACACACTAACATTTAATATCTATTTTAGTTATTTAACCTAATCTTTGTACCAAAGGTATAATTGATCTTTCTCCTGTGGGAGGAACACAGAATAACAATGCCCTAATTTTTGTATGTCTCTGTTCTATAATGACAGGCTGTCATTTTCTACAATTTACCAGAGATTATGAACAATGTGCGTAGGCTGAATGTAGTTGCTTGGTAACCATCTTTTAAAACTTTCTTAAATGTAATTGCTTCTCTGCCAGGAAAACATTGATCTCACAAATTTGCATTGGACTGCTCTTGAAGCAACTCAACATATTAAATATCTCTGCACTTTTTATTTCAAATTATTAACCTTTTAAATTCTGTTAAGGTAAGCCACCTTTGTTATGATCATTATTTGTCTTTGAACAAAGGAAGGCTTCCAAATAATTATCTGTACATTGTCATTTTCTCTACTATTTTTCTGTATCTCTTTTCATATTGCTTTTTTTTAACAGTTGAGGTGAAGAATCATGAAAACTGGTGAAGAATCATGAAAATCCCTCATTTCATCCTGAATGATTCTAAATGCTTTCAAATACCACAAATAAGTTTTTTAAAACCTGGGTAAAAAAATTGGACTGAACATTCAAATTGAATGTTCTTAGGGCCGCCGCTATCCCTGATTTTACTTCTGGGTACTAATCAAACATCTATATTGCTATTTAAGAAAACATGGAGTCTATGCAGACCTCTAGCATATAACTTTACTTTTAAGGGTTGTATCTTCCCCTGCTGTGGTTAAAAACTAGAATTCAGCCAAATATATGTTGTTAGTATTGCAGGGTAGTATTTCCAATCACTAATTGCTGCACTATTTCAAGTCCATATTGTATGGCTACCTGCCTTTTCCCATTTGGCAGAAAAATCTATTGATGTAGGAATAGTTCACAGCTGAGAAGAAAGTAGACTTACTCTTTCATTGTAAGTTTGAGGTGGGTGTGAGATAGAAGAGACTAGAAATGGATTTGAGGCACTGAAGGAACATGCTTATATTTCTGGCCACCAACACTCAGACTTAATAAATGACCTCCAAGCAAGAGGAGAGGAAAGTTTAGAGAAAGGGGGCAGGGGAAGGAACTAGAAGTCATTCAGAAACTATGTACCTGTCTCTACCCTCTAAAATTCTACACCTCAGAATCCTAGAGAGGAAAACTTGGCAAAATTGCAGATGGTATAGATGGAAGAGTGAACCAGAACAAACCCTCTCTCTGTAAGTTTTCACATGGATCCTGAGATCCATTTATTCCTGGGATCTAGAGTGAGGATACAGAAGTTAGCTAAGAGTGAGAGCTGGTAAGTCTGCCAGGATGTCTTCACCAAAAGAGTACTTCATGCACCTCTGGCCAGGGATCACATGGAACACAGAATTTCCTCTAATTTTTTTCATACAGTCTTGGTTTGATTGGACACCATACTGACGGCTTCAGATGGAAGGCCAAAATATACTCCTCCATAGTTAATAAATAAATAAATAAATAAAAGTTTACCTTAATAGACCACAGGTTGTTTTCTAAAAGTGTGATGTACATTTGTGGGGAAGTACCTAGCTATATGTTTCTAGTGTGTGTTTCTAAATGTGTATACAATATTTGGACTAGATTTTTCAATTTTACCAGATCGTTTTAGGTTGATCTATTCATTCTCTCCCCCCTTTCTCCCCCCATCACTCTCTCTCTCTCTTTCTGTCTCTCTCTGTCTTCTCTCATCTATCTCTAACATTTACCACATGCAAACTGAGTTTTCTGTATGAAAAAGGTAAATAGGATTTAACTACATCACAAGGTCAGTACTAATGCTTTATGAATCTTTAAGAGCTTGTAAAGATGAAGGAAGTTTGAAAAGATTTTCACTTGACATTTCAAGACCACTGTAGGTTTTTAGAATACAATTAACCTTTAGACCTGGCTCATTTTTAAAATGGGTAACAGACTTGACCTTGGACTAAGAGCAAACTCTTAAAGAATAATGGGATTAAAATATAGCACGTTTTCCTTATTTTCTCCCTTTTCCCCCAAATTAAAAATCTTTAAACTCTCATATTCATAATATTTATTGTTTTTATCATGACTCCTGGGAATGATGGCTAGTGGTTTTCTGAAGGAAGAATATTTATATTTTTGAAGAGATATCCTCGACATGGTAAATGATGCTGTTCAATTATGTTTTCCTTGAAAATTTTCATCATTTGACTTCCATATTTTTTGGCATACAAGGAATGCTCTATGCACTAAGTGGTCTGCCCTAACATTAGGACATTCTTTATCCAATCTAAAATAAATGTTCTTTTATTCATGAAAAAAAGAAAATGTTAATCCTTAGGTTTTTTTGAAAATAACCATTACAAATCCATGCTTATTTGAAGACTGTATGAATATGTCATCATTCAATAATCCAGAGCAAATATTTCAAGCTTCCTGTAAAGATATTTCTCTGAGATCAGCACCAGGAAAGTGTTGACTAGGAAGAGCCAATAATAGAACCCCATTGAGCAACAAGGACTTGGTCTAATAAGTCTCAAACTTTAATACCATAGCAATTGCCTGAAAATTTTTGTTGAGCCACAGATCTGGGTCCTATACCCAAGGATTTTGACTTAGTAACTGTGTAAAGCTTTTAATGGTGGTCTCCAAAAAGATAGAGTTCCATTTTAATACCTGGAACCTATGAGTGTGACCTTATTTGGAAAAATGGAATCTTTGCAGATATAATGAAGGTTGTTGAGATTAGATCAGCCTGGATCATCTGGCTGGTAAATATAACAACAGAAGATACAGAGAGAAAACCACATACAGGGAGACCCTTATATGAAGGTAGAGATTAGAGTTTGGCAGCCATAAGCTAAGGAATGCCTGGAGCCACTATAAACTGGCAGAAGCAAGGAAAGCTCTCTCCCTCCCCCTCCAACGCCTTCAAAGGCTTTGAAGACGACACAGTCCTGTTGACATCTTTATTTCAGATTTATACTTCCCATAATTGTGAGAGAATAAATTTCTGTTTTTTAAGCTACCCCATTTATGGTGGTTTGTCATGCTGCCCTAGAGAACTGACACATGTGGGGACTTCTTGAGAACTTGCATGGCTACAGGCTACAGGCTGCTGCTGCTAAGTGGACCATACTTGGAGTAGCACCAATCAAGCGGATGCTTCATGTTTAGATGGAAAAGGACAGTTCAAAGGACATCTCATTAAGGCAGTTTGGTGTAAGGAGTTTAGACCATCAAACATCCTAGGACATCTGGAAGTGAACAGGAATGAAACTAAGAAGTTAGCTCTCTCCTTTTAAAGACTTTCTCCCGAATGAGTGGCTCTTTGCCCATGGGGGCCTATTAACTCCTGGTTATCCTCAGGCCTCTGAGATTAAACTTCTTTTCCTGGATGGGAATCTGTAGATTAGGACAGCATTCAGTGTAACAACACTCTAATAACACCCTTTACTTTTTTTGGTGGGGGCAAGCAGGTGCTGGGGATTAAACTCATGGCCTCCTGTGTGCTAGGCAAGCACTTTACCACTGAGCTATATCCACAGCCCACCCTTTAGTTCTTTGTAGATCATCACATTCTCATTGTGATGATTTGTTTCAGTGTCTGTCTGTCTGGAACATTGCCAATTGTCTAAGGGCAGAGGCCATAAATGTCTTATTAACCACTGTGTACCTAGTTCCTAACACAGTCTCAATAAACATGTCGATGAATGGAAGATGAATCCTGTCTTCAGTAACGTGAAATTAGAGGCCCAGAGATTATTGTTCCTAGTAGAATGTTTGGAGTTTTTCTGTTTACTGCAGATTTTTTTGTTCTAATTAGTTATACATGACAGTAGAATACATTTTGACATATTGTACACAAATGGAACACAACTTCTCATTCCTCTGGCTGTACATGGTGTAGAATTACTCCAGTAGTGTGATCATACATGTATATAGGGTAATAATGTCTGTCTCATTCTACTGTCCTTCCCATCCCCACAGCCTCACACGTCCCCCTACTCTCCTTTACACAAACCAAAGTTCCCTCATTCTTCCCTATCCCCTCACCCCACTATGGATCAGCATGTGCTCATCAGAGAAAACATTCAGCTTTTGGTTTTTTGGGATTGGCTTATTTCACTTAGCTTGATTTTCTCTAGTTCCATCCATTTACTTGCAAATGCCATAATTTCATTCTTCTTTAAGGCTGACTTACTGCAGGTTTTTATTAAGCAGATTTAGCAAATAAGATGGGATATTAGAAATAGAACAAATGATTATTAGATACTTCTTTCTATGCAGCATAATTTACTGAATTAAAATTTATGTTTTAGAAATATGCTCACAGGCTGTCAGTTCCAGTGACTGGTGTGATCTAGCTTTTCACTTCTCAGGCAAGTTGACATTCTGTCAATTCAGGTTATATACCTGCAAAAAAAGATGACACTTTGTGGAAAGCACTCACTTTAATAATCACAAAATACTTATGTTTTTATTAGGCTCTTAAAGACACGCTTTGAAACTGCAACTTCTTTTTTCCTAATGAACAATTTGAGATTAGCTTTTTGAGTGGATTATCACTTTTCATTTCCAAGAACAAAGTGACCAATTTGTTACTATGATTACCTAACAATGGTCAGAATTTAATTGTTGAATCACCCGCGAGCACACAGCCTGGTAGTCAGTTTTGGTGGTGTTATGTGCTCCACAAGGTGACCCAGAAAAAACGTAGCAACAATTGTTATTTAACAGTCACTCATTCTTCTTTAGTGGCATCTCTTAAAGAGTGTTCATCAACTAGATGATATGTATATTAGCAACTAGCTGAGTTAAATATTATGCTAGTAGTACAAAGTCTGAGTTTTAAATTATATCTGTCTGAATCCAAAAGACCATATTCTTTTCACAAGTGCGCTGGTGTAGGCAGTTCTACTTCAGGCTAGAATGTAAACGGATGTGGAAGACATTTTTTGCCCATAGTAACACCATAAAAAAGTCCAGACAACATGAAATTCTCCTGTGGGACTTTTGAAGCATGTTGGATGTCAGGAAGCCTTTACAAACTGATTATCAGAGAGAAATGTCCTTCATATGTGAGTGGTATGCTCTGGAAGCTTCTGGGCAGAAGCATTGATTGGATACATATTGGAGGAGGAGAAAATCTGCCAAATCCCAGCGGACTTGACTGATTTACAGAGAGGCACTGGTGAAAGAGTGGGCAAGTAAACATCGATTTACTCCAAGTGGAATAGATTCATGGACAATTACTCCTAGAACATCATAGTCAAACCAATGAGAACAAGGGTAAATTAAAAAGGTCTAAAGGCTACTAGAAAGAAAAAGACACAACACATACTGACAAGAATTATGACACTTGTCATAAGAAAAAAAACTACAACAATAGTGAAATGACATATTCAAAGTGCTAAAAAAACCTCTTTCAATCTAGAATTTCATACACAGTGGAAATATTTCCCTTCAAATATAAAAGTAAAATAAAGACATTTTCAGGAAAATAAAAGCTGAGAGAATTTGTCACCTAAAAATTTTTACTACAAAAGTTGCTTATGGGGCATTTTCAGTTGAACAGAAATGGTATCAGTAGAAAACGTGGATCTTCAATAGTGAGCGAAGAAGAGTGTCATAAACAGTAAAATAAGTGATAAATATACCAATTTTTAAACATTTCATTATATCTTTGAAAGTCATTTGACTAAAACAAAACCAGCATAAATGCATAATAAAGATATCAAAGGAGAGGAAAGGGTAAATAAAAATTGACTCTTATAAAGTTTTAATACTATTTATAAAGAGACTAATTTCAGATGAATTGTTTTGACAAGTTAAGTGACAAGTACGGTGGGACATGAAACAAAACTGGTTCTTGTTGATCAGAAAAAAGTTTCTGTGCTTTATGATGTTTGCATAGTGCAGTTCTCAGGAATCGTGGAAGAAGGGGTATATCAAATACTGTTGGTGTAAACTCAGATATCATCTGTCATATGGATTCCAAAACGTTTAAGTATTTACTCCTCAGTCAGAGAGAATCAAGATCTTCCCCAAATTTTTATGACCAGAAAGAATGTTGCTAGAGTATGCTGGTAAATGTTCACTGGATCTCTGAACAAAGAAAACCCTTGATGGGCAGTGTTTGCAGTTTCTGTGTGTAGCTACTACCAGCATGGCTCATTTCAAGCTACCAATGTGATGACTTTGAACCTGGGCTTGGAAGAGATGCAGAGCAGCAAACTTTCCATAGGGAGGCAACAGATAAGCTCTCAAGAGCATAACGATAACAGAAAATTGTAGCAAAATTAGAAAGTGATGAATTTTGAGTACTAAATACCCTTGCATTTAATATTGGAAATATTAAAGAATAAAGGTAGGGGCTGGGTTGTGGCTCAGTGGTAGAGCGCTTGCCTCTCATGTGTGAGGCACTGGGTTCAATCCTCAGCACCACATAAATAAATAAATGAAATCAAGATATTGTGTCCATCTACAACTAAAAAATTAACAAAAAAGAATAAAGGTAAAGATCATATTATTTGCAGATAATCTGTTTGCTCACGTAGGAAATTTAGTAAGTTTCATTTTTCTTCACATGTAGCTTTTTCATTTGCTCTTTTTACCTTCAGTTGTTCTTGTTCAGATGGATTTTCATGCAGTCTTGACTTCAAATTTTGTTGTTTCACTCAACTATTTGGTTGTGATTTACTCTGTGACATTAATGCCTGTTATATTTTTAAAGACAAACATTCTGATAGTGAAACATTTACTAAACAAAATTTTGTGTCCAAATAGCATTTTGAGCAGATTAAATGTCACTCTTTCTACTGTTTTTCATAACCTCAAACTATATTTTCCTGATGATTTGTTCTTCTGAATCAGTTTGTTTACTAAGGTATCTTTAAAATATACTAAGCTTTCAATTTCCAATAAATAACAAATATAAACTTGGGACAGATTCAACTTTTTGCTCATTATATAATGAAAGCAGCTTATAACTAGCTCTAAACATTGTAACTTTGAATTTCCCCATTATTTTATTCTATGCAAAATCATTTCCATGTTACATTCTATATAACATTTATGGTTTTTGTTTTATGAGACACATGACAAACAATATCAAGAAATGTTTTGTTGAATAATTCATGGTTATGATTTATTAGATACAAAGGCACAAGAAAGGGCTAAGGAGGTCTATTTTCTTCTGGAAAAATTGATCCTGATTCTTTCATATCTTCTTATCTTCATTCATTGCTTTATTTTGAAATAATATAAAACCAAGACATTTTAGTATCCTGTATACTTTTCCATATCTCTACTTGTCTAGTGTCACTCATTCTTCTACTACCCATCCATCCATGCATCCCTTCAACAAATAATACTTACTATGTACCAAGTCATAGTCTTCTGCTGTTAAAGGCTGACATAACTGAGGGACAGATACAGGGATTGATAGAATCAAAGATCCCCAAAGTCATAGAAATCATCAAGCAAGGCAGACCTGTTATACCTGTCACACTCATTTTCCCTGAGTGGAAAACCTGGGACCTGGAAACAGGGATGAGGACATCTGGTTGTATGCTCCTGAGGAATCTGGCTTTCTGGTCTCCCCCAAACCTTCAGCTCTTCAGAGCAGCACACCTTACCCTACCAAGAGCTGATACTTCCATGTGTTTGGAGACACTAGGGTTGCTCTCAGCATGCTGGCAATTTCTCTCTTCAGGAATGATCCCACTTCCTCTGCTGGCTGCCAAGCATATAACTAGGTTAAATTCTAGCATAACCCAGTTGGAAGCATGCTGGGTCTGATAAGCAGGGAAAGAGGTTAGACCCTGGAGAAAGGGTGAGAATTAACTAGCTTGTACAAACAGAACCAGGAGAGCACCTTTATCATTGGATTTTTAAAGATACTTGGAGAGACTGTGTAAATAAGAATTTGTTGACAGAGAGACACTTTCTTAAGATACAGCACTAAACATCTTGGCAAAGACCCCAGATGACGGGACACATTTACTGGTAATCAAAGAAGTCTGGAGAAAGTGATAGCCCATACTGAGCAAAGTTGAAATGCCTGAGTCATTGTGACAAATGTTGAAGGAAGAAATTTAGAGACTTAAGGAAGTAAGTGGGTTAGAATGGATAAATAATGGGAAGTTGAAAGATACTCTAAAGGATGTTCCATGGGAGGATCTAGAGAAAAACTCACAAAACTGTTAGGAATGTGCTAGAGAACATGTCATTGATATTCCTAAGAAGTTCAGTGGTGCCTGTCCTCAGAGGGTAAGGCCGTTGGTAAAAAAAAGTCTTTTAAAAAGCTCACTGTTACCAATGTGTGTAGTAGGACCCTGAAGTAATATAGGTCAGGGAACAGTAATTTATTCTCCAGAAGCCTGATTGAAACAGGTGGTGTTTGCAATGATCATAATTATTAGCAGCCAAGGGAGCCTGACCCACAGAAAGGTATAGAGCTGATTAATAGAACACAGCATCACTAGAGGCAAAACCATAGCAAATAAAGGGACTACTCAATTTGTACTCTCCAAAGAAAGGAAGGATGAGAGACTGAGGGCAATTGCCTTAATGAGAGCTTAGGATTCTTGCTCAGTTCTCAATTTTGAGACAACATCCTCATCTGGAACCCATTGAACAAAGTGACTTGGTCTCCAAAATGAAGAATTCTGCAATAACATGACAGATGTATACTTCAATGATTCCCCCACTACTTTTCCAAAAACAAAACAACAACAAACCCCCAAAAACCCTATGACAATTTAATAGGGTAATTGTACACTGGGAAAAGACCAGTACATAAATATTTTGAGAGCTCTTTGAAACATAGTGTGAGCTGATATTGGAATATAGACACTGGAAGTATGATCAGGTGTCAAAGTGGCCTTCCTTTCCCTTCATCCATCCCAATAGATCACTATATTGCTATCATTGACATCAGGGATTGCTTTTTTCCCATCCCTCTTCATGAGGCAGACAGGCCTTACTTTGCCTTTTCTGTCTGGGAACCTAATAATGCCAACACTTGTGAGCAATATCAATGGAAAGTCTTGCTACAAGGAATGAAAAACAGCCCTACTATCTGCCAAGTGTTTGTGGCTAAAGCCATCATCCCCTTAAGGAGCAATGGCTATACTGCCCATTACATGGATGATATCTTAGTGGCTTGCAAAGACCAAGCTTCTCTTCAAGTGCTCCTGACTTCACTCCTAAAAAATTTAAAGGATCTTAATCTTCATGTGGCCAAGGAGAAGATTCAAACTCACCCTCTCTTCTCCTTCTTAGGATTTCATTTTTCTCGGGTGATAAGACCTATTAAACTCTCTCTTGATGTCCCCAATGACATCTCCTTGACAGAGTTACAAAAATTATATGGTAATATTAACTGTATTAGGCCATTCTTACCATTACCTCTGAAAGTACTTGAGCCCCTCTATGATCTGCTTAAAGGCAGCAAACATCCTTCTAGAAGGCTTAAGATTACTCCAGGCACTCGAGGCATGCTGGTAGAAATTAATCAACTATTCACATCTGCCCAGCTTCAAAGATTTGACCCTGCTGTTCCTCTATCAGCCATAGTGCTTTCCACCTTAAAGTTACTCCTAGGTGTCCTTTGGCAATGTGAGGAACCTTTATTATGGTCACAACTTCCCTGGAGCTCCTGCCACAAAATCACCAGTGTTACCTCACAAATTATAGCCTTAACAGTGAGACTCAGAGAACAAGCTAGATCCATCTTTAATAAGGAACCTGACACCATAGTTGTACCCTTTTGTCAGGAACAAATTACCTTCCTCCTACAAACTTCTTTAGACTTCCAGATAATGATGGAGGGATTTCCTGGATCGCTGTCTTCCCATCTCCCTCCTTCTAAACTACTGCAGACCCTACAAGATCTTCCATTGACAGTGACCACTCATGCCTTTCCCTCAAGCAAACCCATTCCTATGGCCCCTTGTGTGTCCACAGACGCCAACACTCACCATTTTGGCTATGTTATAATGGGATCTAATATAACAAATGATCAGTTTGTCCAAAGGCATTCTGATTCTGTCCAAGTAGCTGAATTGACTGTACTTATCTTGGTGCTGAAAAGATATCAGACCATTTCCCTTAACATAGTGTCTGATAGCATATATGCTGTCAAGGTCTGCTCTTCCATTGCTTATTCTTCATTTAGACCTGGAGACTGTCCTGTTGATCAGCCTATGGATACGCTGAAGGCTATACCAGAAGTTAGACAACAACCATGGTATATTATGCACATTCGCTCCCATTCCGTGTTGCCTGGCTTCCTATCAGAAGGGAATGCCTCCACTGACAAACTTGTAAATCAGCCTAAAGTCATGATGTCCACTCTAGAACAAGCTATAGCCTTATACCAGAGGTTTCACCTCTCAGCAGATAGTCTTCATCACCTATTGCCTGAAATTCCAATCCAACAATGCAAACATCTGATCCATGCATGCTCCTCTTGTGGCCCACTGTTACCACTGGGTCCACTCCAACCACAGGAAGTCAACCCCCGGGGGTTTATACCCAACTCCCTCTGGCAAATGGGTGTCACTCATATCCCCACCTTTGGGAAATGTAAATTTGTACATGTGATAATTGACACATACTCCTCCCTTGTATACGCTGCCCTTACAGGGGAGAAAGCAACCCATGTAATTAAGGCTCTAAAGCAAGCAATGCTATTCATGGGTGTCCCATGGTCAATCAAAACAGACAATGGCCCAGCCTATATCTCCCTCAGATTGAAGGAATTTTTAACATCCTGGGGAATTTCCCATACCAAAGGGATTTCCTATAATCCTCAGGGACAAGCAATCATTGAGAGAACCAATTGCACTCTAAAGGAGATGCTTCAAAAACTTGACTCTAATGAGAAGGACCCTTCTTTGAGGTTGTTGGATGCTTTATTTGTGCTTAACTACCTCACTTTTGACAAACAAGGCCTCAATGCAGCAATCTGACACTGGGGTCCATTTACTTTCCCTATTCCTCTTCCCTTGGTGCGATGGAAAGACCCCTTAACGCTTCAGTGGAAAGGCCCAGACCCTCTGCTACACAAGGGCAAGGCTATGCTTGTGTTCCCCTCCCCCCCACCCCACAGAGCCTAAGCCCCTTTGGATCCCAGCCAGGAATATTCGTCTAAGCCTCTCTTGAGAAGACAACATGCCCCATCTGAAGTAAAAAGCCCCTTCTGTGAGTTCCTAAACCAAAACTAATACCCTTCTATTCTTCAAAAGGTGCCAGATAAATCTTCAACTCTATTAGATCCATCCAATTGGATTATCATTGGGCTCAGGGTTCTAAGCCTTCTTCTGGTTCTTCTCTTTGTCAAACTAAAAAAGCTCTCAGTTCATATCGTTAAGGAATCACAGGAACACAAGAAAATTCCTGCCACATGGATCGCAGCCCTCAAGAACATATGAGAAGCTTGTCCACCTCATCTTTGCTGGAGACACAAGACTTCGCAGCTTCGACTGATCCTAATCCCAAACCCCTTCCCTTCCAACTCTTCCCAACCACATCACCCCTCCTATTGGGAGAGAGCTCATTTTGGGGCATGTGCATACAGGCTGGACAGCCAAAGACGGGTATGATGCTCAGAGGAGCACGACCTAAACCAGGTGCAGTCTTGTCTGCCCCTCCTCTTGCACACAAGCTGTAATTGATGACGGGTAAGTTTCTCAGAGGAGTACGACCTAAGACAGATTACAGCTTTGTTAGTGCCCCCCTTCTATCATATGCATCATGTAGGAGTCTGGAAAATCCAGCAGAATGATTCTCTCCCATGAGGAGCTTATCACAGAGCCCTCCAATATGCTTGCTTATGGGCCATGCAGGCCCCACTGACATTTCAAATAAAAGTAAAAAGGGGGATATGTAGGAGCATCTCCATACCTTTCCACCCTTCCCTTCCATCCTTCCCCATTCTATGCTAATAGACTGTGCTCTTGCCACAGAACACCCCTTTGTTTGTGACCTTTGGACCTGATTGGTCCAAGAGTGTATTTAAGCTTCTGTAGTTTCTAGAATAAACAGTGTTTTTTTGCTCCTCGCCCCAGTGTGTTTCTTGTCCTGGGTGTCTCTGTGTCTTGCTGGGGAAGAGCAGATTTTTACCGACACCCTGGGGCCTGGGGAATTTGGCTCCATGGATCGCCACCATCCAGAGGGACTCCATATCGTCTAACCCAGGGACACCTTCTCTCTCCATCTCTCTGAACTCAAACTCGTCGAGAAGCCACGTGCCCCCCCACTTTTATTAAAGCTATTGTAAAAGCCAGATGACCAAAAGGAGGCGAATTAAAACCGCTGGTCAAGGCTTTATTGGAAATACACGCTCTCCAGTTGAACTCTCCCATCCATTAGAGTGTGTATGGGAGAAAGGCGCCTGTGTTCCCACGTACAGACAATTTTAAAAGGCCCGGTCAGGAAGGGGAGGGCTTGGGGCAGGAAGAGAAGGCCAGAGTCCTTCCTGGATGAGCTGGGAAACATGGCGGCACCCATGCTGAGTGTTCCGTGTCCCTCTGTGCATGCAGCTCGCGGCAGCCATTTTGGTACGTTCTGTGCACGTGTGCTGCTTACAGCTTCAGCCTGCCTCAGCAGAGGCAGCTATGTCTGTGCTCTGCATTTGCCTTGCTAACCTAACTGATAATTGGTGACCCTGGCATGATAGGCTTCTCGACTCCTCTTCACTCGGTGGGTAAGATTTTGTGGCGATTCTCCTGTTTGTCTTGCTGGTGAAGGTAACACTAGCTCATTTGTCATTGTCTTTTGTGTTTGTCTTTGTGTGATAAAGTTAGCTCAGGGAATATCCACTTTCTGGTTTCTATGATAGTTGCAAAGGGTCTGATCAGCCCTACTTTTAAACATTTTCTGTTCTTATCTCTCCTACTGTTCTTCCTACTTTCAGGAGACTTTCCCTTTCTTTGGCTGTCTATCTAGGTGGGCTAGTCCCACCTTCTCCCCAGCCTTCCTTTCCTCACTTCTCAGAGGTCCCCTGGCTACTGCCTTGTGGTTCTTCTGTCTCTGGGATTGGCGCTGCCCTGCAGCGCCCTGCCTTCTCCCAAAACGCAGGCCCCACCTCAGGAGATCACAGCCCTTCCACTGCAGCAAGCTGCAACAATCCCAAACTCCCGCACACACAGAGCACTGCTCTGATGGACCCAGTTCCCCTGCAAGTCACTGGGCGAAAGAGTAAAAGAAATCAATTTTGCAGCAGCTCTGCCCGTCAGCGCCCCAGTTCCGAGAGGCGTTAGAACTGCCCACCCTCTACTGGTTCCGCGGGGAAACACCGGTACCCTCCACCGGTGGCGGCCCTGTACGCGTGTGCCTGCTGCCCGATGCGGCCCCAGCACGTGTGCTCGCAGGCTTCCTTGCCGCCAGCCTTCCAGTGGCCCAATCAGAGGCGCCAGCGGCGGCCGAGTACTATGGCTCCGCCACCGCAGGCCCGATCACAGGCACCAGCCCTATCTGGCAAGGAACAAAGGCACACCAACTAGCAAAAACTGTTCCAAATCCTTAAACAGACCCTGCCCCTTCCAGGGTGCTGTGTGGCCCCGCCTGCTAGAGGCCCTCCGTGCCTGCTACACCCTGCGCCGTCCCACAGATGCCCCTAGGTGGCCTGTGCGCCTTCTGGCCTGCTCAGCTCTATCCACTTAAACTCTGTCTCTGAGCAGAGAACTCCTTGCTACTGCAAGCCTTCCCAGGGAAAACTGAACAAAACCACAGCAATAGAACTGTCCCGTGCAAAAAAATTTTTTTCTGCTTGTGGAGATAAAATTCTCAAGCGTGCTGTGCTGGCACCTCCTACGGCCGAAGCCACACCCCCTGCCTCCAGGCGGGCCAGAGCCCTCCCTGCACCCTGATCCACAGCACTCACTGCACAAACATAAAGAGTGCAGCCAAACAAACTTGCGCAGACGCCACATACGAGGCCCACGTCCTGGTTGCCATCTAAGCATTGCTGTCTGCTTTTACTTTTAAAGTCTCTGCTACCACTTCTTCAACATGGGAAATCTAGTCTCCTCAGTTCTCTCCTCCTTCGTGGAACACCCTTCTCCTATAGAACCCCCTCCCTCCAACCTCCCTGCTATTTGCTCCACCTTGCCTTCAGTGCCTCCTGCAGTCGCTCTTCTTCCTCCCTAATTTGCTTCCTCTGGCTGCGACCCTCTTACTTGTCTCTCTCCTTCTAACCCTTTTTGCCCGACCTCACCCACTGCCCACCCCGCTGCCCACCCAGTCGCCCCACCTGCCACCCACCCAGCTACCCACCCAGCTGCTCACCCCGCCACCAACCCCGCCACCCAAGCTTACATGGTTAATCTTCAGGCAGATGCCAACATCCACCCCTGGATCCCCACTCCGGTCCCTAAGCTTACTCAGCTACACAAGGCCTGTCAAGATGCTGGCCCTTCCTCTCCCTTTTTTCTACAACTTCTGGAGTCCTGGTCCTCCTCTCTCCAAACTCTCTTTGATTGGTTTTCCCTCCTCAAGGCAGTTCTTTCCACTCCCCAATATCTTCAATGGAAGGCTTCTTACCTAGAACTTGTAGAAGAATGGGCTCATCACAATATAACACAAGGTCTTAATGTTTCCATGGATATGCTATTGGGAAGGGGTGACTTTACATCCCCCCAACTCTCAGGCACTTGTCGGCGATCTTATTTACTTTGAGCAAGTCAGGGACAGTGCCCTTAGAGCCCTTCATAATTTGAGCCCTCCTACTCCTCAGGAACTTTTCAGAAACCTTACTCAACGTCCTGATGAATGGTTTCCTGATTTCTTGGCTTGTGTCATCCAGGCTATTGAAAAGAAAGTAGATAATGGCCCAGGCCAGAACACCCTCATTCAGCAACTCACCTGCGAAGGTGCTAATTCCACTTCTAGAGTGACAATAGCCCCAGTGAGACATGAGGAACTCAATAAATGGGTTTCTGCCACTGAGGACATTTCCACCCCTGACTCAATTTCGGCCCTCTCGGCTGCCCTCAAGTCGTGCTTGACTTCCAACACTCTCTCAGCCTTCATGGGCCATTCTCAAGCCCCTATCTTGAGGATGCAACAAACCTGGGCATATGTCCCATAACTGTTCCTCTAATCAGTCATCTGAGTTATGAAGGAAGCCCCGCACCCCATGCCCTCGTTGCAAAAAGGGGTATCATTGGGCCCGAGACTGCCACTCTAATCCTTTAAACTCCAACAGGGGCAACCCTCAGCCCCGTTAAACAAGAGGGCCCCTATTGCTAGGGTCAATTGGACAGTACCTTTGCTCCCCACAAAACCTAGCATGACCATTTATCTCAATGGGAAACCCACTAAAGGTCTCATCAACACTGGATGATATTACTATTATTGACACTGACACTGCCTCCTTGTTCCCTTCCTGGAAATTCACCAGCGGGCCTAACATCCTTGGTGTTGGCAGATTCACACCCTCTCGTAGAGTAACTTCACAGGTAACATGGAAGGACTCTGATGGCAACTCCGGATGTATACACTCTCTCATAGCTGAGGTTCCCAACACACTTTGGGGACAAGATTTACTTTCAAAAATGGATGTAATCCTTACCACAGATGACAATGTTCCTCATGATGAGTTACAAGTGCATGACAAGGTAAGCCTCTCTGGGAGGAACCCCCAATTCTAATGGCCACTGCCCCACTGTTGGATCTCATCTGCCTTAGCTGGGTGGACACCTTACCCTGCGGGGTAGAGCAGTGGCCTATTCTTGAGTGTAAGCTTTTAGCATTAAAGAACCTTGTCCACGAGCAACTGGCCTTAGGTCATATAGAGCCTTCAACTAGCCCTCATAATTCTCCCATTTTTGTCATTAAAAAAAAATCAGACAAATGGACAGGACCTTAGACATATCAACAAGAATCAGGGACTCATTGTTAAAGTAGGGGCATATGGGAGCCAGACAAGAAGTGGAATCCTGGCTAAAATGGTGTAACACTAATTTGGGATTCTTTTCCTATGGGATAAAAGCTAGCATAGTGAGGAAGATGAAGATGAAGCGTCTGAAAGAGCCCTGAGACCTGTACTTCCCATCAAAGATACTGAATTAAACCTAGTCTTTTCGCCCAGGACAATGACAAAGATTACAGCCTCAGTTAAAATCTAAAGAATGCAGGGGTGGTGTTCCCTGTCATGGCCTCATTTAGTTTGTTAATGTGGCCCTACAGAAACTGGTTGGATCTCAGGGAATGGCAAATTCAACCAAGTACTACCCTCATCAGGCATACAGCATATAGCTGTTGATTTGGCAAAGGTATTCTTTCCCATTTTAATCAAAACAGAGGATCAGAAATTATTCACATTCATGTGGATTGGGCAATAAACATTTAAAACATGGCCATAGGGCTATGATAACTCTTTTACCCTCTATTAAAATATAGTCCAAAGAGGGAACTGTGTGGTTATCCTGCAGAAAATCACCATGATCTGTTACATCACATTGACTGGGCAGAATGAGCAAGAGGTGGCCTAGGTAAGACACATGTACTCCAGAGGGTAGGAGACAAGCCATGTGAACATTCAGGGATCTTGTATTTTGGTAAAGCTTTCAGGGGCCCAGCGTCGGAGGCATGCCAAGATAATTCCTCCAAGACAAATTGTTGCACCTTTATCCCTACTACAAAATAAACAAACACAGGACCTCTTAAGATTTTGGGGTTCTGAGACAACATATTTCACATTAAGGGAAACTTCTCCAGTACATGTGATAAGTAAAATGGAGGGTGACCAGCTTTGAGTGGAGTCCAGAATAAGAAATGGTCCAGGCTGCTGTGCAAGAAGATCTGCCACTTGAAGTGTTGGAGGTGTTGGTGGCGGGCAAAGATTCACTGTGATGTTTATGGCAAGTTCCAGAGGAAGAATCACAGAATGGGTCCCCAATGTTCCAGAGCAAGGCTGTGCTGTCTGCAGAGAAAATTGCACACTTTTTGAGAAACAGTCCTTGGCATTACTATTCTCTGGTAGAGAAGTAACACTTGAATATGAGGTACTGAGTGCTGATATATCTGGAATTTCCTATTATAAACTGGGTCTGTCAGAGCTACTGAGGAATACAGATAAGCCGAGTAGTAATCTTTGGAAGGTGGAACAGTCCATGGGATCATGTCTGAGTAGGACCAGAAGCTATGAACAATGATGGCCAGATTAGCTCAGATCCTGGTGTCGGCCTCTGTGGTTGCATAAGCGCCTCTTTTTCAGCTCATTTCTGTGACCAACAAAAGGAGAAGAAAAAAATCCCAGGTATGGTTTATAGATGTTTGGCTGACAACTGATGGTTTGGTAGAAGGCTTAGGGCACCTGGACCTGGCATGCAAGGGCAGGTTAGTATGTGAATTCTTCAACAGCAGATGCAACAGAGTTCAGAGCCAACACCCAAGACCAGGTGGATCAAGTGTCCCTGGAGGAGGCCAGCCAGGACAGAGGATGGCAGGTGGACCAAATCTCCTTTGCTAAAGCTGGGTCTTGAGAATTCAATTCCTCCAGAGGAAAGCAAAGGAAGAGGGGGAGAATCTTAGAAATGCCCCAAATTCATGAACTAGATTCAGAAAACCCACAGAATTATTATGTTTTTTGCATAAAAATGATTTCCACAGACCATAGATCTTTAGAATGTGTCCTTCCTATTGATGGTGAAGATTTCCTATCCTTCTTCTTGGTTCCCTCTTCTCACTTTTAACAACCTCTCATCTTGGGAGGTCTTCTTTGCCTCCTCGAGGTCCTATTTTACCTCTTTTTTTTTTTTTTTAGCAACAGCTGTGTGCTGGGATTGAGGTCTGTGCACACTATGTGCCTGACACCATGTTAAGTACTGGTAATGGAAGCATGAACTCCATAGTCCCTGCTCTCGAGAGATGGACAATGTACTGGGAGAGGGAGATGAAGACACAGATAATTACAGGGCAACTTTGATAGGAGTTATGATAGAAATAAATACTAGGTATGTGAAAGATTTATGAAGGATCAGGGCATCAAGGAAAATTCAAAGTGACATTTATACTAAATTCTGAAGGATAGCTGGAAATTTTTCAATTGACTAAGGGAAGAAATGTAAACATTTGCAGAGACCAAAAAAACAAAACAAAAACAAACCAAAACCAAAACCAAAACAAACAACAAAAAGAAAAAATAAGAGAAACAAGGATACACCATGTATGTCAGCATATGTGGTAGTTAAGGAACAGATAGGACAGTGATAAGATTGAAAGGAAAGTTAGGACCAAACCATGAAAGTTCTGTATGCAAATGTTTTTAGGGACTGCATCCCTCTTACCCTCACCACTTATAGGAGGGAATTTAAAAACAATACAATGAAACAACAGGAAAATAATGTCAACAGATTTGTGCTTTGAAATGAATACTTGGGCTACTGTGTGCAGGACAGGTTGGAGGGGAGCAGATTAGAGAGAGGAAGTCTCTGTGCTCAACAATACCAGGACCGGACTCCACCCACCAAAATGTAGCTGCTTGCTCTAGGAAATACTTGCTCCAAGAATAGAAGACAGTAAACAACTAGAGAGTTTGCTTATCAAGACTTACTTGGAAAATTTCTCTTCACATGACCACCAATTCAAATCTGCTAATTCATAAGGAGAAAGTTGAAAAACATAATGCCAAGAGTTGAGAAGACAACAGGAGGTGAGGTCGTCATCTCCTGGCTGGGTGGTGGCAGAGCTAAGGGGAAATCAGACTGGTCACCATTCTGTTGCTCCAAAGGACCCCACCCACATTCCTGCTTCCCAGCTTGTCTCTGTCCTATATCCTCTGCCTCGCACTCCACCAAGAAGCTGTCTCTGGTTTCCTGGCATGAATTGCAAGGTATGGACTTTGCCTGGGAGAGTCATGTCATAATTATGAGTTTTTCTTTACCAGAAATGATATTTTTGTTAACACAGTGAAATCTAAGAAAGAGCAACCAATAAAGCAAATAATTGTTTTGCTGGTTCTAACTAGAAAGAATTGCTGAGTAGATTTGGTTACATTTCTCCTTAATCCTTCACATTTCTCTAATACTCTTATGTTGGAAAACCATCTTATCAAGACTGTTTTTCCCTAACTCACGCTGAACTCTATCAATAGGCCCAAAATACAAGAGTTTATGTTCTTTCAATATTTGGAAGCAACCTTTTGTCTCAAACCAGAGGAAATGAATTATATCTGCTTAGGCTGAAAGAATAGACTAAGTTTTATTCTTTAGCAAGTCCAGTAAGTTAAAAAGCTCTATGTAGTTCGTGCTATAGCCTTCATCTAGTTTTTCTGCTTTGTTTTCCTCAATCGGAAAAAGAAGCACAGCTTGGGAAGATCTCATATTAACATTAGAAAAATTCTGTGGCTAGACTCCTTAAGTAAAGGAGTTCATTTTTACTTGCATTTCCTAAAGATTGAAATGCTTCCTTCCCACCTAATTAGCAATGTGTAGTGGCACTTCCTTAAGTGCAGGCTAGAGAGAAATTAAGGGATTCCCGGACAAGAAACTAGTGGAACACAGACAAAAAGTTCATCATTTCCCTAGATTTCCACTTACACGAGTATAAAAGAGTCAAATAGAAGTACTGGAAACTGATAATGGAATATATATGAAAGGGTGGCACCAATTTGCTAGAATCTTTGTTGGTTGTGGCACAGATAGGACTGACTTGGAGGACAGACTAATATGAATCCAGGCTCTGCATTTGAAGACTGGAAAGTCAAGAAGGAGAGCTCTTGGTAGAACCTCCTACCCAGCCCCTATTTAAGAGGATTAGTGATGTGATAGCCTGGCAAGGAGTGACAAAGGGAGGTCATGTACCCTAGGGACATGCCACACTCAGTGGGGCAAAGGATGATTTTATTCCTGACTTACAATGAACACAGACATCTCTTGCAGACAAAGAGCCTTATCTGGTTCCTCATGGGTACAAGCATGCCAAACAGAACTAGGGCATTGCTGCAGCTAATTCCTGGCTGCTCAGTAAACACAGGAGCTCAGCTCCAGCCTGAGGACTGTTCTTCCCTCTGTCACTGCCTCTGGCTTTAGTTCTGGCTTAGTAACCTTTGACTTAGTAACCCAGGCTGTTCAGTATTTATACTCTTAATGAAAAATTACATTAAACCTAAATCTTTTACCTAAAGATAAAAATCTTTACTTTTTATCTTGAATTTAAAGATTTGGACAAATATCCAAATAATCTTATACAGAATCTATCTCGATTCCCCAACCTAAAATGTACAGATGACCCTTTAAGAAGGAGAAAACAGATGAAATCCATCAGACAGATGCAAAGATATTGCTGCTTATAAAAGGGGTTCAGGATGAAACACCAGATCAAATGCCTTCTTATGAACTATTGCTACTGTTAAAAACAGAAGGGAAAAAGTTGTTTTAAATTTGTGATCTTATTATGATAGGGAAGTGGCTATTAAGTGTACAGAAATAAGCACGGTGATCATGAAGAAAAATCTGAGGTCAGGAAAAACAGCACAGAAAAAAATCCCAATTGATTTCTATATTTGAAACCTAAATAAAAATGGTACCTGAGTAAATGTGGTACAGATACACAATGAAACACCATCCAGCTATAAAAAGAAGAAAACCCTATCATTTGCAACAATATGGATGGAACTGGAGATCATTATGGTGAGCACAGAAAGACAAGTCCTGGCTGATCTTGTTCGTGTGGAATCTAAAAATGTTAATCTCACAGAAGTCAGGAGTAGAATGCTGGCTTCCGGAGGCTCGAGAGTGGGGTGGAATGGGGGCAGGTTCATCAATGGGTATTAAGTTACAGTTAGGAGCAAGAGGTTTTGGTGTGCTGTTGCACAGTAGGGTGACTATAGATAACAATAATATACAATACACTAAAAAATAAGAAGGGATTTTGAAAGTTTTCACAACCAATAAATGGTATAAGTTTGAAGAGATAAATATGCTTAACCTTGTTTGAACATTATTCAGTGTATACATGTATCAAACATTACATGGCACCTCATTGACATGTATGGTTTTCATGTTTTTGTGTATCAATAAAAATAAAAAATAAAATTATTTTGAAGAATATTAATAAAGTAAGAAAATTCAAAATCTGTATTGAGTAGGAATATAAGTTGAAAATGCTTTGTAAAGTTGATGTTAAGTCTAACTTTTGTGAAGTGCTTACTATGTGCCAAGCATTGTACCCAGTACTTTGTATAAAATATCTATCTATGATTCAATGAGTAGAAGTTCTAATGATACACTTTTTGCAAATAACGAAGCTGAAGTCCAGGGATTTGGGGAAAGTTCTTTTTCTTTTTCAGAATCAACTTGACCTCTAAACTATTAACTGCCTTTGCATTTTAAAAATGCATATATAGTGTACAGAAAAAGATTTGCAAAACATCCTATAAAATGTTGATAATGATAGAAATTATTGGTAATTTTTATTCTTTTTTATTTATACTTTTATTAAAACCTCCAAATCAATAAGCTCAAGCCCTAAACCATTTTCTTGCTTTTCCTAGCACATGTTCTTTACTCAATCTTTCACCCAGCTTTATTTGTTTATTAATTGATGTCCATCATGGTGGTCCTCATATAACATACAATGCTAAATTATTAAAGAACTTTTACACATAAACATTAACCCTACACTGGCCATAGAACCTACCACAGAGGTTAAATAGGTGGAGGCAGAGTGCTGATTTTCAATCTTCATTTGAATTTACCATCCATTTCACCTTGGGTAAGTCAATTAATCTGAAAAACTTAACCATTTTTTTTTCAGTAAAAGTAGAGAAAAATAGTAGCTATTTACTTGATTTTCTATGAAGATTAAATAAATTAATATTTATAAAGACAGTGACTGGCTCATGGTAAGTACTACATAGTGTTAATTATTGTTTTTTTAGCATCCAATCTGTAAAGTACATCATATATTTTAGAAAGGTTTTCAATAAAATGATTTCTTCCAGGTGTATGTTAGTCAGTTTTCTGTCACTATGACAAAATACCTGAGAAAATCAACTTAAAGAAGGAAAGATTTATTTTGGCTCACAGTTTTAGAGGTTTCAATCCATGGCTGGCTGACTCCATTCCTTCTAGGCCTGTGGCAAGGCAGAACAGCATGGCAGGGAGCATGTGGCAGAGCAAAGCTATTCACTGGTGGCAGCCAGGAGGCAGACAGAGAGAGAAAGCTCACTTTTGTAACAAAGTCCCTTCCCCAAACTATTGAGATATAAATCTATAAACAGATTGATTCATTCATGAGATCAGAGCCCTCATGATTCAATCACCTTCCAAAGACCCCACTTCTGAACATTGCTACACTGGGGACCAAGCTCTCAACACATAAGTTTTGGGGAACATTTAAAATCCAAACCATAACAAGTTATATTTCTGGTTTACCCTGTGATAAGACTGACTGAAATAGACAATTATTTGAGCACTCCATTCAACTGAATTTTCACAATGGTATCATTTACCAGGCAGTCTGATAATTAAGGATATGTGAGAAATTGCAAACTCTGATGGATGAAGATTGGAGCTTAATAAAATTGATTTTGGGTCCTATTAAACTCTGGGAGAATAAACCACCAGTCTTCAGAGGTTTTCCTGGGGAGGAGTAACTGAAAAGCAACACCCTGAATTAATTATGTTCCCTAGGTGTGAGCACCAACTTTTCAGAGACACCAAAGGGGACAATATAAATGGACTATTTGATTGGCTTTACAGTGGCACTAATAATAAAGGCTTGATTTTTGCCAATGTGGTAATTTAGGAATGATAAGTGGAACCTGCCAACAATGCCATTTTGCTTGATTGCACCATAATTGCTTTTATGTCATTGATATCAAACTGTGCATAGTTAGATACTATTTTAACTAATAACAAATAATGTACTTTGTTTTTACATGGCTAAATAAGATCCTACAGAAGCAACAGCCTGATGTCATAGAACAGTGGCTCAATATGCCCTTTAAGGAAAACCTGCCTTTTCTGTTTGTAGAGGTATTGTTCATAGGCAATGTTGAGGGACTTGATTATTTTTATTTCATATTATAAAACTGGCACTTTTTAACTGTATAGCAAACTTACCTAAATTATGAACTTAAAACATACTGTAGAGAACTTAATGACAATGTACTCTATTATTGTGAACAGACAATATTGAATCTTCACAGTGCAATTAATAATAGAAAAGAAACCTTGTAGATGTTAAATAATACTTGAAATTCAAGGCAACAAAAGCAAGTTAACAATAGAATAAAGCTATTTTGGGTGTCTGTAAGGCATTCATGATTCAACATGTGAAAATTTCACATAACCTGCTCATCCTAGAGCTGGGACGCATACAGAGAATTTTCTGCTTACGGTTCCACAGTGTGTCTCTTTGTGACTAAACAAATTTTAGAGAGTCCTAAGTAAATACTTGCCCAATGGCCCCTCCTCAAACCCTAATTAGGGCCCAGGGATGCCTAATGTTTTGCACTGAAGGGACATTTATCAATTTTTCTGTGTGATAGCTCACCTACCTATCAGATAATGTTCACCTTGGCTTCCATAGGTTTGGCTATGCTTCAGATACTGTTTGAATGCTTTACATTCATCGACTCACTTACTCCTCATAAAAATCCTACAAAACAGGTAAATTGTTGCTTCTATTTTAAAGATGAGGGAACTGAGCCTGAGTGTTGGGTACATGACTTGCTGAGGTCAACTGCTCATAAGCAAGAATTCAGCCTCATAAATTTTGGTTCTCTAAAGATGAAGCTGAGAACACTCATAGTGTAGAATTAAGAGATGATTAAATAAGATGAGAAGATTAAATAGGATATCACATGGGAAGGCCCTAGACTCAATATGGGTAATATCAATAGATTTTGTTCTAATGCCATCCATATTCTTGCTTGATGATTTTTTTTTTGTATTTTGCATGCACAGCAGCTTCTGATCATTTACTTCCTTTTGCTTCACTTGCTTTGTGCCCCACTACTGACTTTGGAGGCTTTGATGTGAAGTGTGACCCTCAGGGGCTATTTCTGGTACCCAGAGACACAGTACTCAGGTATGTTCTGTCAGATAGCAAACATTGCCCACCAGTTAGATCATCAGCTACTATCCTATTTCCCCACTGTCCTTGTTCAGTCACTTCAGAAATAAAGTGAAAAGAAAAATACATTAGCTCAATTACTCTTCCAACATGAATTTGTAGTAGTAATTATTACTCCCACTTCCTAGTCAATGAAAGAGGAGTCCAGAGAGATTAAAGAACAATTATCATGGAGGGAGGCAGTCCATGTCAGAGCCAGTCTTCATGCTCAGGAGTGTTTGCCTCAATGCCTGCTGTGTTATGAACAAAGGTAGTAACCTTCAAGGGTCCATATGTAAAGTCTTAGTCCCCAGACTGGCAGTTCTGAGAGGTGCTATGGATTTTTAAGAGGTAGGCCCTTATGGGAGTTCCTTAGGTCTTTGGGGATGTGGGATTGTGGGATCTCACCCATCCCCACCTGTCTTGGCTTCCTGTCTCAAGATGTGAGCACTCACTTGTACATGTGCTCCTGCCACAGTGGGCCACCCTCACCAGAGGCTCAAACCAATAGGAAGCTGCCTGATCTTGTACTTGAACCTCCAGAAACATGAGTCAAAATAAACCTCTCTTGACCTCATAAGTATCCTGCAATGGGTCTTTCATTATAGTAACATGAGGTTGGCTAATGCAATGCCCCTGACAGCTCCTCCTACCACATCAGACTGCTTCTCACCAAGATGCCTCAGGAAAAAGAGAGAAAGCTGGCAAGACTCTCTTACACTCTAACCAATCAGCGAAGAAATAGAACCTTGAGGGATGAGGGGGTAGCAAAACTCACAAGAGGACAGGAAATCTCCTTGGGCTACAGAGAATAGGAGCAAAAAGCAGCCTTGGATCCAAGTAGTGGTTTGAGAGCTTTTCCAACAAGTAGAAAGTTCTGGAAGGTTTCTTGACAACCATGCCATATATAGAAAAAAGGTTACCCAAAGAAGAGATGGTGCAATGCACATTTATTGATAAGTTAGGGGGACATTTAGGACAGGGATACTCAATAGGGATAGCACTAGCCCTAGAGGGCATTTGAGAAGTTGAGAGAGGGGTGGTAACTTTTCATTGCCTTAAATACATGACAAGAACAACTTAGGAGAGGAAAAGTTTTTGGCTCATGGTTTCAGAGGTTTTAGCCAATGGTCAGCTGGCTCCATTGTTCTGTGCCTGCGGTGAGGTAGAATATTATGATGGAAGGTCATGGTGGAGGAAATCTGTTCAGCTCATGGTAGCCAGGAAGCAGAGAGAGGAGCCAGGTACAGAATATAATCACCAATGGCATTCCCTCAGGGAGCTGCTTCTTCCAACCATGCCCCACTTGCCTACAGTTAAGACTTAGTAATCCAAATTGGATTACTTATTAGTCCATGAAATTGATTACTTCACCGATTAGGCTACAGCTCTTAGAATCTAATAATTTTATCTGGAACCATCCCTGCATTGCCTAACATAAGCTTTTCAGGGTATACCTCATATTCAAAGCATAACTGTTTACCCAATCACTGGGAGACACAATAGGCATTTAGTAGGCAAAAAGGCCAGGGATAACAGAAGTCTTGCCATGCATAAGGTAGCCTCCTATAATAAAAAACTTATGTGACTTATGAATGCCTTGAATACTTTGCTGGACTTTTCAGGTAGGTGAAGAATCTGCTTATATACAGTTAAGAGTAAGAAGTTCTCGTGTGCTAGTGCACAGTACAATGACTATTGTACATTTCAGAAAGCTAGAAGAAAGGATTCTGAAAGTTTTCATCATAAAGAAATGACAAATGTTTGAGGATATGCATATGTTAGACCTGATTTAAACACCACACAATATAGACATGTATCAAAACATCACATGGTATCCTGTCAATATTACAATTTTTATGTTTACATATACATCAATTTAAAAATAAGTGATTTTAAAAAGACAAAACAAAAGTCTGTTTATAATTATGTGAACTTAGAATGAACTTCTTTTTACAAATCAACACAAAGTAATTTTTGCACCAGGAACTGTGCATAAGTGGTACTTTTCAAATATAATTTAAAAATATTTTTTGTAATGAAACCTTTCAAATATAAATAAGAAGTACAGAAGATAATACACAACTTTGTACTCATTTCCTAGGCTTGACATATGTTAACATTTTTTCATGTTTTGTTTAGATATTTTTAGGAAATAAAACACTACAAATGCTGATAAAGCACAATTCTTCCTGTCCCTTTTTCCCTTCCCCCACTGTAATCACTGTATCAAATTTAAGATGCAGCATTTCCTACAAGCCTAAAGAACTCTTTTTAGCCATCTGCATGCATTCATAAACAGGGTGTATGTCTTAAAATTTTGCATTATTAATATCACACTGTATGGATGATGACTTTTTTCTCTCAATATTGGGTTTTATGTTGATAAATGTAGATTTAGGTCATTCTTTTTATAACCTCCTGCATAATATACCGTATTGTATGAATAAGAACTCAATCTTATTAGTAATTTATACCTGTTTGTATAGAAAACAGGCAAATCAGCAACAAAAAATACAACATTCACGTGTGCACACATCAGCACAACGTGAAGTTATTGTCATTACTTGAACATAGTGGGTTTTTCACCTTGCTTTACTTGCCTGGCCCCATAGTCAACCCACCCACAAACCATCATATCACTACCATCTTTGTGGCTGTTAGCAGAATTTTTTCTGGACTCTCCATGATTATTTGTGCACTATCCCTGCTCCAAGTCTTGCCCCTGTGAATTCTGAGCCATCTTATGTGTTTAAACTTACTTAAATTACACATTCATATATAACATACTTAGAGAAAATGCACAAATCCTAAATATACTGCTTGATGAATTTTTAAAATGAAAAGTGTACATTAAAAACAGGACATTACAGTATCCTAGAAATCTCCTCATCTCCCCTTTAGTTACTGTTCTCCAAGGATAATCACTATCCTGACTTCTAACAGTATACATCAACTGTTTTTTAACTTTATATGAATAGAATCATATAGTGTACATTGTTTTGGCTGACTTTTTTCACACAACCTTATGTGAATTCATGTTGTGTGTATATGAAATCTCTTCACTTATTGTGTAGTAATCAGTTATATGAGTATACCAAGGTTTATTTTTTTCCATTCTATTATTTATGGACATTTTAGTTTTTCTTTGTTTGCAGTTTGGATCTACTGTGAACAGTATTGTACATTTTCTGAAGAACAAGTCCATGTAATTGTGTTGAATATATCTGGGAAATGAATTTCTGGCTCATATGGTATGCCTATATTCACCTGTAGCATATGCTGCCAGAAAGGGTTCCAAAATGCTGGTACCAATTGCACTCCCACCAGTGCTTATCAGTATCAATTATATTATTAAATTGATAAGCAGTGTTTATCAATTTTTTAAAATTTAGCCATACTTGTGGATATGTGGTATAAATCTCATTATGACATTAATTTGCAATTCTCTTATGGGTCCTCATAATCTTAATAATTCCAGTATTTTCCAAAAGCCCAAGTCCAAAGTCTCCTCTGAGATGCAAAGCAAACTCTTAGTTGTGAACACCTATAAAATCAAAAGCAAGTTACATACACCCAATATACAATGACACAGAGTAAACATTCCTGTTCCAAAAGGGAGGAATAGGGATATAGAAAGAAGGGATGAGACTAAAGCAAGACCAAATCCTGCTGAGCAAACAAGTCCTTTAGCTCCATGTCCAGCATCTGGGGCACATGGCAGCTAGATATGATCTTCAAAGGGCTTGTGCAGCCCTGCCCCTATGGCCTTTCTGGTTGCAGCCCACATGGCCTCTTTCTTAGCATGGTTCTGTGTCTATCCAGCAGATTTTCTCAGCAGATGTTCTGTTTTACTGACATCTCTTAATTCTGAGGGTTGCCATTCCAGTTTTGACTTTATCCTCACAGTTTCATTAATCTCCCTTCAAGGGGTTTCCCACCCTAAAGGTTCTGACCCTGCTACATGTTTCCTAGCCTCTTAGGCCTTCTTTTGAAATCTCAGTGAGAGCTTCCATGACTCCCTAACTCCAGGATCCTGCATTCCTGAAGAACCAGCACATCATGAGTGATGCCATGGTCTGCCACCAGCTCAAGCAGTAGCTGGTCCCCATTGGACCATGGCTACAACAGCCTCTGAGTGTGTGGGCAGCTGAATATGGTAGAACAAATTCTGGGGAAACAACTTCCTAGGTGGTCCCTGTGCTTTCTTTTATTCTTAAAACAATGTCTTTGAAACAAGTTTTCAGTTTTATGCCCTGCCATAGGTGTGGTCTTATTGATTTCTGAGACGCCCTCAAGCATCTTTCTTATTGTATCTATGAAAAGTATTTGGTTTCTCTTTAATAGCACAAATCTCTTCAGCAACCACACCTTCCTTGGCCCCAATTTTACATCTACTTTTAAGGCCAAATGGCAAGTTTTTCAAATCTTTCTGCTCTATATTTGCCCTTGTTTTCACAGTAAACCTGGCTGAAAGCTGCCAAGAGTACCCATGCCATTGCCTACATGTGTTGCAACCTTGAAATTTTCTTTGTCAGGTTATGTAGTCCATCCCCTTTTCATTTAGCCTTAAACAAAGTTTCAGGATATCGACAAAATGTTGACAACTTCTTTGCCACAATGTAACACAAATGGCCTCTAGTGCAATTCCCAATAGAGTCCTCATTTCTGTCTGGAATCTCATGAGCAAGGCTTTTACTGTTCACATTCCTATCAGCATTTTGGTCTTCTGAGCTCCCATTAGAATTGCCCATTAAGCTCTGCTTACAACGTTCTATGTCTTCTCCATCCTATATCTCCAAATGTTTTCCAATTCTTCCTGTAAATATTTCCAAAGTCTTCTGAACCACATGGTCAGGTTATTCATGGCAATGACCTCACTTCTTG
The DNA here is from genome assembly GCA_028644305.1 of Xerus rutilus. NCBI lineage: Eukaryota > Metazoa > Chordata > Mammalia > Rodentia > Sciuridae > Xerus > Xerus rutilus. Next base: position 50,301,367 of record CM053405.1, on the reverse strand, counting down.
GTAGCACTTTCTGTGTTAACTTCTTCCACCTTTTGTTCCATCCATGTACCCAGCCTATTATTCTGTACCACCTGCTCTCAGGGCTTGTTTTCCCCCTCAGTTTGATGTCACATATGTCAATCATTTCTGGAAATACCCTCAACTCACCCAGAAGTCTCTTAATCTTAGGCATCTCTTAATCCATTCAAGTTGACCGTGTGTGTGTGTGTGTGTGTGTGTGTGTGTGTGTGTGTAAACATTTTCTCTCTGTAAATATAGCAAATAGTTTTACCTATTTTATGATATAACTCCTCCCTATCTTGGGTAGGAATACTGTAACAAATTATCACAGACCAAGTGGCTTAAACAACAAATACTTCTCACAGTTCTGGAAACCAGAAAGTCCAAGGTCAGAGTGTTAGCCAATTCGTTGTCTATGAGGGCTCACTTCTTGATTTACAGATGCCTGTTTTCTCATTGTATCCTTATATAATAGAGAACAGAAAGAAGAAGTAGGTGCTTGTGCCTCTCTTTATGAGAGCAATAATCTTATTCACAAGCATCCACCTTCATGACTTAAATACCTTCCGAAGGCCTCACCCCTTATACTCTCACAATGGAGGATAGGATTTCATCATATGCATTTTTTTTGGGAGGGAGCAGGCACACAAATATTCAATCCATTGCAATATCCTAATGGTGTCTTTTGATAAATAAATATCTTAATTTTAATGTAGTATGCAATCATCTTTTCTTTTAGAGTTTGTGTGACCTGTTTAAGAGATCTTTACTTTTACATTTCTTGATTGTCTCCTGGAAGCTTTATCCTTTTCACATTTAAGTTTATGATCCATCTGGAAGTAACTTTTGTACATGGTGTGAGGCATGGGTCCAGATTATATTTTCATGAAGATATCCAAATGACTTGAACCATTTACAGGAAAGGTCATCCTTTTCCAAGTTCACAAGAGAACTTTTGTCATAATCAGGCACTTGTTTACATGTGGGTATAAATCCTGGTTGCTTAAAACTGTCACCAATTTTTCAACCTGCTATTGCCTTTGTGAATTTAGTTTATATATTAAATCTTAACAGTATTTGACCCTCATCTTTCTTTAACAGAATCTGGTTTAGTAGCTCCTCACTTTTACTCCCTAACATCCCTGCTTCAGGACAGATTTATCATTCTAAGTGCTAAGCACATGATAGGTCCTCAATCTTACATAAATTAATGTTTTCCCCTTATTTTTACCCTCTTCTCCTTCTCTTTTCTATTGTCCTACTTTAATTATAGATGTGGAAGGGAAGCATAAAAGCTAAACATTCTAGGTAGCAGATAAACTGCCTTCATTCCAAAAGCAAAGAGGAGAAAATTGGGTGCTTTAATGCCAGATATTTTCTTTGAAGTTCTGAGCTTAAGGAACTGATGGGGAAGCAGGATTCATTTCAAACTCTGTCACTAGCAGCCTGTCACTCCCCCAACATGCCAACTACTCCCTAGAGTGAGCACAAGCTGTTTCTGAACATCAGAAGGGAATCAGCCACCAATTTTAAAGTATTCATCTAATATTTGAATTTATGCTAATATGGCTAGCTACTTTAGAAATACAAACATGTACACACACACACATGCATATGCATGCACACACAAACACCTGAGTGCACCCCAAATGCACGCATTCATGACTTATAATCCTCCACTACCACAATAGTAGTTGTCATAGTAATTACAAGGACATAGCAATAATAATCATAATGATTATGGGAAGTGCTATGAAAGGCTTTTATCCCTGCCAAACTATTCCAAATTAACATGCAGTCATACATCATCCTTACTGCACATATGCAGCTTCAAGACCTGTATCACCACCATCTCTTTCTTTCCAATTAAATTGCCCTAAGCCTCCTCATAATGAAGACATTTTAAAACATCACTGGTGCTACTGCTGCTGCAGTTTCTCCTAATGCTAATAGTATTCAAGATTTTTGAGAAGAGTTGCCAGGCCCTTTTCTAGGTATTTTACATATAGTACTTTATTTTACACTTATAATGGTTCCAGGAAACAGGTACAATTATTTTCTATTTCTAACCAACTTCTTTCCACTTCCCGTGAAGTCACAAAGCTGGTGAATTGCAGAGTCAAGGGTTCAAACAAGGGCTTGCCAGATTCTAGGCAGGCCTGGTTTTCAGGCTTAGTTCACCTAGCAGCCACAGTACATGCCCATAGCACAGTGCCCTGTGAGTAGTAAGTTTCCTCTGATTCATTACCAAAGCAGGCATGTGAAAGTGGTTGTGGCTGCAGAGAAATTCTATTTTGGGAAAATTTGCCAACTCAAAAACAAAAAATAGCAGGCAAACAAACAAACAAAACCCCCATGAAAATACCTATCCATACTGATCCTTTGAGTTTACTTCCAAGAAAAGCAAATACTTCACTCTGCAGTAGTAAAGCTTTCCTGTTGACACATCTGGTCTATTCATAGAATCTTTCTAATTGCATTTTAATCCTTGCTATTCATTCCAATAGACAATTGAGGGCCATCCAACATTTGAAGATGCTTTCTTACATGAAATACAAAGTTACAACTAACCAACCAGAAAAAGTGGCAGTGTAGATGCAGGAGGAACCATAAAAATAAGGTCTAGCTGATAGTAATTCCAGAAAGATGAAAGATAATACATTTATAAAATAAGACCAAGACACTGAAAATGGAAATAAGGAAGAAAAAAAAGAAGGAAGAAAAGATATGGTCAGGGAATAAGAAAAGACTTCTTAGAACTTAAACATATAAGAATAAAGAGTTTAGCCAGGCATGGTGGCTAAAATCCAGCAGCTCGAGAGGCTGAGGCAGGAGGATCACGAATTCAAAGCCAATCTCAGCAATTTAGCAAGGTCCTGGAACTGAGAGACATTTTTTCCAGATTGAAGAGCCCAAAAGGTACTCAGCACAATGAAGATGCTTTTCAGATAGAGAAGATGCTAAATTCTTCCAGAGATTTAGATGCTAAATTCTCTTCCAGAGAGTATGCTGCTGAAACACAGCATACAAAAGACTAAGAACTGGAAACACACCAAGTTTCTTAAAAGAAACTCTGGAGGCTAGAAGTTGATGTAATAGTTCTTTCAAAATTTTATAAGTATAAGAAAGTTGTGGGGGTGGGGGATACCTTGTTTAGACTCCCCAGGCCTACAGATTTACCTCTTGTGCATCCTGGAGGCTGCTTGCTTTACCAATTATGAGGGTGAGGAGTAGAGAAAATTCTCCTAAATGAATTCTCATGATAGCAGTAGCATAGCTGGCCTAGAGAGAAACCTCCCAAGACTGAAAAAAAAAAATGATTTTAAAGGACAGTTTCAATAAGGAAACTAGACTGGCACATTATCTGACAGCTTTGACTATATGGAAAATTGAATTAAGAAGGATTTTTTTCAGCACTGTTTTGAAAGTTGTGGAAACCTCTAGAGATCCAAACCACATGGAAAATAAAAGGTAAATTGTCCAAGCGGGGGAAAGTGAATAAGGAAGGAATATGATTATAATATCCTACCTAACTCTTTGATAAACTATATTTATTAAATCATACAAGTAAAAGACTTGAATATGGGTTTGACTAGAAATATGATTTAATACACTCATATTGATAGTATGGATGAAGAAGAATGTGTTGACAGTTGTTGTAAGAGTTAATTTGTTGACTTCAAAAGAACTTAACAGATCTTAGAATCAGACACAAATGAAAAAGTGCTGTTTTTTATAAATATAAATGTAGGTACCAAGGAACTGTCTACAGTAATTGAAAGTTGTTGCTTTTGGGAGCAAGAAATAATAGTGAGATGAAATGGGTAGGAATCTAATTTTTTTCGTTATGAATCCTTTAGTATCATTTGTTTCTTAAATTATGTACATATTTAATTGATAAAAGTAAAAATTAAATTGAAAATGACGAAAGATTATAGTAGCTCCAAATATACAACTGAAAAATAAACACTACTTGGGCTGGGGATATACCTCAGTTGGTAGAGTGCTTGCCTCCCATGCATAAGGCCCTGGGTTCAATATCCAGCGCCACACACACAAAAAGCACTGCTCTTTGGAAATCAAGAGACAATATTTTTATGAATACTGAAATTACAACAGCTTCCGTGTTTGTGTATGTGTGTATAGCACAAGTTGGGCTCTCTGTGTGTTGGGAGATGACTGTGTCACACTTCTAAAAGTCTTCTTCAGCTTTTGTTCTGGACTATCTATTCAAGAATGTTTATTTGGCAGACAGGTTTTAGAGACAGAAATAGCATCTGTCTCTAGGACTAGTTTCCTGACCAGTAATAGTAAATGCCATGTTTCCCTTTGGAACAAAGAGTGGGCATATTTGCTAGTAAGTTTCCTTTAAAAGATTGGGGTTTCCTTAGCTCAGGGTTCCTCAACAGTGAAACAAACTTATTGTGTGTTGTACATCCCTGCCTGCAGGGAAGCATAAAAAATCATTTTGAACATGGAACTCATGTTGGCTACTGGGCCATAAGTAAGAACATTCTTTTTTGTTGACTCAAGAGTCTTGTGTCTTCTGCAGTTAAGCAAGAGAATGTGGCTGAGGGAGAAGATAAGCTGCTAAACTACAGCAGAGTCAAACAAATGTTCTGCTCAGTCCTGTGGGAAGCTCTGAAGCCAGAATGACTTTTCAGGGTTGTCTCTAGTTAAGTGAGGGTCTTGGGTCTTTTTACTGTTTGCACAGATGAATCTTTGGATTCACACTACTCCCAGGAAGGGGTTTGAGTCTATACTTTCCAGCTGAGGGCAAGCCAAGGGGACAGGATTCTACTGAAAGCTCTCAGCTGCCATTAGTCCCAGGAGCTGCAGGAATGGGTGCCGGTGGGAGTGCTTGGGATTTCCTTTAATCCATCTGCTTCTTACTAAAAGAGTTTCCAGCTATCACACTGTCTCTTTTTTGCTAAGAAAAGTCTCTCTTGGGCATTTCCACACCCTCCCTGTATCTCTGCCCTAGCACAGGCTTCTGAGTGACACACTACCTTCTCCTCTGATCCACCAGAGGAAGCTAGAGATCTTTTCAGATTCTCTTTTCTCTGACCCTGCCTTGGGGCAGCTTCTTCCTTGTCCAGTTGAGCAGAAAGATTCTTCCAGAACTTGAGTTTACTGAACTATTTTACCATTTTGAGCCTTCCATTTGGACTCCTAAACTTTCCTTTTTGGATGCTAAGATCCTGAAGCCATGCTGGGTTTTTTTTTTTTGTTTTTAATTTTGTTTGTTTTTTTAGTTGTTGATGGGCATTTATTTATTTATTTATTTAGATGTGATGCTGCTTAGGAGTGAACGGAGTGCCTCACATGCGAGGCAAGCGCTCTACCACGGAGCCACAACCCCAGCACCCCCATGCTGGTTTTGAGCAGATATTTACCAAAAAACCTTCTGTGGTCTGGGAACTCTGCTAGATTCTTTAACATACTGATGGCGATGCCCTTATTCCTCCCTCAAGAACAACTAATTCAACTCAGAGCTAAGTCAATTGCAGACATTTGCAGTGTTCCTGCTCCAAGTCTGAGTTTCTTTGAGACTTTAGGATAAGTTAGAATGTATTCAGTTGCAAGAAACAGAGGCCTGATGCTAAGTGGCTTTTGAAAGTGAAAGGCGTCCTAGGCTGACCATCAAGGTTTGCATGGGATGGTTTCAGTTTTCCCACTGGGAGTCCTGCATCCCGGAAAAACCCCAGTCCTGGGCAAACCAGAATATCGGTCACCCTAAGCCTACCCAGGCATTGTGCTTCCTTCTTAGTGGTGGCAGGTGCAAGTTGCAAACTGGTCCTTTACTTTAAAAAGGATGCCCCATTATGCTCAGACTACTACTAGATCCTTAAAATCTTTCCAGGTGGGCAGGAGGGTTTCTTTCTCACTCCTGGAACTCATGTGCCTTATGACGGTTTCAAGTGACTAGATGCAGTGACACATGCCTATAATTGCACCAACTGAGGAGATTGAGGCAGGAGGATCACAAGTTTGAGGCCAACCTGGGTAACATAGTTAGACCCTGTCTCAAAACATAATAAATCCCCGCACTTAGGGAGGCTGAGACAGGAGAATGAGTCCAAAGCCAGCCTCAGCAACCACGAGGCGCTAAGCAACTCAGTGAGACCCTGTCTCTACATAAAACACAAAATAGGGTTGGGGATATGGCTCAGTGGTCGAGTACGGCTGAGTTCAATCCCCAGTACCAACCAACCAACCAAACAAACAACAACAAAAAAACATGATCAAAAGGGTTAGAGATGCAGGTCAGTGATAAAGTGCCCCTGGGTTCAATTCCCAGTATCAAAATGGGTGAACGAATGAACACACGAACTAACTAACTAACTAACATATAAATTGCAGTTTCTTGTTATTCAGTCAAATTGATGTAGTATCATTAATATAGTGGACTAATATGATATTCTGTGTACTTATAGTGAGATTTGGGGCATTCCTATTCTTCCCAAATCCTAGGCAACAAACACACACACACTACAACTGTCTTCTTTAATATCCAACTCCTTATTTTCTTGTGCATTCAATGTGGAAGGAGAGCTTAGTTGTCATCTAACCAGGTTTTAGATATGTGTGGTATCTATTGTCTTCATGCTGCAACCAAAATTAAGATAGCAAAAAATTTGAGTTTCCATTGCACATAAATACCAAAATTCATCATTACAACACAAAATCTCTGCTTAAAAACATCCAAATTCTGGGGCTGAGGTTATGGCGCAGTGGTAGCGTGCTTGCGTAGCATATGTGAGGCACTGGGTTCGATCCTCACATAAAAATAAAATGAAGATATTCTGTCCACCCACAACTCAAAAATAAATATTAAAACAAACAAAAAACATCCAAATTATTTTTTATTTGTTCTTTTTAGATATACATGACGCTAGAGTGTATTTTGACATTAAACATACATGGATTATAACATATTCTAATTAGGATCCTATCCTTGTGGTTGTACATGATGTGGAGTGTCACTGGTAGTGCATTCATATGTGAACACAGGAAAGTGTCCAATTCATTCCACTTATTCTACTGTTTTTCCTATTCCCATCCTCCCTTCCCTCCATTCCCCTTTGTCTACTCCATTGAACTTTTATTCTTCTCTTTCTCTCTTATTGTGTGTTAGCATCTGCATGTCAGAGAGAACATTTGGCCTTTGGTTTGGGGAACTGGCTTATTTCACTTAGCATGGTAGTCTCTAGATCCATTCATTTACCAGCAAAAGTCACAAAATCATTCTTTTTTATGACTGGGTAATATTCCATTGTGTATACATATATACCATATTTTCTTTATCCATTCATCTGCTAAAGGGCATCTAGGCTGGTTTCATCATTTAGCTATTGTGAATTATGCTGCTATAAACATTGATGTGGCTACATCACTATAATATGCTGATTTTAAGTCCTTTGGGTATATACCAAGGAGTGGGATAACTGGATCAAATAGTGGTTCCATTCTAAGAAAAACATCTAAATTCTTTTCAAAAAATGAGAATAAATTTATATTCTACTATCATTGAAAATAGGATCTCGTGTATGGTTAGCTATAAACATTTATCAATTAAAAAATAGCATTTCTGTTCATCTCAGCTACTTTTAAATTTTAAATATGCCAATGGAGGCTTATTTTTACTCCAGAGAACTAAAAGACTTCTTTCAGTATTGTCCAACCAGTCCTGTTTATCCACTGCAGAGTATGAAAATCACTAAAATGACAAACTTTTCAAAAGATAGTTTATTCACAAGGTGTCCAGGCCTGTGGAGACAAGAAAGCAAATCTCAAATCTACCTTCCTGAAAGTAGAGTTTGGGAATATTTATGGGGCTGAGGCATCTGGAAATGTTATTGGAAGTTAGGAAGTGAGTGGTTGTAATGGTTAATTTGAATTGTTGACTTGATTGGATTAAGAGATGCCAAAGATTAAGCAGATTCTCCCTGTGTCAATGAGGGTGTGTCTAGGAATGATTGGCATGTGGGATAAGAACTGAAGTGGAGATCCTCTCCAAGCATGGGCAGCACCATCCAACAGATTGGAGGCGTGGTTGGAACAAAAGTTGGAAGAACAAAGAAGCAGTAGCAGATGCAAGCTCAATTCTTCTTGAACGGGTTATTTTTCTTTGATTATTTTTATTTTTTATTTGTTCTAATTTGTTATACATGACAACAGAATGCACTTTGATTCATTGTACACAAATGGAGCACAACTTTTCATTTCTCTGGTTGTACACGATGTGGAGTCACACCATTCAGGCAATTATACATGTACCTAGGGTAATGATGATCTTCTCATTCCGTCATCTTTCCTACTCCCATTCTCCCTCCCTTTCCCTCACTCTCCTTTGTCCAATCCAAAGTTCCTCCATTCTTCCCCTGCCCCCTCCATTATGGATCAGCATTCACATATCAGAAAAAACATTTGGCCTTTGGTTTTTTGGGATTGGCTTATTTCACTTAGCATGATATTCTCCAACTCCATCTATATACCTGCAAATGCCATAATTTTACTCTATTTTAATGCTGAGTAATATTCCATTGTGTATATATACCACAGTTTCTTTATCCATTCATCTATTGAAGGGCATTTAGGTTGGTTCCACAGTTTAGCTATTGTGAATTGTGCTGCTCTAAACATTGATGTGGCTGCATCACTGTAGTATGCTGATTTTAAGTCCTTTGGTTACAGACCAAGGAGTGGGATAACTGGGTCAAATAGTGGTTCCATTCCAGGTTTTCTAAGGAATCTCCATACTACTTTCCAGATTGGTTGCACCAATTTGCAGTTCCACTAGCAATGAATGAGTGGACCTTTTCTCCCACATCCTCACCAACACTTATTGTTGCTTGTATTCTTGATAACTGCCATTCTGACTGGAGTGAGATGAAATCTTAGAGTAGTTTTGATTTGCATTTCTCTAATTACTAGAGATGTTGAACATATTTAAAAATATATTTTGAATGGGTTCTTAATTGCTGCTGTGATCACCTGAGGATATCAAATTCCTTCACTTTTCCAAAGTAGATTCTTCCAATGATTCTCCAGGGAGTTTCCAGAAGCCTTTGGTCTCGGACTGGGGAAGCATCATTGATCTCTCTTGTTCTGAGATGTCAGCATCTTAGACTGTGCAGCTACTGGTTCCTTCAGCTCTTCACCTTGCAGATGGCCATTTTGGATTATCCAGCTTCTGATTGTGCAAGCCAATCTAATAAATCCCCTTTTATAATTATACTTCCTGTTGATTCTGTTCCTCTAGAGAAGCCTGACTAATAAAGTGGTGGTCTGCACATGTGTAATCAAACTTCATCAGCTGTTATCATCATGACCTGCATATCAGAGGTGTTATCTATATCTCTAAAAGTCAACTAAACACAAGTAACTAAGAGCAGGTTAAGTCTGTAGGATTTCTTCAGGAACTGAGTCCGGTTAGTGTAGGTTTAAGTCTGGAGGGTTTATTTAGGTTTTCCCTTGGTTTCATCACTACACAACTAGATGGTGGCACTGCTTTGGTCATAGCCTTGTGATTCAAATAAAATGATTATGGTATGGATCTAGTTTATCTAAATATGAACTTAAAACCTATTTTCTTTGTCATTTGTCCCTTAATTCAATTGCCTTTTACTGCACTTGAAATAAAATTCAAACTCCACCATGGATTCCAGCAGACTGGCCTCTCCACTTGGCAAGCTCATTTCATGTTCCTTCCTTCATCACTCACTCCACGTAAGTATTTCATTTTCTCCAAAGAAATGCATTTCCTCCTTTCTTCTTCTCTGAAGAAGCAGCCTTTGCATCTGTCGCTTCTTCAGAGTGAGAGTCTCTTTCTCATACTGTCACCTGGCTGCCTCGTTCTCAGCCTTTGGGCTTTACATGTCACTCCTTCACACCTTCTTATTCACCTGATCTGAAGGTTAGCTCCCACCTGCATTGTCCCTCTCTGTGATGGCTATCTACACATGAACGTTCTAGGGCCTGTCATAATTGAAATTATTTCCTGCCTGAACCACACAAACTGTGAATTCCCTGGGATTAGGAATCATTTCTGTGTTTTACCCTGAGCTATACTCAGAGTCTTACATATTACTCTGTTTAATAGTTTGCTTGGGCTGTCTTCTCCCTGTGTCTTCACATGGTCTTATGTCTGTCTTTTTCACATAAGGACACCAGTTAGATTAGATTAGAGCCCATCCTAATGATCTTAATTTAACTTAGTTACTATTTCAAAGGTAATTATTATCTTCAAATACAGTTGTCATATTCTGACTTCAGAATATAAATTTGGGACCTCAGCATATGAATTTGTGGGATAGATATGAGGATATAATTCAGCCCAGAAAACCTTGGAACATACTAGGTATTGCCTAAAATATACAGTGAATGAATAAATCACTTCAGAATTATTGTAGAGTCCAAGGATTATAAAATAAAAAGGAGGCTTGAAACTTGTCTGAGGTGCACATCTTAAAGATGCTGGTTTAAGTGGTTTGGATTTGGCAGTAGCATTTCCACAAAGGACTGCAATGCATAGTCAGGCTTGAGTATCGTTAATCCATTCCAATCCCCTGATTTTGAAGAAAGGCCTAAAAAGTTTAGGGGCTTACCCAAGATCATAAAATTAGAGAGAGTTATAGCTTTAATTTATACATTTAAACACTTGGCCTCTTGTTCTATTTACAATGCATTACAAAAATAACTATGTTTTCCTGAACAATGCTAAAATAATCTACCATTTGGGCTGTGAATTCTGTATGAAACATAGTCATCACTGAAGAAGTGATGGCATTGTTCATTCATTTGCCTAGGTTAATGTTTTACAAACCAGGAATGCTCGTTCAGGGGAGAAGCAAATGTTAGGGAACCTCCTATCGTTATAGCAAATCTGTTTACATAGAATGCAGTTATACCTTTACCCTTACTATAGGTTAGGCACAGAGGTCCCTTGCTTTTGAGAGTGTGAAGCAACAGCTTAGAAGCCTTCAAAACTGATACTTACCCACATGAAATCTCAGATACCTATATTCTTTATTTCTGTAATTCTCCATTATTCTGTCACTGGTAAAATAAAGGAAAAAGGACAGCAAAATTTTAAGGCATGATGACAGTATCCAGACAGATGCCTCCATGTCCATTTCCTGCATATAGGAGGATAATATATGTGCTCTTCTCTGAATTGGAACTCTACAGAGTCCTATAACTCTGTTTAATCTCTTATCATGAGATTTCTATGATGGTTAATGAAGCAGTCATAGGAATTTCTCTAAGCAAGAATGTCACTGGCCCTAATTTCTTTGGAGTTTGAGGCTGCTCATGATGTAGGTTTATCACTGAAATGGGTAAGAGCTTCTATGTCAGTGTCAATAGAAGTGAATGAGGAAAATCCACTCAATGTCTGTCTTCTGTCATGTTAAGAAAAGCCTTTCCCTATTCTTTTGTTTCTGGCCGGGTATGTGTTGATATTAAAATCTATATTTTACTGAAATATTGTTTTCTCATCTGAGCAACATTGCTGCATGGAAGAGTTTGAATATGCATCAACGAGTGTGCATATGGGTAGTGTCCCTCAAACATCCATGTGGTTCCCAGGGTGGTGGTTTGGGGAGGTGCTATGGACCTTTCATGAGTGGGTCCTAGTGGGAGTTCTTAGGTTATTTGGGTCATGCCTCTCAAGGGAATTGTGGATCCCCAGCTAATGCTTTCTCTCTCTGTGCCTCCTAGCCTGTGATGTGACCCTTTGAAACAACATACGCTCCCCCATTGCCATTCTCTGCTCTCAGTGAAGTCCAAACCAATGGAGTTGTCTGATCTTACATTTGAACTCCAAAACCATGAGTTACATAAGACTTTTCTCTTTATAAGCTAATTGCCTTAGGTATTTTGTTGTAGTAATGTGAAGCTAATACAATGAGGAAGAGAGGACGAGGGTAGAAACTCACTGCTTTGCTTCTTGTTCTTAACCACACTGTATGATTGACTGACTGTTAGGAATCTTTCTGATTCTGAGGTATTTGTGTCAGACCTAATTTAGGGAGTCCTAATTGTTTTCTGAGTACAACTCAGCAATTGTGATTAGAATTAGGGACTTTGAGACTTTTGCTATTGATCAGATCAGACCACTAGGGTTAGCCATACCTATGATGACCAGGACCCTGAGTCCCTCTTGGCCATTTTTATCTACCATTGCTTTTATCTACCATTTCAGACTTTAAAGAGAACCTACAATGAAGAACACTCTTCAGGAAAATGCCCATACTTTAGTAATAATGAAAGGAGATTTCTGAAACAGAAAATATGTTCACTCACATTTCTAGGTTTTAAGAAAAAAAGTATTTAATTCATCATCATTTTGGTCTCAAAATACTGATGCATTATCAATAATCTGTAAATAAATTTGAAGTTTAAAAAATATTCAGAGTTAATTCTTTCAAATTGTATTATTATCAATTTTGAATATCTTTGTGCCCTATAACATACTTTGGATCTCAAAAAATTTTTGTATCATTTCTGGTGAATAATCCATTAGCTGGAAACTCGATTTACAACAGATGGCACGAAAGAGAAATGTTACCTCTTCAATTTAAAATCCATTTTCTTTCATTCCAGGAGTTTATTTTTGAGGTGTCTGCCTTGCAGTCTCAGATTGAAAATGTATTTGTGATGTATTTGGGATAGAAATGTACTACTGACAAGCTTAATTGAATTGTAGAATAAATTTCCTTTTTTATTTTTATTTTTTTGTCTCCATTAGGGTCTCATCTAGACTGTAAGGGAGCATCACCCATTTTGGGTTATAGATATCTGTCTGACACTAGGAGTACCTACCAGTAAGTCACAGACCCAGATCTATTCCTTCTCTGTATCATGTATTTTCACATGCTCCTGCTTTGAGTACTGCTATGTTTCATATTATATCTGTCACTACCATATTCATTGATCTGGGTGATGGAAAGATTTATAAATGAGGGTAGTTAGGGGAAATTGGGGCAAGCTATCTTGGGAAGCTAACATCTCTAAAGAGAAGTTCTACAGATAGTTATTAATTTATTTTATTTTATTTTTTGTAGTGCTGGGAATGAAATCCAGGGCTTTGCCCAAGGTAGGCAAACATTCTACCACTGAGCTATACTCCCAGCCCCAATAGTGACTATTTAAAATCCAATGTAATCCTTCTTTTTAAGCTATCCAAATAATATTTTTATTATTATTCAAAATGCTAATTTCTAGTTGTCAGCTCACAATTACTTGGAACATATTATGAGCTCCTTATATGACTTAGGTAGCATTAGACAGTCAGAAATATAATTATTTTTTTTTCTCCTGAAATAACTTGGGACATGAGATGAGGGGCTTTACTTGATATATCTGCTGAGATAACTTTTCTTGGGAAGAAGATTGTGTTTGGAAAATACCTGGATAAGCACTTGGAATAGAAGGCAAGATGCCAAAGGCATAGGTGTTGACAACTGACAGTTTCAGAAAAGTCAGCAGATTCACAGAAATGAGGAGCAGACTGGATTTGTCATTTTCAGAAGAGACAAGATGATAAAGAAGAGAAAGATGGAAAGATAAGGGCCTGGTCTCTGAGTTGGGGAAAGTACACAAAATGAACCCATAGAGGCAAGATTGGGCATGAGACTTTAGAGATTAGGCATGTCTAATAAGGGGTTTAAGAGCTATTTCTCATATTCACAGCCTGAATTTTTCCTGGGAACACTAGATACGGAAAATTTAGAATATGTTAGGTAAGGATGTATGCAAAAGCAGGTGAAAGCACAAAATTTTATTTTTAAGTTGATTCAGTATGGTTCAGGTGGCAGATGAAGGAAGGGGAAAAATTGCCCAGGGATTCTCAGATCCAATTGCCTTGGAAATCTATGGGAATCCCAAAGGTCGGAGAACTGTATGAAACAAGGCAATTTTACCTAGATCCCAAAAGGCATGAAGACTCCAACTAGAGATATCTGGATTGTACTTCATGTAGCCTGGATACTGAATAAGAAGCAGAAACTACTGTCTAGTATCCTTTAGGTCAAGAAGTCAGGAACAAAATCATCTATGGACACTTTCAATTGATAATTGGTTGGTGTTAATCAAGGACTCCAAAAAATCATCAGGGAAGGATCCTGAGGACTCATTTGTTCTTACAAGGGAAATGTTAAACTCACATTCTCAATTCTCCTAATCATGTACTCTGTGTTCATTATGGAACATGTGCTATTATGATCGTGAAAGAGGGAAATAACAGTGAAGATGGATCTTGAGATGCACTGGAAAAAGACATCAGAGATTAACTGTTATTTGAATTGTATATTTAAGAACAAAATATTGTGTGATCTGCTCTCTTGATGCAAATGTGCCATTGTAAGATCTGTAAAACTTCCTAGCTTATGAGGTTCTGTCTAACTTCTAACACTGACATTGGATCCAACAAATTTACTTCACATCTGCCATGTGAAAGGCACAGTGGAAAGGCTCTGGAAGTAAAGAACAGGGAGAAAGAGAGATATCCTTGCTGAAAAGACCAGAGAAATCACCAAGGAGACCAGGGATTATTTTCTTACTGCACTATAGTTATACATAATTGTGGGGTTCATTTTGACATATTCATAAATGCATATAACACAATTTACTCCATTTCAGTCTCCAGTAGTCTCCCCTTCCTTTCCCTCCTCCTCACTCAATCACCTTCCTCTATTCTATTGAAGACCAGGGATTTTGATTGATGAATGGCAATAGGTCAGTGGACTGGATGTTAAGGGGAATTGTGGCAGAGAAACTCAGCAAGCGGGTGGGGACTAGAACATGGAGAACTTCTGTTGCACCTTAAAATGTCTCATTTTAGTGTAAGGAGTGGGAAACTATTGTAGTTTTTAAGCAGGGGAAGATATTATTAAAATTGTTCACTAATTTGAGAGCACTGTACAGACAGAGAAGGACAGACTGAAATCATTTGAACCAATTAGATGACTCTTGAAGGACTGACTCTAAATGAGAGTGATGTCAATGAGAATATCAGTCTGAGGACTTTCAAAAATTTAGCACCTCCCGCCCCCCACAAGTAGTGAGAATACTTGCATAATTGTCAAGAAAAACTTTCCCAGAACTTGGAAACTAATAAAACGTTTGCAGCAATACAGGGAGTGGTTATTCATGAAAACTGGCTGCAGGTAGGTAACAATACTCATCTCCCTCTCTCTCTAGCTCTGTGAAAACCAAAAGTCAATGATCCCAGAGAAAACCAGCAGCTGGACAGCCATTTGGAGAAGTAAAGTAGAATTGGAACTTCTTCAAAGTTCTGCTCACAGTCAGGAATAGTGGTGTGACCCTGTAATCTCAACTACTCAGGAGGCTGAAGCAGGAGGATTATTAGTTCGAGGCCAACCAGTCTCAAAAAATAATAAGGACTAGGGGTATAGTTCAGTGGAGCACACCTGGGTAATTCGATCCCCAGTACTGAAAAAAATTTATGGATTTTTTTCTATGGAATAAGTTCCATTCATGGATAATTTTCACTATTTGACCTGTCTGGTAATTCTATGGAAAATCCCACTCAAAAAACTTATCTTTATTTAGCCTGACTCAGAGCTCACTGGTTTTCCCTGGGAGAATTTATCAAAAACAGCCAATGGCAATTGTTTAATTTCTTAGCTGCCTGGAGTGGAGAGCTAAATAACACTTTGGTCAAACAATAGCCTAACCAAAAAAACTTAAATGAAAAATTTGGGGAATTAGCTAACCATAAAGCTCTCAGAAAAGGCCCTGCATATTCCTGGGAATCTGAAAGGTCACCTAATCTCTCACCTATGATTTACCTTCAGGCTCTGCTCAAGCAGGAAGTAAGTGTCATGCAGAGTTGTAAACTGACTAAGTGTTGAAGACCTCTCCCAACATACATATGGAATTCCTTGGAAAAAATTGGGAAATTTATTGGTTCTGGAAATTTTCAGATATATCTGTCTAGTTAGTGACTAATGACTAAGCTAACCAAGTAGATATGTCAATGGCCACACATGACAATGAATGAAGTTTTTGCAGAAATACTTCTGGGGAGTCACTGAATAAACAAATAGTAGCAACAACAGCACCACCACAACCACCAGACCCTGTTTCCATGTATTATATTTTTGAATGTCTAGTTTTCAACAAGAAATTTGCAACACAAAAATAAAAAGGAAAATATGGCCTGTACTCAGGAATACAAACAGTAGAGATTGTGCCTGAGGAAGCTCAGCATTGGACTTACTAGATAAAAACTTTACATCACTATTTTAAATATGTTCAAGGAACGGAAGGAAAACACATCTAAAGGGCTAAGGGAAAATATGAGATTGACATCTCACTGATAAAGTGATACAGATTATTAAAATAAAGAACCAAATAGAAATTGTGGATATAAAACAGTTGGTAGAGAGTTGCCTCAGTGCCCAGAACCACTTGGAGACTAGAGTCAGGGGTAAAGGGTAATCTAGAAGATCTTGTAACAAACATAAAAGGGAAAAAAGGCATGTTGGACTTGCATTTTATGGTCTCCAGACAGATAGTAGGCCCAGAGCCATGTTGTTGAGAAGTGTGGACTTAGACCAGGTACATGCAGCATTTTAATATTTTGTCATCATTCCTGCCAAAGGTGATGGGAAGGTGGAGCAGGTGGCCTTTTCTGGATCATTTGAGCTTGAGGGAGCTCTGTCTTGACTCCTGGAGCACATGAATTTTTCCATAAAATGTTTCTTTTTATAGTAATAGTTTCAAGGTTCCTATTTGGACCTATCCTCTTGTAAAGATAGAACTGTTATCTTATATGTTATATACTTCTATATTCTGCACATGCATATAATACACACAAATACATAATACATTGTATATACTATTGGTAATTGTATAGTTCTTAACCACAGTAATCTGGGTCTCTTACTGAATAAGTGGGTATCCCTCATTGACATGAATAATCTTATAGCCACATGTGTAGGAAATTCAGGCTACTCTGTTTACATGGAAGGTGTTATGTAAGACTGAGAAAAGAGACTAGGCTGGCAATTTATCTGCAGTGCTTTCATCCATTTGAAATGGATCCTGGATTTTTCTATTTGTCATAGTTATTCTTTTCATTTATTTCTCATCCTTTGGGGTTGAAATGCTTCCCCCAGGGCTCTAATGATCCATTTTGCCTCTGATGATTTCCAAACTGTGAAATATGTTTTCAGTGCAGTTTGTCACAGCCACAGTAAAGACATGGTTCCTGATGAACATTTTTGTAAGTCTTCTTTCTCCTTTATATCTCTGACATTATAAAACTCGTTCATAATTTTCTGGGCATTTGTTCTGGGATTTGTCTAAAGTTAAAAAATGAAAATATGGCTAACAAATGATTACAGTGTTTGTGTGATGAAAAGAGGCATTTATATAGGATGTAATATGTTGTATTGGGAATGTAAAGAAAGCCAGACAGGCATACTGGAAGACACATGTGACCGTGCATTTGGTACCAGGCACTGAACTAGGTGCTTTATATGTTAGAACTAAGCTCCACAAAACCCTGTGAGATGGATCTTCATTATTTTGATTTTATAGTTGATAAATTTAAGTGCAATGAGCTTATATAATTTGCTTAAAATTAAACAGCTTTTAAAGAACAGAACTAGGTTTCAAATACTGCATTTGTTTCTCTGATTCCAATATCCATCATTGTTCTACTATTCTAAGAATATAAACATAGAATTTCAGGGCTCAAAGGGCCCTTAGAGGTTATCCAATCTTTTATTTTGTGTACATGCAAAACTGAGATCCAGCAGGATCAACTGTCTGAGATTACATAAGAAATGAGTAATAGGAACCTTGAGTGTTATGTGGAGGAAGAGTTTTAAGTATCAAAAAAGCCATTTTTTTTTAAAAAAAGAGAAGATTATACATATTTTGTTGAGTTGAACTCATGGTTTATTCTTCACAGGTTTTATCTGGGATAATAACAGAGTCATTTCAGATCTAATTCTCAAAACAAGCGAGACCCACACTTCCTCCTAACCAGTCTTAAATTTTCTTTCATTCCACTGCAGAAATCTCAGTACATTTTATACTCATTTAGAGCTTAACTCCACTAAATCTGTTTAGAATTTCAGCTTGTACATTTGTGTTAAAGACTTTAGTGTACTTGGGAACCACCAAAAATGTAGAACATGAGACCCTTGTTCTCATAGTTGACACTTTAATAAATGAGCTCATGTCAATCTTACTTCTTCCAGAATTTAAAAATTATTTACTAAATGTTTCTTTCAGGATTTAAGTTTAAAATGATAGTCACGGATCAGCACAATGTTATGAAAGGCATAGTCATGGCATAAAATCTCCTGGGGTGAATGGTTAAAGAGCTTTAAGTAAGCTTGTATTTAAAGCATGAATTGCACATCATAGCCCAAGACCAAATCTGTGCTCTTCACATCTTAGTTTTGATATTGTTTCAATATGTTTTCAGATAGAGAGAGATGGACTTTTTGTTTTTCCTGATGCAGGGATTAAATTCCTCTTTACTAAAATATCATTTCTTTTGGGTAGGTTATTTCATTTGCTGACAACAGGTCTTTGAAAGATAAGGAGAATGCCAGATTACTGACTGGAAGCCCATAAGATACTTCTGATCTGGATCACTTGGAATTAGGGGTTGTCAAGACCACAATCTTGAGAAGACAGACAGTGAGTGGGCTTGGGCCTTAGAAATAGTGCAACAACTCTGAGGGCCCTATAACTTCTTACCCTCTTGGTGCGTTATTGATAAGAACTATGCATATGGACTGTTCTCTGTCCACAATACCAAGAACAAAATTATTCTCTGTGCATGGGAGAAGTGGAGCCCCAAATACTAACAAAAGATTCATCTGTCTGAACAATTTAATGACTTGACTTTATGCCCCTTCCCAAGTTTAAGCCATCACCTCTGGGACTGGATCCTGGGAAAATATTGAACAATCTGTCCCTTTACCCCTAGGCAGACATAGACACAGAGAAAGATAATGTCTAGGTGTGAGAATCAACTTTAATAAATCCTTCATTATAGTGCTATTTATAGTCTTACTATGATGAATCAGTTACCCAAGGACCATAGATCTTGGTGAGAATTAGCACTCCATTAAATTCTTGAGTTGGTAAATACAGAGTTTACGTTTACAAGAAAGATTCAAGTCCTATTTCTTCCTGACAAGTAAGCATGATTGTAGATAATTCAACCATTCAAATAAGTATCAATGAAACCTGGAGATAAGCATGACCCTGCTTCAAACATGACGTGGAGCATTGTTTTTACCTCTAGCTTAAGCTCTAGTCCTGCCATATGATACTGTGACCATGAAGTAATGAGTTCTTTTATTTTAAAGGACTCTTGAATGTTCTGGGAGTCTCCAGTGATATTAAATTTTTTTTTTTTTTTTTTGGCCATGAGACAAAGCAAAGTTACTTTCTATTTTCTCCTTTGCTCCCATCCGGGATCCATTGGTAGTGATCACAAGAGAACAAAGGCCCTTGATATACAATAGCCCTCAAATGTCAAACTTTTGGCTGCCAGCACCCTGCTGGAGTCCTTGTTCTTATCCTTTGGGGCAAAGCAGTCTGATTAGTAAGCAGTTTGACTAATACATGTATCAAGAAATGCATACTGGTGTTGCAAAATAAAATAGAAAAATAAATAGCAGCTCCTTTGGCTGGCTTAGTCTCATATTGCTTTGGATAGAATTCCAAACGGAAATTCAAATGGCTCTTGAAATAACATAATGAGCATTTAGATCTCTGAGCTGAGGCTTCAGATAAAATTTGAGTACAGAAGAGAAGGACAGTGGTCTGCAGATAGATAGATAATCCAGCTTGTCTTGTCTTGTCTCCTAGCTGGCAAAATTAAGTGATTCTTTAGCTCACTCATCTTCAGATCATCCTTGAAAAAAGTTGACTTGCATGACTGTCTGCCCTGTTTCTTCTCTTAAAAATATTTTGAAGGGCTGTGGCTGTGGCTCTGTAGTATAGCACTAGCCTGGCATGCAGGAGGCCATGGGTTTGATCCCTAGCACCTGGGGAGGTGAGGAAGAAGAAAGGGGAGCTTTAAAAAAACCATAAAGCTGTCAACAAATGTAAGGTGTTATTCTTCTTTCTGTAAAGGGTTAAATAGCATCCCTTCAAAATTCTCATCCACTTAACCTCAGAATGTGACCTTATTTGGAAACAGAGTCTTTGCAGATATAATTAGTTAAGAAGTCATACTACATTAGGGTAAATCATAATCCAATGACTGGTATTCTTATGAGGAAGGACTCCTAAAGACACGGGCACATAGGGAAAAAGGGCATGTAATGATAGGAAGAGAGATGGAATGATGCAGTTATAAGCAAAGGAATGCTGAGGATTGCCACAAAACCACTGGAAGCTAAGAAAGAGGTATGGAACAGATTGCTCCTCAGAGCTCCCAGAAGGAACCACACCTGCTGATACCTAGATTTCAGGTCTGTGGCCTTCAGAACTGTGAGAGAATAGACATTCTGTTGTTTTAAGCCACAAAATTGGCAGTAATTTGTTAAAGCAGTGCTAGGAAACTAATATCTTTCAGCCATTCTTGGATGATAGCTACTTTGGGTGCCACTCTGTATGAAAATGATGGACATCATAGCCCTAGCTTTATGTATGACTGCATGTATGTTGTGATTCTACATCACATACAACCAGAGAAATGAAAAGTTGTGCTCCATCTGTATACAATGAATCAAAATGCACACTGCTATCATGTATACATAAGTAGAATAAATAAATAAATAAAATAAAAAAATAGATACGAAGAATACCAAAATTGTGTACGATGTCTCCATAGATGAGCAGGATTCTGATTCTGGGCCTTTGTTTATTTCTAATCATGGGTCTTTTTGACCAGCTTGCCTTCTTTGGTTAGAATAAGCATACATGGCTTCTGTAAGAGAAACCAGGCTTATATGTGGCTCCAGAGAAGATAGTTATATATGGACATGTATGCCAAGAGTCAACTTTAGTTGCTCACAATCCCAAAAATCAAGTTCAAATGCAATTTAAAAGATGTCAGTAGGTCTTTCTTGTTCCACCTCTCAGCTTCTCTTTTTCTGTTGGCCTTACTCTCTCCTGCTGCAGATGGCTTCTCCATGGAAGCTTCATTCAGGGAACCCCAGGGAACACACATGTAGGCAAATCCAGCTAATTTTGTCTTCACAGACACATCTTACAGTAGTGGTTCTTAACTGAGATTACTTTTGCACCCCCAAGGGATTTTTTGACAATGTCTGGAAACAGTTTTGGTTCTCATAACAGGGGCTTGTTACTGGTGTCTACTGGGAATGCTGCTAAACATCCTGGAAGACATAGGGCAGCCCCATAAATGGACAATTATTCAGACCAAAAAGAAAATCAGGCTGATATGAGAAATGCTGCTCCAGAGCATTTCTTCTGAAGTGCTGGAGGAGATGTTTCAGGACTTTGATTGACCTAATTTTTTCATGTGTCCAAACTTGAACCAATGAAAGTGGCCGGAAATAACAGGCTACACCATTGGCCGGGTGTGGGGTCAAATAGCCAACTCCCTACAGACCACCTAGAACAGGAGTGATCCTCCAAAGGGGGGATGCTTAAGGGAAACTGTGTGTTCACTACAAATTGAGTTTCAGGATACAGGTGGAGAAACTTAAATATTTAAAAAAAATTTTTTAGTTGTAGATAGACACAGTACCTTTATTTTATTTACTTATTTTTACGTGGTGCTAATGATCGAACCTAGTGCTTCACACATGCTAGGCAAGTGCTCTACCACTGAGCCACAATCCCAGCTCAAGAACTTAAATATTTTTACTGTGAAATATTACTTAACAGAAATAAGGTAGTCTTGATCCTGGCACACCTCCAAAGCAGTACACTAAGGGTTCTGCTATTCTCTCAACAAATGGTTACAGACGTCTGGACTATGTAAGGCTCCATGCCAGGTGTTGGAGCCAGGGTGGTAAACTTCACCGTCAGGATTGCTGCACTATGCTAATAACACTTGCAGGCTAATAGAGGAGGTAGAAGATACAAGCCAACACTCACATAAAACTGAGATAAGTGCTAAGAAGGAAAAGAACCCATGACAGAATAATAGAAATGACCTATCTTGGGTAAATGGGATACTTATCATCTGTCATATGTAAGAGCAAAGGTGATAACTGTGCATTTGTACAGAAATGTCAGCTAGTGTTTGCCAGTGGGGAACAAGGTAGGCTCTAACCTAGACTGATAGCCTTTAAGATTTTTCTTCTTTAGTCTGATTCTGAGTAAGCCATGAAAGAAAACAGATGAATCAAAATATCTAAATTGCTTTAATGTAATGGAGACTTGAAAGGAGACAGACTAGTTAAAGTGTGTTGAAAAAAATCTAATCTAAGAGTTTCCAGCATGGGCCTGGGATGAGGTCTCTGAGCCCTGTCCCTGAATGGACAGTCTTGTTCCAGCTTCTCCTCATCTCTTGGTAGGAGCTTTGCTGAAAAAGGGCGATTTAATGCTGTGATGCTCTTTGCCTCAGCCCATGATGCCAATGTTAGGAAGGTCAGAAGGGAACATGACTTTTAAAAAGAACAGCTTTGTGGAGCTTGTTTGCATATACCACATAAGTTGCCAATTTAAACAATTCAGTGGTTTTTAGTGTATTCACAGATACGTTCAACCATCACCACAATTAATTTTTATAACACTTTCATCACCCCCCATTAGCAGTTACTCCCCATATCTCCCAGTTCCCCAGCATTAGGCAACCACTGATCTTTCTGCCTGTATGTGTTTTCCTACTCTGGATAATTCAAGCAGATAGAATAACACAATTTGTGGCATTTTGTGACCGGCTGCTTTCACTTAGCATGTGTTTTCAAGGTTCATCCAGACTGTAGAATGTATCAATACTCCATTCCTTTTTATGATGGAATAATATTACTTATAGGGATGTATCACATTTCATTTCATTCATCTGTTCATTAGTTGATGGGCATTTGGGTCATTTCCAGCAATTATTTTTATTAATTAGTTGAGTGTATGAGATGAGCTGGGGAAGTGACAAGGTCATATCTGTTCTGTGGTTTGGCTACCTGTGATCACTCTGGCAACATGGTTGGGAGAGAAGCGTCTCACCCGACTGTTGACTCGGGGCTTGTTAGTGCATTTCAGTTGGCAGAGATTGCCCTTCCTCCTCTATGGACATCTGGACTTGACTATACCAACTACTTGGGCCATCCCACAAGTCTATCAGTTCTTGTGTTATCCTTTCCTCTGACCCTATAGGTTTGCCAGTGGTTTTGGCTCCATCAGACTCTGACAATACTTATTTGAGTGCCAGATAACCTCTCCAGCAGTGCAGAGATGTGCAGTATAATCTTGTATAATGAACTCCTCCGCAGTTGCCTACTTTTGTATTTAAAAACCTCTTTGATATTCAACAATGTCATTCAAAGCTAACGGTTTCTATAGGCATCATGCCTTAGAATTTGAGAGAAAAACACTTTGATATATTGTCCTGTTTTATTTTCATTTATGTACTGGGAGGTAAGAAGATGGACATTACTGTCCTCATTTGGCAGAAAAGCTGAGACATAGAAGCCTCAAGACAGCAGCAGCATTGACTCCAGAAGTCAGGCTTCCTGAGTGATCCTGTACCTCTTTTCTAAAGGACCACGCTGATTGCCAGAGGGCACTGCAGACCACAACAAGGTGTGGCTTCATTGATCTGTAAATGACAACCCCTGTGCCAGTGTCAGGGTCCTGAAAAGTCTCTGTACCACCATCACAGGACACCTAAGAATTGTTCTTATTTAGGGATAGCTGTGGCATCTTGGTTCCTGTTTGCCTTTTCTCTGGTATCACAGAGATGTAATGTCAGTTTCCTCGGGGGAGGTGAATGAATTTGCACAGTCTCTGTGATGAGCTAATTGTAGTTGCTGAGTACATGCTTTTATTTCTGTTGATGCTCCGTGGGAGTGCAAAGCCTGGAAAATGTTATGTCTGGGGGAAGAGAAGACACCAGCAAGAGGCAAAACAACAAGTGGACTCTGGGAAGGAGAAAGAGGATGTGTTCTTGGCAGTGGTGTTTGTGTTTAATGTTAATGTAGAGTGGTAAAATTGTTTTGATTTCAGTCTCTTCTTCCAAATTGCTGTTGGATATCCAGAAAATCATGCATCACATAAATACATACTTACCTTTAATTCTCATTTAGTTTTAACCTCTTTTGTCTTCTAAACCCAAGCTACTGCTAAATATGCAAATAATTTAATCTTTTATATCTTTTATTTATCATTCTCAACTTCTCCAAATAACAGGTGATAAAATTGTTCTTATACCCCATCTCCCTCGCAAAAGTGAAAAAATCACTAAGAATTACACCCCCATCATCAAGCAGCTAAAATACTAAGGAGATGGATGACCCATCTTCAGACATAATCATTGTCCCTCTCTGATGTAAGTCTGCCCTTCTCAGTGGACCCCACAACAGCAGAATCATGTCCTATTGTATGTTTCTGCATCTCCAGACAGGGCTTCTCTACCATGATGATGCTACAGAGCACATTCCTAAATACTCATGCAGTGAATGAATGAATGTATGTAAATAGGCTCAACAACTCTTTGGTTGGTATCATTCACCTCTCTCAAGTTTAAAAGAGTTTTATTTCTTCATTGAAAAAGGAAAAAAGATTTATCTGCATTGTGAAGAATGTCCAAAATATGTGAAACTTAGCAAATATAGCCAGAACGTGGGATATGATCAGATGTGACTTCACTTTTGTTTTTTCCACATGTCATTTATTAAATTTCATTCAGTGGTGTGTGGGGGTAGGGTGGGGTTGAGAGGGTCCCTGGAAGAAAACTCTGAAGTCCTATTACATTTCTTCTCAACCTTAGGTAATAGTCAGTGGAGCATAAGTGAGAAAACAAACTGAAACAGTCATTTGTTTTAAAGTGTCCCACAGAAAGTTTTTGCAGAATTATTTCAGAACAAAGCCAAAGTAATGTAATTTAGTTTAATAGGTTTCAGTCTATATTCTAAGATTACATTGCCCAGGAGAAATATCAAGACAGGTGGGGTGGAAAAAACTCATAATTGTCCCAATTCTCTCTTTCTCATATGGCTGGAGAGCACATATGGCTTAGGGCGTAGTGGAAACCATGAAGGATTCCAGAATAGCCCTGAACCATAGTGTGGTCAGCCAATACTGAGGTATGCTGGACCACAGGAATGGGCTAGTGAGGGAGAAAGAAGTCAGAGACTTGGCCCCAGTCAGGATTCTAGTCCAACAGGGTATCCCAAATGATAGAGTCCTAACCAGCAGGGGTAAAGAGGGTTTGGTCAGTTCTGAGGCTCCAGGATCTGATCTAGTGAGAATGTTAATTAGGAGTATCTGGAAATTGACCTTTGAAATTATGGGGGTAATAGTAGTGTGCTTCTGAATAAACAATTGTATTTGGGAGGAGAAATCCAGGCCACCTAGGAGGATTAAGTAGAGCAAGATAAGTCTCAGGGTTCCAGACAAGTTAGTGCATAGGGACTAATCCTGGTGTTCAAAAGTGGGTAAATAATTATGACGACTCAGAAGTATTAGGCAAATATGTGGACAGTTTTTTGGAGGAGGCTGTATTAGTGCATTTTCTGCTGCTACAACTGAATAGCAGAAACTGGGTAATTTACAGAAAAAATACATTTATTTCTTATGGTTCTGGAAGCTGAGGATTCCAAGGTCAAAGGACTACATCTGGTGAAAGCCTTGCTCTCTGTGGAGTCCTCAGGTGGTGCAGGACATCACCTGGCAGAACGCAGGCTTGCTGACTTGTGTCTGTTTTCTTCCTCTTATAAAGGCACTAATGCAGTCATGGGCGGGTGGGGGCTTACCCTCATGACATCATCTGATTCTAATCTCCTCCTAAAGGCCTCATCTCCAAATACCATTTAGCTGGGAATTAAGTTCAACATGAGTTTGGAGGGACCCAAACACCCAGACCATACATAGGAAAGGCTGTAGCTCTGAAGGCACATGGGTGTCCAAGTGAGATGCACAGCAATGGAGGGTAAAGCGACAGAATTTATTTATTTCTTTAAACAAAGAGTAAGTGCAGCTCCTACAAGGGAGAGGTCCCAAATGGGTAGCCACTAAGTTGGTGCTGGCTAGGGATTCAGATTGTATTGCTGAAGGTGACCTTTAAAGCTATTAGATAATGACTTTTAGAGAGGAGAGTTTCTTTATCCATTGAGAAGGAGACACTCGGTGGTGGTCATGCTTCCCTGTCCAATCAGGATATTGTTCATGTGCTGTTCAGATGCTTGACCACTGTTCTGTCTGGCCATAGATTTCTGTCCACAGAATTGTTGGAATTAGTGCAATAGAGGGCCCCACCCTGCCTGCCTATCATGTTTTCCCCTCCAGTTTCCACAAGTAAATCAGTATACACTGTAAGTAAAATGGCAAGACTAATTCCAGATCACTGAAATTTGTGGGGACTTCCCAGGTTCCTGGAGTGCAGGTTTGTTGTGTTGAAAAGTTTGGGGAGACCAGGACTGGTGAACCACTCTTTAACCCTATTTTAGAAACAGTGCTTCAAAATATCAGCCCTAAAATGAAAAGGATTGCAGTATTTTGGTTTCTTCTAGAAAGTTAGAATATTATATACCATTGAAATACAAAATACAGTGGAATTTATTTTGTGTGAAAAAGACCTATGGTCAGTAATCAAATAGATTATTAATGTGAATCATTAAAAATACATGCATATACCTTAAACTTTATATGTTAATTTAAAATCTATAACTGTATATTTATTTACACATTTTTCTTTGTGGAGCTAAAGTCTTTGAACATGAATTGGCTAACTGAGACTATGCATCATTTTCATGCATAAATAAACCCCATAATGTTTTCTCTATAATTCCCACTTTCAGTTTTATCTTTAAAGTTCAGTGAGGATTGAAAGATGCTTATGGAAAAAAGAAAGGAAGGAAAAGAGGGAGGGAGGGAGGGAGGGAGGGAGGAAGAGAAAGTAAGAAAGAAAAGAAAAAGTGAGTGCAAAACTTATTCTTTAGTTCTTTGACAATCATCTCCTCATCCAGACATGGCCACTCCACTAGGTGGTCAGATATGGGGGTCTCACTACCCCCACTGGGTTTCCAGGGTCATGCCTTGCTACTTTAGGGAGCACCTGGCAACTGAGAATTCCTAACAGTGCTATGGTGGACCAGTTGGAGTCATCATTCAAGCTTGTTTTGCTTCTCTTGTGAGTCAGGATTATGTCAATGGTGCTTATTATAAGGAAGAAATTTGAAGACTGCAGTTGTCTGTCCTGAAACCAGAGCAATTTATCAAGGAGGATGCCTCCAAACTAAGAAATGAATTTCAGAGGAAGGATGCTCCAGTGCAGAAGCACTTTCAAAAGCCGAGGCATAGGCAGCAGGTACTGGAGGACACCCGCATGCAGAACAAAACCCCGCTGCGGTCCCCAGGGCTCCTTGGCCTACCTAGCACAGGCGTTTGCCAGTATCCCTGCACCTTAGAAGCAGACCTGAGAGGGGTCTGGCCTTTAAGGTAGCCTCTGCAGACAGTTTTGTCAAACATCCCTCTCTGTGGACATGGCACTTTAGAAGAACTGGTTGCTGGAGAATGAGTTGGTGTTAGTTTGTTGTTATTTTTTTAAATCTCAAGTTTTCTCTCTAGATTTGTGAGCTGTTAATTACTCGGATACTTTATTAAATACCCACAGCCTTGGTGAAGCAAGTTTTTGTTGTTGTTGTTGTTTGGTCTGTAATAAAGTTTGGACTGTTAGTATGATGACACAGATTCTTTCTTGTTTTTTCATTTTTTAAATTTTTGTCTGACTTCGTATGGTTTGTTATGATCTGAGGGGGAAAAATTACAATCGTCTGAGAATCCAGGGAGAAGGAGTTTGGTTGTAGGCCTTTCATAATAACTACCCATCCATGGTAGTATAGAAAAATATGTAAATTTGATGTTTCAAAATTTTGAACTACTTCAAGAAGAGAAATCTAATGCAGTATTTGTAATGCTTCCAGAGCATTAGAGTGCAGATATTTTGTAAGTGGGTCAGAAAAGGGTTAACATAAGCTAGGTTAGTGTAGTGATATTATAGTAAATTCTTAAGATGATGTTAGCTTTTACTTGGGGCAAATTTATATTTTGTGTGGTGTTTATTGTTTTTGAGGGGACATTTATTAGAAGCATGATCTGTTGAGAGTGTTCTTATGCCTGGTAGTAATGAATCAGCATAAGTAACAAAGCAGACTCTGTCTCTCTAGCATGACAGCTGGTATATAAATGAAGTATAAGGGGTCAGAGCTTACTCTGATTCTTTTACTTTTGAATTTTGTTTTGTCTTACTTTTTGGAGATGAGCCAGTTTACATTAAGGGAGATTCTTGCTCATGGATTTGATTCCAAGGGGCTGTGGCCTCAGAGTGGAGGGTGATGTGTAGAGTGATCCTCAGCTACTTAATCTCCACAGAAAGCATGGGGAATCTCTGCATTGGGGAAGGTATTTTTGCCCTGTTATTAGAGGAGGTTTTCCTTTCTCTCTTTTGTGTAGTCTCTTATTAGATTACATCCCTTCACCCAGTACAACACCCCACTGCCTTCTGAATAATCAGAAGGTCTACGGCTCAGTGTCTTGGTTGGTTTTGTTCTCTCCAGCCTTGAAGATGCCTCCCCACATGCTTGCTATCTACTCAGGTTCCTGGTCTGGATACCACCTGATCCATGAATCTTCCAAATACTCTTTCTTCCCAGGACACGGGATTTTTCTTTTTAAAATTTCCTCTGAGGTCCTTGCTTGGTTCTCCCTCATGGGTTAATGAATTGTACCTGTTTCTGTGCCCCTTGTTACACTGTATGCCTGTACGATTCAGGCATTGTTCTCTTTGAATACAGGACAACATATATTTCATACCATACTTTGCACTCACTTTATATGTGATACTTACCACTGGTTTTTGTTTGTGTGTTGTATGGGTGATATTTGTCATGTGGATTTTATTTATTTATTTATTCATTGTCATTAGGTTTACATGACAGCACAATGCATTTTGATTCATTATACACAGATGGAGCACAACTTTTCATTTCTCTGGTTGTATATGATGTAGAGTCACACCATATGTGCAGTCAGACATGTACCTAGGGCATTGTTGTCCATCACATTCCATCATCTTTCCTGCCCCCATGTCCCATCCCTACCCACCCCTCCCCTTGGACCAAAGTTCCTCCATTCTTTCCATGCTCCCTCCTGCATTATGGATCAGCATCTACTTATCAAAGAGAACATTTGTCCTTTGGTGTTTGGGGATTGGCTTATTTTGCTTAGCACGATCTTCTACAACTCCATTCATTTACCTGCAAATGTCATCATTTTATTCTCTTTTAATGCTGAATAATATTCCATTATGTATATATACCACAATTTCTTTACCCATTCATCTATTGAAGGGCATCTAGGTTGGTTTCACAGTTTAGCTATTGTGAATTGTGCTGCTATAAATATTGAAGTGGCTGCATTACTGGTAGTATGCATAAGTGGTAGTATGCTGTTTTTAAGTTCCTTGGGTATAGACCAAGGAGTGGGATGACTGGGTCAAATGGTGGTTCCATTCCAAGTTTTCTAAGGAATCTCCATACTGCTTTCCAGATTGGTTTCACCAATTTGCAGTCCTATCAGCAATGTATGAGTGTGCCTTTTCCTCCACATCCTCACCAACACTTGTTGTTGTTTGTATTCTTTAATAGTTTTGATTTGCATTTCTCTGATCATGTGGACTTTTGACCCTTGATTACCATTTAGGCCACCAGATTCTCTCAGAATGTGTAAGTTAAAGCTCTTTTCTTTTCTTTCCCTCTCTCTTCACCCTCCTTGCTTCTTTTCTTCCTTCCTTCCTTCCTTTCTTTCTTCCTTCCTTTTTTCTTCCTGTACTAGGGATTTAATCTAGGGGTGTATTACCACTAAGCGACATCCCTAATCCTTTTTACTTTTTATTTTGAGACAGGGTCTCACTAAGTTGTGTAGGGCCTCACTTAGTTGCTGAGGGTGGCCTCGAACTCATGATCCTCCAGTCCCAGCCTCACACGTTGCTGGGATTACCAGTGTGTGCCACCAAACTTGGCCTAGGTTAAATCTTTTGGAAGTTATTTTTACTCACATTATGAGGGTGAATAAAAATGTAAGGGTTTAACCTGGACCTCTCATGATAATTAGAAGCTCTGATGGGCAGCTTTAGATTTCCTGATTAAAAACCTAAATAATATAATTAAGTTTTGGGCAGTTTTTCAATAATGGAGGCATTTTTGGTAAAAAGATCAGAAACTGTTCTAGTTAACACTTAGTGAAAATATTTTGAATTAGTGAATATACATGTTCTTGTCATTTCTTTATATCAATTTAGAAGTTATCTGTCAAATAACAACTTTTCAATTAAAAAATAATTGCCTTCCGGGGCTAGGATTATGGCGCAGTGGTAGCGTGCTCGCCTAGCACGCGTGAGGCACTGGGTTCGATCCTCAGCACCACATAAAAATAAAATAAAGATATTCTGTCCACCTACAACTAAAAAATAAATATTTTAAAAAAAATAATTGCCTTCCTTCAAACCACATACATTTATTTATGAAACTTATCTTTCCAAAAGACTCAATTTATATTTTTATGAACCATATTTTATGACAATATTTTGTCAATAAAAGTACTATTTCATCAGATAATGTAATTGTGGAAAATGAGAACTAGCATAAGCAGATTTGGCGACAAACCTAGCAGAATCTTTGGTGAACCCACAGCTCAATAAACAAGAACAAAAGTACATGTCCTGCAGAGTAGCATCCCTATCTGGAGATTCAGCTTCCTACAGGTGCCGACCAGCATTTGTTACAGAGGGAGTGGAGAGTGTGGTTATCTTTGTGAATGGGTTTATTGGAGGTGTATTAAGTCAATTGTACTCCTGAATATGATAGAGCCTAATTAGCTGAAAATTTTGCTAACCAAAGTTTAACCAAATATCAATTTAATCTAGGGTACATAATATAAACTTTTCTATGGTTAGAGACTGAGCAAAAAGCTTTATATGAATACTTATGACTGTGATGATGTTCTTGTAAATGAACACACTGAAACCTGGAGAAGCTATGACCCTTGCCCAAGGCCACACATCAGTGTCACCATGTTCTCAACTCACATCTGACTGATGCCTGAATCTCTGCTCTTAATCATTACACCAGACTGTCTCTTATTACTGCAGTAAATGCAATGGGGGCCAATATGTGGAAGCTGCCCAATGATCATGGTAAATAGGATTCCTCAAAACAAGTACTTTTTAGTTATCCTGTTTAAGGTTCAAAGTAAAGAGGTCAGGTAAGCTTTTCATTCTTAGGAAACTAGGTTGGACATTATTGTCCATAAGAGATATTTCTGCCTAATGTAATTAGACACAAAAAAAGACAATACAGGTCACTACATTAATTCAACATTGATTAACCTCTGACACATGGGAAGTGGGAAAATGAAAAGAACATGGCTATTTCCAGAAAGAACACGTTGTCTCTCTGCTCATAATAATAAGATTTATGGCCTATTTGGAGGGACAGATTGTTCACTTGGTAATAAAATATGGAGGTCAAGGGAAACAAAGTCTCCAGTGAATGGTACAGGCAAAAAGATTTCCAGGAATTGGTAAGCTAAGGCTAGGATGTTCATGAAGGACTCATGGTTCCATGTGGGTTTTGAAGAGTGTCTGTTGGTGACAATTGGGGGCATTCCAAGCAGAAGTGAGTGAACATAATACTCAGGGTAGGAATGTACTTTTGGGAATCTTGTGTATCTGCAGAAGGGATCTTGAAGTGGAGAGATAGATAATATGGAGCCTGCTCAAGGAGGAACTAGAATGTCAGGGTGAGGAATGGCAACATCATATTTTAGGCAATGGGGAATAACTTACATCAGGTAGTGTGGAATTGTTTTACAGAATGAGATTATTTGACTTCCTGAAAAGAATACAAAACTCCCCAGTCAACCCAATTGTTCAGTGGCAAGTCAAATATTTTGAACACTGCAGCCAATGCTGTGTATACTTTTTGATCCTACTCACTTTCTTTACCTTCAGCTTTTACATCTGTTCGAGGAATTTTCCAGCCAGGGAATATATTCTTCCTCCAGCCCTACTCCTGAGTAAAGTGAAAGCAGCCAGAAATGATATCCTCAGGAGCAGCTCCCAGGCATGAAGGCTGGCAGGCATCTGGATAAGTACTCAGCCTCTCCCCACTCAGTGGGAACTGCTCTGAGGTATGGGTCTTCTTTCCCTTCTAAGGTTCCCCAGAGAAGTAAGCCCCATGGCAGGGACTTGCTTGGTAACAGTCTCTTGAGTGTCTTTTCATCCCTAACTACTTCCCACTCCCCTGGAGGATTTTCCTGTGATCAACTCCCAACAAAAATAATTGTACTTTAATCATCGTTGTAGAGTTTGCTCCTGGGAAAAACCAGATTAAGGTACATTTAAAAATAATAGCAGCCTTTTTTCCTTTAATAACTCCCACTACACACTCTTTAAAATACAAAAATTGAGAATTCATTTGCTAGAAGGTAACATAAGTATCTAGGAGTGGGTAACACTTTCATCCTTGCTATCTGTATATAACCTCTGAAATGCTCAGCTTAGATACAAAACCAGATCTAGAGTTAACTTTGCTTAGAATGCTGCTGAGAAGAGAAACAGCAGCAAATGCTTATTTACCTCAGAACTGGCACTGAATCAGGCATGCTTCACATATAGTGATCTCATTTAAACTTCATGACCTTGGGAAGTAGATATTGCTGCCTTATTTTTCAGCTGAAGAGATTATAAAACATAGGTCGTGGGGATTGTATTTGCCATTTTATCCAGTTGTTTTGTTTTTTTTTTGTATCAAGGATTGAACACAAGGGGTGTTCAATCACTGAACCACATCTCCAGCCCTTTTTTATATTTTATTTAGAAGCAGGGTCTTGCTAAATTGCGTAGGGCCTTGCTAAGTTGCTGAAGCTAGCTTTGAACTCATGATCCTCTTGTCTCATCCTCCTGAGCTGCTGGGATTACAGGCATGTGCCACCGTGCCTGGCTGTATCCAGTTCTTAACACAGAACCTGATATATAGTTAAACCCTTAGAAATATTTGTTTAATGAATGAACAAATGATATTTTAAACAGCTTGTCCAAGGTCACAGAGACAGTTATTTGTAAAGCTGGGATTTTACCATGTAGTACTACTCAAGGAAAAGAAATCTGTTGATTGCCCCAAACAACTCTACAAAACTTTGATAAATACAAGAAGTCTAAACAAATTTTTTCTTAATGTCCTTTGAAGAAATAAAAACTGAGAATTTATACTCTTTTTTCTAACACATTATGTAATTTTATAGGCAATTGAACAAAAGGGTGGCATATTTATTGTCATTTTAGTGACCAACAGTATGCTATGACTTTAAGGAAATGTTATATCTTGGTGAAAAATATAGGCCCTAAGGGGGAAAAACTCTGAGTTTTAGGAATAAGAGGAAGAGCTTGCTCATTGTAAATTTCTGGGAGGGTAATAGGGATGTGTATGATACAATATGTTATATGCATGTACAAATACGTTACAAGAAAATCTATTATTCTGTATAATTGATATGTACTAAAAAAAAAAAAGATTTCTGGCATCCAGCCGCCATAATGGTTTTGCTACCCCTTGGCTTCCACCGTTTGGGTGCATTAGATGCATGGTCTGCCCGAATGAGTGGCTCCTGTCTGCTCATCCTCTACTACTCAGATTTTTGTAACCAATTAGCACTAAAAAACTACCTCTTGAATGATGGCATTTGGGGTGTTCATGGTGGGTAATAGGAGTGGTAAACCAGCGTTAGTCCCTGAAACTAAACATATGCATTCCAGATTCATCTGAGTCATTCATGAACTTCAGGGCTCAAATAGCTTATATTTCATTGACTAGCATTGGGATGACTATGGTTTCATGGGGGTGGAGGAGGAGAATTCTTCTTTATTATTTTCTATATTATATTCATTTAGAAAATAAACATACATTTATTTTATAAATAGGAAATATTTTTTAAAAGAACAAAACTGACAAAGAATACATTCTATCAGGATAGCAATTTGAGAAGGTTATAGAATCTATCTTTTACAGATTTTTAAAGTAAGATGGTCTGTCATCCTCTGCAACTGGTCCAGTAAATGAACTAGATGACTGTTAATCCCAGGTTTCTAGGAATCACTTGGGTTTCTTCAACTCTTTTCTGTCTTTGACTCACATACAAGTTAGAGATTGTAGAAACTTGTGTAATATCCAGACTTCTTTGAATTTCAAGTTGAAATGGCTTCCACATAGATTTTATTCAACTGTGGTTGACAGAAAATAACAAAATTCACTTTAATCAAAGTTGTATGTAATTGAGTAAAAAGAACTACAGACCAGGGTTGCTTGATACAGATATAAATTCTTCTCACTAAACTTACCCAAACTCATATCTGCTCCCAGGCTTGCAGCTGTATAATAGAAATTTCTTTCAGAGTTATTTCAGTTCATTTCAATAAAAATAACTATCAAACATAATAAAACATTCTTGGAAAGCTAGGAGGGATGCATGGCATTATAAATGTTATTAAAAGAACTAATGAGCTTTGCTGCGAGTAATTTCCACATTCTTATTTACTTCAAAGAATGATACCCAATTAGCAATTCTTAAATACATCTTTTCCATGTTTGTTTTTTCTGCTTGATGCCAGAGTTTTCTTGGCGAGTGTTGAAATATACTGAATAGGCTGACTCTACTTTTACTTTGAATACTTTATGGGTCTAGAGGCAATGAATCCAAGTTGCTTGATTAAGGATGGAGACCAACCGTTCCTGATGAATGCATATTCTATATAACCAGATATTGCCAAAGAAAGAAAGAAAAGCATAGAAAAAAGAAAAAGAAAGAAAGGGAAAGTGATGTGGACTAGGACAAAGCACACAAGCTGTGTTCCCACAAAGCTGAACGTACACACCATATATGGCCAAAATCCTTTGGTAAGCTGGGTGCGGTGGCGCAAGCTTGTAATCCCAGCACTTAGGGAGGCTGAGACAGGAGAATCGCGAGTTCAAAGCCAGCCTCAGCAACAGCGAGGCGCTAAGCAACTCATTGAGACCCTGTCTCTACATAAAACACAAAATAGGGCTGGGGATGTGGCTCAGTGGTTGAGTGCCCCTGAGTTCAGTCCCTGGTACCAAAAAAAAAAAAATCCTTTGGTAAATAATCCTCACACTTAGGGAATGGGACACAACATTTTAATATACTAATCATTTGAAAAATATACTGTTAAATTCTTTTAATCCTCACGACACATAATATCTTGGCACCCAAACTAGACCAAAGGTGTCAGTTTCCTCTGGGAAAGAGTATAATAGCTGGAGAGGGAAAAGGAACCAATCTTCAGGTTTGAGATTCAAATGGACTCCTGCCTCTTTATAGTTTGAAAGGAACAGTTTTGATTTCAAAAGCCTGGATTTTAAATATAAAAAGCCAAGATTCTAAAGGACTGAGTGCATAAAAGTTTTTCTATTAGCTTAGTAGATTAGAAGGAATGCATGTGGATGTCAGAGTATGTTTTTCCTGTTGAAGAGGAGCTATGGATTCTACCTATTGAGAAAGTGGAAGAAAGTTGGAAGGTGCTAAAGTTGGAATTTCTCCCCCAAAGTTCAAGTGTTAGAAACTTAATTCACAGTGCCAACAGTGTTGAGAGGTGTTTTGGTCACAAAGGTAACAAATTAATGACAATTATACAAGAGCTGGAAGCTATGAATGGGATATCTCTCTCTCTCTCTCCCTCTCTCCTTGCATATGCTAGCCAAGCATTCTATTGCTTAGCTACACCCTCAACCCCTCTCACTCTCTCTTTGCCCTTCTCCCGTGGCAGAAAAACCCTTGTCAGATGTCAAAACCTTGATGCTGGACTTCTCAGCCTCCAAAACTGTGCACTAACAAATTTCTATTCTTTTGAAAAATTATTATTCTTTTTTATTGGTGCATTATAATTATACATAATATTGGAATTCATTGTTACATAGTCATACATGCATATACATGATTTATTCAGCTTCATCTTCTATACATTTCTATTCTTTGTAAATTTCCCAGTCTCTAGTTTTCAGTTATGTCAGTACAAAACAGACTAAAAGAGAAGGCAAGACAGATACCACTGAGTATCTCCAAGAAATTGTCCTGTGCTCTGTCTCCCAAGTGTAGGTGAGCCCAGGAGAGAAAATAAAAAATGTGGACATGTACCAGAACATATACAGATTTTGGTTTCTGACTGCAGGCAGGGTCTGTGTTTGGCTTTTGATTGAAGCCAGGTCAGGTGTCAAACATCTGGAGATGCTTCAACATCCAACATGGCTTGGGAGCAATAGAGTAGAAATGAATGTATGAAGTATCTAGGAAGATGGTCTAAGACAGCCCATAGAGTCCCTGCATTCTTAAGCATGGTTCATGGAACAGCAGAATACATTTGTTTCTTTGTAGCCAAGAGTAGTGTGTGCATGCCATCAAAGCCAGTGTACCTGGAGAGAACTTGAGGTTCAACAGTGACAAAGTGGCATCTGATGTTAGCCTGGAGGGATGAAAACAACCTAGAACCAGACAGAACAAATGATAACTCAAGAAAAGCTAGTGTGCACAATCATGACCATGGACCAGTCAACCCGCCCTACCCACAATGCCATTCTGCCCTTTCCTTCACCTTAGTATTATCCTCTTACATAACTCTCCTCCAGAATTTAAATGCAACTTTTTGGAGAAGGAGAAAAGATGGAAACCCTGATTAAATTGGAAAGCTCTTCATCCACACAGTTGACTCTATATTAAATTCTCTACCTACAAAATAGAGGCTTGATATAAAAATTAGGTCTAGTTATCAAAAATAAAGCACATTTCCATTTCTATACATCTCACTTTTGTCCCAAGATTTCATGCTCATTTCAAAGGTTAGCCTGGAAGTCCAGGTTAACTCAGAAAAACTTTCTTTAGGAGCCTTGACATCCTCTTTGAGAAGCCTTTCAAGCTGCAGTAGCATCCTGTCTTGTCTTCTTTTCTACAGTGAGAATAGGCAGCATTGTGGTTGTACTTGACTGCACAACCGAAGCCTTTAATTCTTGATCAGAAAGGGTGATAGGTCCAAGTCAATGGTGGATCATCATCATCATCTTCATCATCATAGTCATAATCCAACTAAAATGATCAAAGGACTTGAAAAGACATTTCTTCAAAGACATACAAATGCCTGAAAGATATATGAAAAAGTACTCAACATCAGCAATTGTCAGGGAGATGCAGGTGAAAACTATAATGAGATATCATCTCACACTTGTTAGAATGCCTATTATAAAACAAAAGAAAAGAAAACAAGTGTTGGTGAGCAGATGGAGAAATGGGAACCCTCACTGCTGGTGGCAATGTGGAATGGTGCAGCCACTACGCAAAACAATCTGGAGGTTCCTTAAAAATTAGTAAATGTAATTAGAATTGTGAATAGAGATGCTTTTGGTTGGGGGTGATTCTTTAGCATTTTCTTCAACTCTTAGAAGTGCATAAGTTCAGGTGCTGGAGTTGTGGCTCTGTGGCAGAGCGCTTGCCTAGCCTATGTGAGGTACTGGGTTCAATCCTCAGCACCACATAAAAATAAATAAAATAAAGGTATTGCTTCCATCTACAGCTTAAAAAACAGTGCATAAGTTCAAGTGTCTATTTTTCTATTTTTGAGGGTAGAAGTTGGGAAATGGGCATTGAACCCTCACAGCTTGGTGATGGAGCCTTGGAGTTTGATTATTCCTTGACACTCCATGCAATCCCTCTGTGCTTAATTGGGTTTATGAAAACTTGGAAGAAATTCTGTCCCTATTCTTTTCTTCACTTGCCCCATTCCCCACCCCTATCACACTTTATCAACTTCTATATATGCCTGTATTCCTAAGCTTAAGGATGAGATTACTGAGGGAAATACCTGGGTAGTACTATTGAATATTGATAAGAGAACAAATGCATGAGGCTGAATAAGAAGGGAAGAATAATTTGCTTGTCCTTTTTACCTCAATAGTGAGGTAATTCTAAGTTCTCTTGACCTTATTTCTGCCTTTTTGCATGTTATTAGGCTAGGTTTTAAAATCCCTGTGCTAGAGACCTTTCCCAAAGCACTGACATGTTCATGGATGTCTATTGCCCTGCCTAAGTTGAGTCCTGGCCCCACTAGATAGGTAGATCACACTAATCTACCCTACAATTTAGAACTTCTCCAAATCCCTCAGTGTCCAGGGTTGATTGTCACTTCCATCTCTCTTCTGAACACTTGAACCCCCTTGATATGTGTCTCTCTGTCCCCAGACTGTCCCCACTCACCTCTTCTTTCCCCATGGAATGCTGCTCATCTCATTCTGTGTGGCCCACACTCCAGTCAGTGCCCTATTGCCCTTCTGCCCCCAGCCGCTCAGGCCAGCCTCTCTCTAGAAGATCCCCAGGGAATGTTTGCCAGGGCAAGGCGGGGAAGCTGGGAATCTGCTTGTGGGAATCCTAGCTGGCTTCTGTGGTTCCCAGGATAGGGATTATTATGAATGTGGAAGAGGATTAAGCCATGCCCAAGGAAAACAAATCACAAAACATTATAAGGACATAGAGCTCTAAAACAGTAAAGCTAAGCCTCATTCTATAAAGGTAATATTAATTATAAAAATTTAATAGCCCTTACCACTTGTAATTAATTACCATGTGCATTAACATTTATGTCTATCAGTAATTTATGTCCAACTGGTTTTGTTGTAAGTTTTCTTGGGTTGCACCATTTCACAAATAGTAACAGTAAATTATTATTTATTGAGCTCCTATTAAGTGCCAAGTACTATACTAATCACTCTATATAATTTTAAAATTTAGTCTTACATTATACTGGAAAAGGAAAAAAAGCTACCAATTTTAAGTTTGTGGTGTCCCAGGAGAACACATGCTCTATGGGCACCCAGCAGTAGTGCTCTGGAAACTTAAGATTGAATTCAGTTGAGGCTCACTGGTTCCACTAACAAAAGGAATTGTACAAAAGGTCTCTGTGACATGCTGTTCCCTTCATAGGTCAGGAATTGGTTCCACAGGGTGTGTGATGACTAGAACATTAGGCAGAATTCTCTAGAAGGTCTGTGATCCTGGGGATTGAATTTCAAAATGAAATTTTTGTTCACTGACCTTTATGAAAAAGAAGAAAGACACTGAAAATTTATTATGTGAAAGCTGAATAGTTATGGATGAGTGCACTGTCCTAATAGCACATTTAAAGCTTGAGGGAGCTTCCAAGAAAATTTAAAATGTGAATAAAGTCTACATTCAAGAGATAATACATGTTTGAGAATAATATACTAGATATTTTGCAGATTGTTTGTGTTGACTTGATAATCAATTTCTTTTGGTGAAGACTCATTATAAGCAAACGCTCTTTGTCATGCCCTAAGAGATAGAGTCTTTGCTTTAAGAGTAACTGGTGGAGGAGCTCCAACTCCTTAGCATTTCTTCTATGACTAATCATTGTAAGGCCATAGTGGAAATGCCCAGGAGAAGAAAGCTGGATTCTAGTTTGCGCAGGGTCACAAATCTCCTATGTGGTCATGAGTCAACTCCTCTGAGACTCAGTCTTCCTATCTATAAAACAGAATACTTGGATCATTTGTTCTCCAAGGTCCTTTTCTGCTCTAAAATGCTGTGTTTTAAAGTATCAATGATTAAAAGTGCCTTTATAACTGCAGGTAACTCTGTTCTCACTTTTGTAACTGTAATACTTAGACAAATATGGCAAAAAACCCTCAAATTATGAGTTTTGTTGCAGAGGAAATACTACCTGTGATCATTTGTCTGAAGGCCAGTCCATGGGTGGCCCGCTATGTTAGTGTCAAATGGAAGGTTGAGGCCATGTTATACCTCTTTGTTGAAAGAAAGTAAGTTCAAAACTTTCTCAAAATCATCAGATTCTCTTTATAATATCCTACAAAAGCCACTTAGCTAAATGAAATTTAGAACATTGACTAAGATCTTTTGTACAGCTTTTTGTTGAACACATTATTCCTTCATAATATGTTGTGAATTTCATATTGATAGAAATAAATCCTCACTTGTTCCTATCTTTTCTTTTTCCATATGTCTTAACTCTCTCCACTTTTCTCCATCTCCATTCCTTCCTTCCTGGTCCCAGCCTCCATCATCTCTCACCTGCACAACAGTCTCTTGACTGGTCTCTCTGTTTCCAAGTTTCCCCTCTCTGGCCCAGTCTTCACATGACAGTCACGTTGGCTCATGCTGTTCATTCCCATCAGTAGAAGGGCTTCCTATTGCATATGAACAAATTTCTAACACTCAAGACTTGGCTGTGGTGAACACTGGCTAGTGTTGTTCAGTCTGGTGCTGGGAATGCTATGGGCAGATGCTTTCAGTGGCAGCCCCTCCAGGGACAGCTTCAGCTGCAGGCGGCCACATCATCAAAGGCCATGCCCTTCCCAGGGGAGTCTGCCTTCAATGACTGATCATTGCAGGAGTGTAAAGACTTGGTCATCTTGGCCCAACTCTGAACAGCTCTGATGGCCCAGAGCGCCACCTAAGGTTGGCTGTAGCTGCCACTTGGGTTTGCATCTCAGCTCATGTCTTGCTTTGTCCAAACTTTCTTACTTCCTTCCCCTCTTCCACAGATGTTGATCCAAAAGGAATTCTTTAATTTCATCCTGCCAACTAAACTCTGAGAACTCAAACTATGACAATGACATTATAGGACCTTGTATTATGTGGACCTTGCCTATGTTTTCAACTTCATCTTGTGCCACTGGTGCTCCAGCACACTACTCCCAAGTCTGCTTTCAGTTCTTGGATTGTGTTAGGTTCCTTCCTACCTCAGCATCTTTGCATGTGATGATTCCTCTCCATGGAGCTCTTCTTACAACTCTAATTCTTGCTTATCTGTTAGTTCTCAACTTGAATATTACCTCTGCATAAAAGCCTTCCCTGTCCATACTCACACATCTTCCCTAACCTAACAATATAAATACAATTCTTTCTATTATCTCATATA
The DNA here is from genome assembly GCA_028644305.1 of Xerus rutilus. Taxonomy (NCBI): domain Eukaryota; kingdom Metazoa; phylum Chordata; class Mammalia; order Rodentia; family Sciuridae; genus Xerus; species Xerus rutilus. The sequence goes on along the minus strand of CM053405.1, from coordinate 50,260,218 downwards.
ACATTCAATTTTTTCTCCATAAGACTGCTTACAATTCATGATTGTATGTTCGCTGTTTATTTACATGTTGAAGTCTATCTTCTTTCACTAAATAGTAAACTTCACAAGGGCAGAGTTCTCATATATTCTGTTCATCATTTTATAGGCATATTATCCTCATTATTTAGTTCAGTTCTTGGCTCCTAGTTGTTGTTTAATAAATCCAGTAGTCCCCTCTTATTCATGGGGAATACAATATTCAAGTTTCCCCAGTGGATGTCTGAAACCATGGATAGTACTGAACCCTGTGGACACTATGTTTTTTCCTGTACCTGTGATAAGATATAATTTATAAATTAGGCACAACAAGAGATTAACAAAATAACTTACTGTGGATTTAAGCAGCCCTGTCTTTCCGTTAAATGGAGAACTCTCACTTTTTCACTTAAAGGAAGTACTTTATAGCTTCTCTTTGGCATCTCTGAATTGCCCACACCAGTACTCTTACACCTTGAAAATGTTTTTTAAGTAAAATAAGAATTACTTGAACACAAGCACTGAGAAACCACAATTGATCTGATAACCAAGACAGGTGATAGGTGTCTTTTGGAGACGTAGTATATACAGTGTAGATACACTGAACAAAGGGATTCATATACTAGGTAAATTTTTTTTCAACACTACATCAGAATGGCATGTGATTTAAAACTTATGACTTGTTTATTTCTATAATTCCCCATTTAATATCTTTAGACTATGGTTGACTGAAGGCAACTGAAGCCATAGTAGTGAAACCATTAATAATGTGGGACTACTGTATGAGTAAATGGACTGGAGAAAGCATAGGGAAGTCCTGGATTCTTTAGCCTATGTTTGCTTCTCTTTAAAGGCACTATTATAGGATCTAGACTCCTTTAAGACTGAAAAAGTCTACCCTAAGGCAAGACTATCACTGGATACCAACACTATTAAAGCCAGTTGCTCAGATGGATGTTTTGATACACTTCTATATCTAGTGAGGAGCCATCTTGGCTCCAGGCCAGGTGTTGCAATGATGCCCTCTTCTTACTTTCCTCTCTCAGTTACCCCATCTTTCTATAGTAGTCAGCTACAGTTTTCTCTCCATGATCCCTTAATGCTTTATATTCTCACCTTACCTATCTGACCAAACCTAATTTTACTTCTATCACTATATCCAGCCCCAATAAAGGCACCCATCTCTCTACACTTTCATATTCTTTTGTGAATATCTTACCTTAGAGCACATACAGCATGTAAAACAGGATCACTACACAATACCATTGAAATGTAGATGCTATTGCTTGACATTTAGATAGTACCAGACAAAGGCTAGAACTTTAAAAGGATTACTGCATTCAATTCTCATTCAATTTCAACCAGTGTATGGAGTACTTACTGTAACTATCGCCATTTGATATAATTTATACTTGGGGAAGTGATTTGCACAAGGTAAGTGGTGACAATGGGATTCAAACCCAGATGATACGATGACAGGGACAATCTGCATTTTATTTCTCACTAGATTAGACTGTGATTGTACAATTCCCTCCATGGAGACCAAATAACATTTTTAGTAAACAGAACTGTTTTAAGTCCTGCTTTGGTTTTTTCTTTCCTTGTTTCAAAATAAGAAAAAATTTTAGAAAAGGAAATTAGAATGACTTAGCTCTTAAATAAATCAAACTGGTTGTATTATTGATTACTTATTAATTATGCTTTTCAGTTCTGTTCTACCATGAGACATGGTAGAAATCTCAGGCATGGTTGAAATCTAATTTAATTTTCCAATTTGAAAGCATAATTTCTGAGCTAGACATCCAAAATTAAATAGAAAAATTCATTAAGGCAACAAAATTAATCTCTTTTCACCCACTAGATAGGTAGAAATTATTAATTTTTAATAAAAGATTGGTATTATCTAGTATCTGGCATTGATTAGAGTGTAGCAAAAATATGTTCTCTCACACATGGGGGTAGGAGGGTAAATGGGTACATGCTTTTGAAGATAACTTGAAATTATCTTTGAAAGTGACTCATCAATTCCATTTCTAGGTGTCTACCTTCTAGAAATACATAGTCATGTGTATAGCAATTGATGTACAAATCATTGAAGTGTATCAGTTTGTGTGTGAACTGATTAACAGATGTGCAGTAATCAAGACTTTGCAAGAAGTAAGATGACTGCTCATCTATTATTTACATAATTATTTGTGAATTGAAGGGCTAGTAGCAAAGTTGGTACTTTATGCAATTGCTTATAGTTAATAAATTGTGATAACTGAAATTTGAATTGTGTTGTTGGTGGACTAGTGTTATTTAACTACACTGCAGTAACTGAAATGTATGCATGTTGGTATCATGCAAAGTGACAACTGTCTATTTATGCTCAATAGAAATGTATAATTCTATTTACAAAGAAGCATGCTTAAAAACAATAAGTGTTGTGAAGATGTGGGGAAAAAGGTATACTCATACATTGCTGGTGGGGCTGCAAATTGGTACAACCACTACAGAAAGCAGTATGGAGATTCCTCAGAAAACTTGGAATGGAATCAACATTTGATCCAGTTATCCCACTCCTCAGTTTATACCCAAAGGACTTAAAAATCAGCATACTACAGAGATGCAGCCATATCAAAGTTTATAGCAGCTCAATAATAGCCAAACTATGGGACCAACCTAGATGCCCTTCAACAGATAAATGGATAAATAAAATGTGGTATATATACACAATGGAATATTACTCAACCTTGAGGAAGAATGAAATTATGGCATTTTCAGGCAAATGGATGGAGCTGGAGAATATCATGCTAAGTAAAATAAATCAATCCCAAAGAACCAAGGGCTGAATGTTTTCTCTGATATGTGGATACTAATTCACATTAAGGGACGAGGGCTAGGGAAGAATATAGGTACTTTGGATTAGACAGGGGGAGTGAAGAAAGAGGAGAAGGTATGTGGAGGGAAGGAAAGAGAAATGAATCAGACATTATTACTCTATGTGCATATATGATTACACGACCTGTGTACTCTATATCATGTACAACCAGGAGAGTGAGAAGTTATACTCCATTTATGTATGATGTGTCAAAATTCATTCTACTGTCATGTGTAACTAATTAGAACAAATAACAAAAATACATGCATAAGAATGTTTGTAGTAGGACCATTCATAATGCTGACAAATTGGAAGGAGTCCAAATGCCCATCAGAGGTGGAATGGATAAATTGTGATTTAGTCATCAAATGGAATACCTTATAGCAGTGGGGTTCAACAAATATAACTACATGAAATAATATGGATGAATCACATAAGAATGTTGAGCTAAAAAAGGTAAAAATCAAATATATAAATAAAAGAATACATACAATATGGTTGCATTTATATAAATCTCAGAAAACAGATAAAACTAATCTACAGTATCAGATTTCAGGATACTGATTCCTTGGCAGAGGGAGTGACCAGAGGGAATGCAGGGGGTCTTTGGGGTGTTTATAACATTCTTTTTCTTGATTTAGATCCTGCTTACACTGACGTTTTAGTTTGTGATAATTCAACAATTTGTACACTTAGGACTGGTTTTGTTTTTCATGTGTGTTACATATCAATACAACTTCTACCAAAAAAAGCAACATGTTTCTAACCATAACTCCAAGACTGAAGTTTATGTTAGATTCACTATTTTAATACGTATTAGAGTAGATTCTGTAAGTTCCTTAGGGTATGAGAAAACTTACTTCCTTTCTTAATCTAGGGTAATAAAGAGTGGAATTATAACCATGATGAAATAGGTCATAGCCCTGGGGAGGGGATGGGGAATGTAATACATCTGTTAATATATTTTATTACTAGAATACACTGAAAAAAGAAAATAGGGAGGTGCTACAGACCATGAAATTCAAAACATGTTTCCAGGCCCTTCCTCACTATTACTAGGGGTAGCACCTGATATACTGCATACTCCATACCCTGTCCATGTCTCATCTTGAACTCACCAGCTAGGTCTTAGACACCATAGGCCTCTTTTGTATCTGTAAACTTGAGTTAACTCTGGAGGATGGCATGAAGGAATTATTAAAGCAACTGGTTAGAAAATGAGCTTCTGATAAAAGTGGGTGAGTTTTATCTAATTTTAAAATATTTAGGCAATAGTCACTTCTTGAATAATTATATTATTACCCATTTACCGAGTATTTATTTCCCATCTCCTAATAATTATTAAGAATGGCATCAGGCTCACATTCCATTTCCTCATCTGTTAAATTTTTTTAAACTAATGTTATATATGCACGCATTTAGTACAAAGAGTCAAATAGTTCTATAGGTTGGTATCAAAAATCAATAGTCCTTTTTCCATTATCCTCATTTCTATTCCTTGGAGGTAGTTAAATGAAGCCCTTTAACTAATCTCTTTGGTATTTACGGCCCTATTTCTAAACCATATGCTTATACTGCTGCTTCTTGGTTTTTTAGCTTTTGATATGTATTGGTAAGTGTGGGCTGCTATAATAAAATGCCATAGAGAGTGTGCGAAGTGAGGTAGAACTGTGTGTGAACTGGTTATCAGATGTGCAGTAACCAAGACTTTGTAAGAAGGGAGATACAACAGATATGTAATTCTCAGTTCTGGAAGCTGGAAACTCCAGATCAAGGTGTCAGTCCGTTTGGCTCCTATTGGGTGCCCTCTCTCTGGCTTACAGATGTCCACTTTCTTGCTGTGTCTTCACATGGGCAAAGAGAAGGGAAAGGAGAGACAAAGGAAACTCATGTATAGTGAGGTGTCCAGCGCCTAATCAGGGCAGTTCTTCTTCCTGCTCAGGAGGGTGTAAGCCATCTAAGAAATTAAAGTCTAATTAGTGAAGAACAAAAGACAAAGAGTCAGAAAAGATAGTTTTAAAGGAAGTCTGGAGTGCCTGATAGATCCAGCCCACATGGGAGCTAGAGGGGGACAATTAGAAAATGGCTCCTGGGGTTTACTTAAGGGAGTGCATCCAAGGCAGGGGTAAGGTTTCAGGGGTGGAGTCTTGCTTCCTGATGTCTTGCAGCCAGCAGGTTGATTGGCATCCTGGCAGGTCGTACCCATCTCAGAGAGGCTATGTGGCTACAGCAAGTCACCCCAACTCTGGTGCTGTGTGGGACCAGTCACAGTTTGAACAAGGCTCACAATGCATCTAGGTAGTCTTAGAGGAAATTTCCACTGGAAGCTCCCAGACACCAGATTCTCCTATTCACTGTGCTGTGATGCTGATGTAGTCCACACACAGCCCGCGGATGGCTCTCGACACTGATGTCTGCTCTTATAAGGGCACTAATGCTATTAGACGAGGGGCCCATTCTCATGGTTTAGTCTAAACCTGATATCCTCTGGGAGACCTTGTCTCCACAAATCAGCACAGACAGGGTTAACCCTTAAACATATGGACATTTTTTGATGGGGAGTATAATGCAGTGCCCAGGAGCCATTGTCTATTGACTTTCAACTGAGGAAAATGAAGATTTCATACTTCCTCACCTCACCATGCAGTCGCCCTTCCCATCTCCCATCTCTTCGCATAATTGGACAGTAATTTTAGGTCAAGTAAAACGAGGCCAGAAGTATTACACTAGTTAGAATGCACCTGACTCCTATGTCTGTCCTTTCCCACCCTGGCCTCTACTCTGCCCTGGCAAGTCCACGCAGCCATGTGTATTCCAGTCCCTGTGCCTTCACTCCTCAGTTCCTTTTACCTAGAAGGTCTCTCCACTCTTCCTTTGCCTAGCTTCCCTCCTTGGTTAGATCAAGCCCCAGTTCACCCCCTTCTCTTCCAACAAACCTTCCCTTGCCCTGGACTTCACCTCCACCCCATGTCTCCTCCCACTCTTCCTGGGGACTAAACTTTACTCTGCAATTACCATTCCATGTTGAAATTACATGGGCCAACGTCTCCACTTCAGGGCTGTAAGTTTCCTGAATAAAGAAATCTTGCTTTCTTATCTATGTAATCCTGAGACCAGTCCCATGCTTAGTGTATAATAGGCATTCTATAAGCTTTTTTTATTTTTATTTTTTTATTTATTTTTTTCATATTTAATTTATTTATTTGTTCTATTTAGGCTTACATGATAACAGAGTGCAATTTGATTCATTGTACACAGATAGAGGATAACATTTCATTTCTCTGGTTGTAAGTGATATAGAATCACAACATACATGTAGTCATACATGAAGTTAGGGCTATGATGATCATCACATTCCACCACCTTTACTGTCCCCATGCCCCTTCCCCCCTTATGCCCCTGTGAACTGAGTTCCTCCATTGTTCCCATGTCCTTCCCCATATTATGGATCAGCATCCACTTATCAACGAGTACATTCGGCATTTGGTTTTCTGAGATTGACTTACTTCACTTAGCATGATATTCTCCAACTCCATCCATTTACCTACAAATGCCATAATTTTATTCTCTTTTATTGCTGAGTAATATTCCATTGTGTATATATACCACAGTTTCTTTATCCATTCATCTATCGAAGGGCATCTAGGTTGGTTCCACAGTTTAGTTATTGTGAATTGAACTGCTATAAACTTTGAAGTGGCTGTGTCACTGTAGTATGCTGTTTTTAAGTCTTTTGGGTA
>CM053405.1:50241776-50253100 GCA_028644305.1 Xerus rutilus | reverse complement strand
GATGTTTACTGTTTTCTAATTGAATGCAAACATGTCTGAATTTTTGGTGGTGAGCCAGCTGCTCTGTACTCATTCTGGTTGATTAAAATGCTCTCAGTAGAGATTCTGTTCAGAATTGATCACTCTGCTTTTGCCTGCTGGGAAATGGGAACTGCCAAGGGTTCGTAAGTTGAATGGGAAAATTATTCCATCTCGGCAAGCCTCTCTCAGATCCAAGGTTTCCAAATTTTTCAAGGATGAAGAGTCTTCCTAGGTTATTTCCCATGCAAAGGAACTCCAAGCCCTGCTTCAATGGGGTTGCTTTGGCCAAGCCAAGAAGTAACAAAGGAGATTCCAATTAAATACAGCTGTCTGTATCTGGGGAGTTACCTGAACATTTAGAGATAATTCACACAGAAGTAATTCTGTGAAACAGTTAGAAAATGCTTTAAGCTCTGTCTTGCCTGTTCCTTCAATAGAAGTGTAAGATGATTATATTGGGCCGTTTTCACCAAGGAGTGGGCAGTGATTTATTATTTCTGAAGGAGACACTCATTCTGGGTATGATTATGGATTTGTCCTGTCTGTTCACCATGCTTCTTTGAACAATACTGTCTGTGGACTTACAGGAAACCTCGCTCATCATTACAGTGTCCCACATAACACCTCTTTTCACCAAGGAACTCATTTTACAGCAAAGGGAGTAAAAAGGAGGATGTATAAAGTGCTAATCTTATCCCCCATGTTCCCTGTTTAAGTAAAGAAATCTTTTCAAGTGATGGTGAGTAGCAGTAAAAATAATAAGCAATGGTACTTACAAGTCTTTATTATAAGTTAAAGGGTTAAGTCAGTACAGCTAGTGAAAAAAATGATATTATAACTTTCTTATAATGGACTTAAATGCAGAAAAATGAAACAACCCTGGTCAAAAATTTTATGACATTATTGAATTTGAATGTCACATCCTTTGACTTCCAATATGCTCTTTTCCTATAATCCCCTTCCCTCACCTCCCTTCCTTTATTTCTTCCCTCTTTTCTTCCTTCTTTCCTCCCCCTGGCTTCTCCTGAAACTACCCATAAACAGAGAAATTCCTCAACATTATACCTTATTCTGTTTCCAAACTCATTGATCTCTTTTATTATCATGGTTTCAAGTAACTCTTTTATAACACCGCTTCAATTTCTATACTGCTCTTCAAAGTTTACTTCTCCCTCCTAAGTTCCAAACACGAATGCACAAGTTTTTCTAGATAGATTAGATCATTTTGTATATTCCAGAGGTACCTCAAACTTAACATATAGAAAATATTTCTTTTTTTCCTCATAATATTTGTATCTTGCATGGGCTCATGCGCAGCCTCACCATATGTAGTAGATGTTTCAGTGATGTGCCTATGTTCCTTAAGTTTACTAATCTGATGTGCTTAAACCAACTTCAAACTTCTAGTATCTATACCTCCATGCTTGAGTACTTTCTCCAGAAACTCAGAAATATTTTTTTCCCTTAGGCTACCAAACCACAAGTGCCAGAGCAGACAATCAGAGCTACTACCTGATGGTAGTTTTGTATATAAATGCCTCAGGGGGCTGGGATTGTGGCTCAGCGGTAGAGCGCTTGCCTCACATGCGTGAGGCCCTGGGTTCGATCCTCAGCACCACATACAAAGCAACAAAATAAAGACATTGTGTCCATCTACAACTAAGAAAAAATTAAAAAAAAAAAAATAAAAAAAAATAAATGCCTCAGGTCCTGTGTTAGTCAACTTTTCATTGTTGTGACCAAAATACCTGGCAAGAACAATTTAGAGGAGAAAGCATTTATTTTGGCTTATGGTTCAGAGGATTCAGTACATGGTTGACTTGCTCTAAGGAAGAACATCATGGTGAAAGAGCATGGCAGAGGAAAGCTTCTCAGCTCATGGCAGCTGGAAAGCAGAGAAATAGGGAGAAGAAGGGGCCAGGGATGCAAGGCTATACCCCAGGGACCTACTTCTTCCATCCATGCCTCACCTGCCTGTAGTTTTCATCACCTCCTGGTAAGCCTAATAAAACTATTAATTCATCAAATTGATTAATCCAATGATGAAAACAGAGCTCTCATGGTCCAATCATTGTCTAAAAGTCCCCCCTGTGCACCTTGCTGCACTGGGGACCAGGCTTCAACATATGAATGTTTGGGAGAACATTTCAGATCTAAATCATAATATTCAGCCCTTGATCTTCAAAGTTCATTCCCATCTCACAATGCAAAATGCATTCAGAATATCTCCAAGAGATCTCATAGTCCTAACAGTTCCAGTATTGCTCAAAGATCCAAACTCAAAATCTCCTTTGAGACTCTATGCAAACTCTTAGCTATGAGTCCTTGTAAAAACCAAAAGAAAGTTACATACATCCAATATTTAATGGCACAAAGTAAATATTCCAATTCCAAAAGGGAAGAATGGAGGCATAGAAAGAAGGAGACAAGAGTAAGAGGAAAACAGCAGGGAAACAGGTCCTGTAGCTCCACATCTGGCACCCGGGGCATGTGGTAGTGAGATGTAGGCCCCAAAAGACTTGACCAGCCCTATCCTTGTGACCTTGTCAGTTGCAGCCCATGTGGCTCTCTCTTGTGCCAGCTCTGCTCCATGCCTGCAGCTTTCCTTGGCAGATAGCCCATATTCATTGTATCTCTTAATTTTGGGGGTCTCTAATGACACTTCAGCTTCACTTTGACAATTTCATATGTTCCCTCTAATGGAATACGTTCAGTGATTCCAACCATGCTACATATTGCTTGACCTCCTAGGCCTTCCTTTGAAATCTCTGTGAAAGCCTCCATGACCCGCAAACTCAAGTGTCCTGCATTTCTGCCAAACCAGCACTTTGTGGATGATGCCAGGGTTTGCCATCAGCTCAAGTAATAGATGGGCCATGGATGCAGGGCCTGAGCAGTTGAATATGGTAGAATAAATCCTGAGGCAACAGCTTCCCAGGCATCCTCATGCAAGCAAGATGCAGTCAAGGTCTCTTCCTAAAGCAAAGCTTTCAAACACATTTTCACTTTTACACCTTGAGCCCACCATGGGTGGGGTCCTGTTGACCCCTGAGATGTTCTTAGGCATCTTTCCTACTGTCTCTGTGCAAAGTACTTGGTTTCTTTTTAATGGCACAAATCTCTTCAGTAACCATAACTTCCTTGGCCCCAAACTTTGCACATGCTTTTCTGGCTGAACTGCAAGTGTTTCAAACCTTTCTGCTCTGTATTTTTGTCCTTATTCTTACAGTAAACCTGGCTAAAAACTGTCATCAATGCCTTTGCCACTGCATGAATGCTCTGCTGTCTTGAAATTTCCTTTGCCAGTTTAATTAGTCCATCACTTTTAAATTCAGCATTACACAAAATCTTAGATCATAAACAAAATTTACACAAGTTCTTTGCTAGAACATGAATGGTCTCTAGTCCAATTTCCTATAGAGTCCTCATCCTATCTGCAATCTCATAAGCACAGTTTTACTGTTCTCATTTGTACCAGCATTCTGGTCTTCTGACCTCATACCAGAACTGACAATTAAGTTCTGCTGACATTACAAGACTTCTTTAGCCTGCATCCCCAATCTTTTCCAAACTCCTTTGGCAAACCAGTTTCAAAGTGTTCTGAACCACATGGTCAGGTGCAGTCACAGCATCAACCCCATTTCTCAGCACCAATTTCTGTTAGTCTGCTCTTTGTTGCTATGACCAAAATAGCTTATAAGAACAACTTTGAGGAGGAAAGATTTATTTTGACTCATAGTTTCAGAGGTCTTAGTCCATGGTCAGCTGGCTCCATTTTAGAAACATCAAGACAGAAAAGCAAGGTTGAGGAAATCTGCTCATGGCAACTAGAAAGTAGGGGAGGACAAGGAAAATATAAACGCTTCCAGGATACACTTCCTGGAAGTAACCAGTGACCTACTTTCTTTAGGTAGATTTTATTTCCCAATAGTCCTTTCAGCTATCAATGGAGCAATATGCCAATAAAGTCAAAGTCTTCATGATCCAATGATTGCCTATAAAGCTACACCTCTTAACTTTACTGCATTGGGGAACATGCTTTCAACATGTGAACTTTTAAAGTATATTTTTGTAGTTGTAAATGAACACAACACCTTTATTTTGTTTATTTATTTTTATGTGGTGCTGAGGATTGAACCCAGAGCCTCACACATTTGAGACAAATGCTCTACCACTGAGCCATAACACTAGCCCTCAACACATGAACTTTTGGTGAGACTTTCCAGATCCAAACCATAATAGGTCGCTTATTCCAAAAGTTGAATAAATCTGAGGTGTGTGTTTTGCACTATTTTTTGGATTTCTCTGCCCTTTCTCCCCAAAACACACAAAATGTGTGTTTTGCACCATTTTTTGGAATTCTCTGCCCTTTCTCCCTTTCACTTCCTTCATGAAATTAAGCTCCAGTTTCCATGATGGAAGTTGTTTACAAAATATACCATTTCTTGACTGTCTTCTCTCTGTATCATTTCCCCATATCATACAAGTGTTCTTTGTACCTCCAAACCACTATTTGGTTTTAGTTTTGAATCCTTTTTCAGAGTCTACTTCTGGGGACATTCAAACCATGACAGCTGATGCTAAATGCAATTCTAAGGAGTACATTCTTAGGATAGAGATTTGTAATTGGATTACTCCCTGGATGATAAGGAAGTGAGATAATGGTAAATCCTGGGATGCTGAAGCATAACAATTACTAGGATTCACATCAATGACAGGATAGGATGGGATACAGTCAAAGAGGACACACTGTCTTTCACATTTTCTCTAACATTTGAGAGATATGTAGCAATGTTAATATAAGAACTATGAAATTACTCTGTTTATTCTTAAGCTTTGATGAGCTTAAAGAAGAAAATGTATTGCTAAATTATTTTAGAGTGGGATGGAAACTGAAAAGACTGTGAGATAGGATTTAAAGTGCCCATAATCTCTTATAGATTGAGAATAGTTCAGGTCGAAAATTGGGATCAGGTTCTGATTGTGAGAGTAGTAAAATTTCAAATAAGGTTCAATTCACAGTTCCATTAAGTCTTCTATACCAGGGCTTAAAATAAGGAATGTCACCAAGAAGGATTGTTGATATTCATGCAGATGCCCCTTCAACTTTAAAGTTCCAAATTCTCTGGGAATTGTTGGGACCTTCAAAATTATCCCATTGTCCACTGTTAGAGGACAGCAGTCTCTGCTTGCAGAATCTTGAGGTAGATGTGGCTCAAGTTAATACCTTCCATTGTGACCTCTAGAACATCTGCTTTCTCCTCCCCATTAAAATGGGAGTGTGCAAGGTGAAGTGATAGATGGAGTCCTGGCTCAAGTTCATATCACGTAGTTGCTATGGATTAATGGACACACTCTATCATCATTTCCCATTCCCTGAGTGCATAATCAAAAAGGATATACTTAGCAGCTGACAGAACCTTTATATTGATTCGCTGACTTATTGAGAAAGAACAATGATGATGAGAAAAGTGTAGAAGCACCTGAAATTTCCTCCACCATAAACATAGCAAAGCAGGAATAAGGTCGCATTCAGACTAGAATGATAGACGTTAGTAAGACATTCTAAGACATAAAGGATGTATAGATGGTGTTTCCCAGTATACTTTTATTTAATCCACCAACGTAGTGCTTGAAATAATATGTAGATCATAGTCAATAACTCTGAACAGCTATAAACTTTACAAGTGGTATCTTCTAGATTACTAGAACAGATTGACTCAACCTCTTGATATGTAACTATTAATCTGATGAATGTCTTTTCTTCAATATGCATTGGGAGGAAGGGTTCAGACTCTTGCCCCAGGGCTAGATTAATTGTTATGCTCTATATCATAAATCCAAAGTTTCTTTGATTAGCTGGACATTCCATATAACATCACATGGATCAACAGTACTGTTGACATTATGTTAATTAAATCTGAGAAGTAGTATATGTCAAGTACTCTGGTTGCCCTGGTATAATGCATTGTGTGGCATATTGTAGGAAATAAATCCCAGGGACCTGCCATACTAACAAAGTTTCTAAGGACCCAACAAAATGAAACATGCCAGGCATTCTCTCTCAAGCAAAAGCCAAGTGATTGCATCTTGTTCCCTGTAGGTATTTTGGATTTTGGGTACAGGATATTCCTCCCTATTTTGGGTACAGAATATTCCTCCAATACATTTGTTGGAGAACTAAGAAGGTTACTAATTTTAAGTGAATTATCTTAAAAAGAAAGGACTCCAGTTCAAATTGTCTCTTGAGAACATCCCATGTGCTACAGGTAACCTTGATAGAACACAGTGTAGAATCTCTGGAAAGCCCCAATAGGATATTTGTAATAAAATCTCTGCATTTTGGAGCAAGGCCATGCCATCTGCATCAGAAAGTTAGTCATCATTCCAAAATAAGATCCTGGAACACTACTGGGCTCTAATAGCAGCTAAATGTGTGGCCATGAGAGATCAGGTGATTGTGTGAACAGAGATGCCCACTGTGATGGTTAATTTTTTGTGTCAACTTGATTGGGTCATGGGTGCCCAGATATTTGTTATTACTGGTTGTATCTATGAGGGTATTTCTGGATGAGACATCCCATGACTTCCAATTTCTTATATGAAATACCCTAAATGTGGGGAAACTGTTCTTTCTCTATACTGGCTATCTCCCTGTCTTAACTACTGTGTCTTCTGGTATTTTTTCCTGATTCCTTCTGTTGAGGCAACATTGCCTTTGGCAGGAAGTCCTCCTTGGGCACATTCTTTGGGTAAAACCAACTGTACCACATCTAGTCCTCAGAAGATATCCTTGTATTCCTTGCCTTGGAAGTGCAGACATTTCTAACATGGACATTTATCCAAACCCTGGAGCCTAAGCAATTTCTAGTCACTGTTCTAGTCTTGGAGGTTCTTCAGATATAAACTTATACTTTTTTCTTCAGCTCAGGACACATATTATGTTCTCTAAGATTCTCCTTAAATCTCCATCACTATGCTTGAAGTGAGAAGAGCCCTTTCTTCCTATAGCAAGAGAGAGGGGTGTTCACAACATACTAACATTTCCTTCCAAGGAAATTCGCTGATTTCTTCAATTTCAAACTTTTGATACTCTTTTAAGTGCCCATTGGTATAAGAGTTCCAAAACACTTCCTTTGCAAGTCTGTGTGTGGGGTCTTGAGTTCTCTTGGACAAATGCACATTTCTATATATGTTTGTGTCCCCTTGCCTTTTGAGCACTCATGTACAAGCTGTAGCAGGACAAATCCCTTATTAATACCTGAAAATACCAGTTTTTATTCATTAGTGCATATATTTTTGACCAATTTTTTCTAACTAAACACCTGCTGTTAGCATCATGGCAGCTTCTAGTGATCACAAGGATAAATAAGACAGTTTCTGATCTGAAGAAGCCAGGAGGTGAACAAAATGTGCCTTGGGAACAGGGTGGGGCCTCTCCTAAGAGGAGACTGCTCTCTTTGCCTGACACCTGTATAATATGTCTTCTCTAGAGTTTCTGTCCTTTGTTCTGTGCTCCTTCTAAGGAAATCCTAGATACAATCTGAAGGCATCAATTGCCTCGTCACTTATCCTGTGTATAGTCTCATGTGAATGTTAAATAGTTAGGCTGATATTCCTGCGTACCTAAAACCACAGTTCTCATTTCCCTTACTGTTTAGAGTTGTGGAGATAACATTAATATTTATTAAATGGTCCATAGGTGAATCTAAAATGCAGCCAGGGTTGAGGTTTATTTAAACACACACACACACACGTGCATGCATATATGCAAGCACACGTCCTCCAAATCAAACTTCTGCTCAAGCAATCTGATCTAGCTTCTATAATAATTGGGAGATATATCAATTATGTAAATCCACAGAGATGCCATCAAGTACCCTTCAGACAATATTACTTCATTGTTAGTGTGTGGGGTCCACTGCTCACATATTCACTCTACATTTATCTTCTGTCAGTTAAAAGACAGAAATACCTGAATTTGCAAATGTGCCTTCTTGTAGAGGAAAAAGGAAATACAAGGTCAGTCTCATTCACAATGAAATGAGAAATTGTACTAAAAATCAATAGTCTTTTAAAGACATGGAACACCATTATTGCTTCTCAGACAAAATTTACAGTGATGTTTTTATTTCACTTGAGGAAAGTGAATTTGCTGAAAAGACTATTGTGAAAAATGATATGCAAGTTAAGGTATGAAACTTGCTTAAGAATGGTTTCACAGGATTATAGAATCTCTTAACTAGCATGCCCCTACATAATTCTAATTCTTCCTGATACTATTTTACTTTGATCTTGAAGGTCAAATGAGTTTTTAATGAATAAGTCCTGGAAATTCACTAATTTTTTTTATAATAACCATGTTAATGGATGTGCCTGACACCATTTCTCTCATTTTTATGAATTTTAACAATCTCTTTCTAATAATTATTAGTCTGATATTTATTGTATTTATGTTTATAAATACCTTATGCATGCCTGCACACATTCATTTATCCATTCCCCAAACATCTACTAAGTGTTTGTATTAGAGATACAAAGGTGAGCAGAATGTGGTCTTTGTTCTTCTTTGGGCCCTAAGACCACTTTGTACACACTTCTAGTATAGCCCAGTTCAATAGAGAGTGCAAGTGAATTTATTTGCCTCCCTGGGACTTTGTCTTATGCCCTTTTTACCCCTTTTATTTGTGAGCCAGAGCAAGAATCAAAATCAGAACCCATACACCATGAATGTACATTAAGCTATCATGTCTTTAAATAAAACATGCTTCTCCTCCTACTTTGAAAATGTACTTTTGTAACAACACAAGTGATTAAAATATATTAAGCAATGGTTTCTATAAGACTAAAAGACGAAAGATATCAGATATGACTGAATTTAATTATATTTTGCATGTTTAGTTTTTCTTAAATAGTTTGAATAAGTAACAGAGACATGCATAGTTTATAAATTATTGTTTATTTATTTTATTAAATTTATTTTTTCACCTTAATTCTAGCAAAATCATTGATAATGTTGTTGAAAGCAAGATTTTTGTGTTTTATTGAGGATAATGGTCTAAAGGAATAAATATCAAAGATAAATGTAAAGAATGATTAACATATTTTAATAAAATGTAAATTATAAAAATGCAAAATAGAAAACATTTTGTTTTATAAATATTTTATCCAAAATTATAAAATATGATTAATCAATATGAACTTTTAAGTATAATTAATTTTACTTGATATTTAATTACTTTTGATATTTTAGTTACATAGCAAATATTTTAAATTAACCATTTATAAATCTAATGTCTAAGATCCATTTATCTACAAGGTAAAGAAATAATATAATTCTTAATACATATTATATTTAGTTCCATATATATGCAAACTTGAAAGGAATGTATATTGCTTAATACTATAATGTTTCCTAGCTACTGTATTCAACTATTGCAAATACCATGCTAACCAATGAGTATCACTGGAATCATATATTCAAATAGATAGAGAAGAAGGAAATGAACACTGCAGTACACTGGAATATAAAAACCTGTTGCATTCAGGCTGTCTGGGAGAAAAGAATCAACAGGTTAATTTTTAAATGCTTCTGCTGCATGGATCTTCCCTGTTCCCCAAAGCCCTGTCCCTCTCTTACATTAGTACAGGATAACTACAAGCCTACTGTTATGGTTTAGATTAGAATGTTCCCCAAAGGCTCATGTTTGGAAGGCTTGGTCTCCAATGGAGCAATGTTCAGAGGTGGGGTTTTGGGGAAGGGGTTGGATCATGAAGGCTCTGATCTCATCAGTAGATTAGTCCATTGTTAGCTGAATGAACTACTGGGAGGTCTTAGAAACTGTAGGTGACTGGGCATGGTAAGAGGAAATAGGTTCCCTGGAAGTGTATTTCTTGTTCCCAGCCTGTTTCTCTGTGTTTCCCAGCTGCCATGAGCTGAACAGCTTTTCTCAACCAGGCTCTTCTACCATGATGTTCTGACTTGCCTCAGGCCCAAAAGAGTGGAGCTGGCTGATCATGGATTGAAACCTCTGAAACCACAAGCCCAAACTAACTTTTCTTCCTTTAAGTTATTATGTCAGGTATTTTGGTCATAGTGATGAAAAGCTGACTCATACACCTACTTAGCACTAGACAGAATCACTTTTTGTTTTGAAGATATGAGACAGGAAATGGAAAATGTATTTCCCTGAGACCTAAAGAATATGGCCGTAAGAGTGAATATTTAGAGTTACAGATCATTCTGAGTCAATGCTAAGATTCAGGTTCAAGTGAAAAAGATACCCATGTATTCTTTTTTTTTTAAATTTAATTATTTTATTTAAATGCATTTCAAGTCATAGTACATATATAGAGCTCAATTTTTCCATTTCTCTGGTTGCAAACCAGATAGAGTCACACCATTTGTGTCTTCATACATGCACCAAGGGTAGTAATGATGATCTCAATCAACCATCATTACTATACCCATTCCCCTTTCCTTCCTCCCCCCTACCACATCCAGAGTTCCTCCATTTCTCCTATGTTTCCCGTTCCCACCTCCTTTAAGTATCATCATCCACTAATCAGAGAGAACATTCAGCATTTGGTTTTTTGAGATTGGCTTACTTCACTTAGCATAATATTCTCCAATTCCATCCATATGCCTGCAAATGCCATAATTTTATTCTCTCTTATTGCTGAATAATATTCCATTGTGTATATGTACCACAGTTTCTTTATCCATTCATCTATTGAAGGGCATCTGGGTTGCTTCCACAGTTTTGCAATTGTGAATTGTGCTGCTATAAACATTGAAGTGACTGCTTTATTGTAATGTGCTGTTTTTAAATCTTTAGGGTATAGGCCAAGGAGTGGGATAGCTGGATCAAATGGTGATTCCATTCCAAGTTTTTTAAGAAATCTCCATACTGCTTTCCAGATTGGTTGCACCAATTTGCAGTCTCACCAGCAATGTTTGAGTGTACCTTTTTCACCACATCCTCGCCAGCATTTATTATTACTGGTATTTTGGATAGCTGCCATTCTGACTGAGGTGAGATGAAATCTGAGCGTAGTTTTGATTTGCATTTCTCTAATGGCTAGAGACGTTGAACATTTCTTCATATATATGTTTATTGATTGTACATCATCTTCTGAGAGGTTTCTATTCAGCTCCTTAGCCCATTTATTGATTGGGTTGTTTGTTTTTTTGGTGTTAAGTTTTTTGAGTTCTTTATATATCCTGGAGATCAGTGCTCTGTCTGATGTGTGTGTGGCAAAAATTTGCTCCCAGAATGTAGGCTCTCTGTTCACCTCATTGA
>CM053405.1:50222891-50241676 GCA_028644305.1 Xerus rutilus | reverse complement strand
GTTTTCCCAGCACCATTTTTTGAAAAGGCTATCCTTTCTCCAATGAATGCTTTTGGCACCTTTGTCTAGTATGAGATAGCTGTATTTATGTGCATTACTCTCTGTGTCTTCTATTCTGTACCATCGGTCTACATGTCTATTTTGGTGCCAGTACCATGCCATTTTTGTTACTATTGCTTTGTAGTAAAGTTTAAGGTCTGGTATCGTGATGCCTCCTGCTTCATTTGGAAAAATAAGAGACCCAGAATAGCCAAAGCCATCCTGAGCAAGAAGAGTGAAGCAGCAGGCATCACCCATGTATTCTTATTAACACTTTTTTTTGTGTGTGTGTGTGGTGCTGGGGGTTGAACTCAGGGCCTTGTGCATGCAAGGTAAGCACTCTACCAACTGAGCTATATCCCTAGCCCTTGAATTTGCCTTTGTGTGTGTGTGTGTGTGTATGTTGGTGATATGTGATTTCCTTTGTACCAGAGTCCAGGGCAAAGGTTTGTGTTATTCAGATGCAAGAATGGTGGCATCTTTGTATACCCGGAGCCTTTCAGAATGTCTGGCATGAAAAAAAAGAGTATTTGTGCTTATTTTGGTGCAATTTAAACTGGCTTAGTCAGAATAAGGCAATTTATTGGCTTAGATAATTGAAAAGTCTAGGAGTAAATATTCAAGCAGAACTATATGGAGAGCTTCAGATGACATTGTCAGCATACTGTCACTCTGTTTGCTTTCTTCTGTACTGACTTCGTTTGTATGAAGTGTCAAAGATAATCCACTAACTTATATCCTTCAGACTTACATGCTTCTTCCTAAGTTAGCAACTTAGATCTAAGAGCAAGGGAGTCTCAGGGCAGATGTTCCCTGGCTCTGATCTGAGTGACTTGGATCATGTGTTTATCCCCAGCATCACTCATCCTGGACATGGGATGCGTATTTTTTCATGAATGAATTCTGAGTTATATGACCAGCCCATCCCTCAAAGTCAAGACTTCTGAAGTCAATACCATATGAACCATATAGACAGAGTGGGTAAGGAGTGGTTCCTGAGGGAATAATGGGGAAAGATGCTAGGAAAGCCAAACAAGAATTGTCCACTCAAAAGTGCTCAATAAATGTTTGTGAAACACACACACACACACACACACACACACACACACACACACATGCCAATGTCATCATTAAGTAAGGGGAAACATAAAAACAACTATGATTTCACTGTGTTGTGAATTATCATAAAGTATTTGTACCAAGAGATGTGAAGACAGGAGAGAACAAACTGATCCAATAGGTGAGGCAGGGATGGGGAGGAAGGCCAGAGAGGCGGATAATGAATATTTTTCAATCTTTGGAAACATCTTATTAATCCTACAAATTGAATAAAATATTTTCAGTTTTTCCTGTTATGAATTAGACTAACAATATTTGTCCCTCTTTATCTGCAGAGGATATGTTCCAAGACCCCTACTGAAACTGTGGATAGCACTGAACTCCCATCAATGTCATTTTTATAGGCTTTATATTTCATAAGAAAGGTGGGTTTTTTTGTTTGTTTGTTTGTTTGTTTTGAGAAAAAGGAAAAGGTTTATTGCTTTGCTAGCAAAGGAGAATCCAGGAGACCCCTGTCCCAGAGGTTTTGATTCTTCCATCAGCAGGAACAGGGAACTTTTAAAGAGGTGATTCAAAGGCTATGTTCTTCATGTTCTCTGTTGGAGTTGTAACTCACTTGTTAATTTGGGAGATAATCATTTCTGAGATCTGCTGGTACCATCTCCAAACTCTGGATTACTTGTTCCTATGTTGGGTGTGTGCTCAAGGACAGATAAATCTGCCTAAAATGGGGAAGATACTTAATCCTGTTTCCCCTGAGATTAGAGAGGTGTAGAGATTAGGGAGGAGCAGGGAGAGAGGAAGAGAAAGAAAAATGCACATTTTAAAAATAAGTTGCAGGGCTGGGGATATAGGTCAGTTGGTAGAATGCTTTGCTTGCCTCACATGCATGAGGCCCTGGACTCAATCCCCAGCCCACCACACACACACACACACACACACACAGACACGCAGAAAAAATAAGTTGCAGTGGTAGAATAGCAGGGGCTATATTCAAAGTATAAAGTGGACCACTGTTACATTTCCCCACTGTCAATTTCTACATTCTATTTCTATGGAAAAATGGTTGACAACATCTCCAAGCTGCTTCCTGCTGAAAGAGGGTGAGGTTGGGGGAAGTAACTCAAAGTCCTTGTTCTCTATCAGGTGGAGTGTGGACAGCTAAGGGTATCCAGCATCAGAGCAGTCACAGGTCCACAGTGGCAGATGGCAGGTGACTAGACATAGTCATACATAAATCAGGGATCATGCTAAGACAACAATAAACAAGAGAGCAAAACGTTACTTCTTTGTAAACAATCAGTACATAAGCAATTAGTATTTTAGCCAGTCTCTGAAAACCATGAAGACAGTAACTCAGATCAATGAAAAAAAGATCAAGTTTATCAATGTAGGAGGCTAGGAAGATATGTAGGTCTATGAGACCAGGCTCAAATTAACTCAGGACAAACTTGCCACTCTAGAGTCCTTTGTGATTATTATGAGGCACTCCCACATAAGAACCCTTTCTTTATAACAAGCTTTACTTACTTTTGGTAGGGCTGACACAAGTGTACATCTTAAATTACCTTAAAAAAAAGCATGGTTTTTCCTTTTAAATGCTCATGTAGGACTGTGATTAGGCTATACTCTCCTGCCAGGTGTTTAAGACCAAGTTGGTCAAAATTGGCCTTGTTCCTATCTTAAGAGTCAGCTGAGGGGCTGGGGTTGTGGCTCAGTGGTAAAGTGCTTGCCTAGCATGCATGAGGCACTGGGTTCAATCCCCAACACCACATAAGAAAACTAAATAAACAAAAGAAATGTATTTAAAAAAAGAGTCAGCTGATATTCCTCAGAGATCACTCTTGGGGACATATATGAACCTCTTGGCTCCTTTATCTTTCCATTAACAGTGGTGACATCTGCCAGGATGGGTCAGGGTCTTGTTGACCATATGTAGCTTCTCTTGGAAGCATCAGGGATATTTTCCTCTCCAATGACCCTCCTCTTTGCAGAATTGCACTGGTTAGCTTCCTGTTCTCTAGGATCCTCTTGATCTCCATGACTGGCAGATCGGGTGACTCACCAGAGTTTCAGGGCTGAGATAGGGGTCCAATCATTCTCTGGGTCCTGGCTAATATGAGAGGACAAGGGGCAAAACGTTGGCTGCTTTTCCTTGGACCTTTTACTTCCTTGACTTTAGTCTTTAATTTTTTTATTTTAAATGCCAGCAAGCCAGTTTCACATTTTTAAGTGGGAGTAATAGGTTGTAACTTCAATATCTATAACTTTACAGTTACCCCTTTCATTTAATTGGGGTCACTATTAGTACTGAAAGTCAGCATTATATACTATCTGTCTTATAGGTGATGGCTTATTATCTCAAATTAACTTAAGTTGTTTAATTAGAAGCAGTACCTCTGCAAAACACTAACAGGCAACACATAAAGTTTATAAGGAAAATACAAAATGAAATTAACAGAGCAAAAAAATATTCAATTTTGTAACAGCTATGAACCAAGAAAATGATTTTTATAATCTTAACCTTTACTTAGTTATATATTATATCCCTTGTCTATTTTTGGATCACAGTAATATTTACAACAAAAATCAATATTTTGAACACAACTTTAAATGACCCAGGATCTAGCCTATTTTGGAGTCATTCTAATACAGAGTAAGATTTGAGACAGAACCTTACTGCAGGGGAGATGGGGCTTTTGGCAAATAACACAATACAACATAACATCTAAAACATGAATCAAACAAAGGCTAAGATAGCTTTTAACTTTCTTTTTGTGGAAAAAGTTGTAAAATGCTTCCATGTTTTACAATGTCACCTTTAAACAGCTCAGGATCTCCTTATTACCTTGCAAAAATGCATTTAAATTCCAATTCTAGTGTAAAAAGTAACACAAACTTATATATATAACTTACTGACAACATGTTAGTTTATCCAGCTATAAAAATCAAATAAAAGGGCTCGGGCTGTAGCTCAGTGGTACAGTGCTTGCCTAATATGTGTGAGGCACTGGGTTCGAGCCTCAGTACCACATATAAATAATAAATGAATAAAATAAAAATCCATCAATAACTAAAAAAAAATTTTAAAAATCAAATGACATGAATAAATACCAACCAAATTTGTTAGTTCTATACAAATCTGAGATTATTGCTACAGGTAATTTTAGTTTGGAGAACACCAACTGGGCAAAGTTTTCCCCTAAGCTTACATTTAACGAAGTTTAACTTTTTTAAAAAAATATTTTTTTAGTTGAAGATGGACACAACATCTTTATTTATTTATTTTTATGTGGTGCTGAGGATCGAAGCCAGTGCCTCACGCATGTGAGGCAAGCGCTTCATCATTGAGCTACAATCCTGGCCCTGAGGTTTAACTTTTAAAATACAATTTTGAATCCAGAGTGTATGGTAACAATAATCACATGTCTACATGGGTTAGCAAAAATCAAAGGATAGCCTTAAATCACTTATACATTTAGAAAGTAGTGTCAATGATCAGAAATGGACTTAGTCAAAGCAAACCTACTTAAGAAAGTTCTTCAAGTGACAGTATGCCCCTTCTATGTCAAGTACAATGAATACAAGATAGCACTTATTGGTAATCTTGCCAGTGAATTTACATAAACTTTCATTTTTAAACTTTTATGTAACACTTAGGCAAGGCTTAGATAGATAGTTTTCAGATGCATACATACACCTTGTCACATATATTTAGGATGTTGACTGTATTGTTATAACCTAAACAACAGTTGTTTGTTTAACCAGTTACAAGTAATCATTTAAGACTTTAAAATAGGTACAAACTCTAATTCCCTTAAGACTTAGTTTCCCCAAGTAATAAAACCTAACAGATACAAGAAAATTATCTTGATTAGATAAGAGCAGATCAATGTTTCAGACTTTACTTCATATCAGTACATTAAAGTTCAAATAACTTTGACTGCTAATTATAGCCAATTTAATCATAAACACAAACTTTTTGAGATTAACTTTTGCAAACCTCCTACGACTTACTTAAACATTCACAACTTGCTTATGTCCTTAGCTTTGTCCTCTTTCATCTTGGACTTCAGCACAAGAATATTACTTTACCAAACAAAATACTGTCTCTTCCAGAAATATTTCTTTTACCTCCTACTTTTCCATGCTAAAATATATCCATACCTATAACTTTCTTTTTTCTTTTCTAGTTTCAGATCACTTCTTGAATTTATATTCTGAAACAATCCTTATGAATATTATCTAGTATTTGTACAACACATTTCATCCCAGGAGAGTGTTGGACAACCCAGCATAGAAAAAAACTGTGTCTTAATCTTTTTTTCTACCAGGTTGCATTCAAGAGGTTGGAGCACAGAATATTTTTGAGCCTGACCTATCTCCATTATCGTTATCACAATGCCATCAATTTTAAGTGAGTTCCCCACTGTTAGTTGTACCCAGAGGCTCCTTTTGAGCCTTTTTCTTATACTGGTCATATTCATATGCAATGGAGGAGGCCCTTTCCATTTTTTTCTTTAGGCTTCCTTAAAGATCCTTTTGCACAGGCTGCCTACAAAACACAGGTTGGCCTTAGTTTCTGTCTTTTTTTTCTGGGTGCAGTTATTTATTCTGCCAGTCTCCCCAGGCATTAGTTTGATGGGATACTATTATAGCAAGAATTGCTTTTACCCCAATGACCCTGGCCAAATGGGATTCCTGTCAGATCTTAAAAGGGGAGACTATTCGTCTCTCCAGGAAAAAATTGACAATGCTGGAATCTACTGCCACCTCCTTTGCGGCTAGCAGCCTCCACCTTCCGTGAACTAAAGGGGCTGGAAGGCAGGATAGAAGCTCGGTTCTCTTTGACCATTTTTCTACAGCCTAGCCAGCTTCTCTGGGATTTTTTTTCTTCCAGTTTAGGGCTAATGTCCTTGACCACAAGGAGATAAGTGCAGCTGCCTGGGGCCAGGCTGAGAAACCGTGCTGGGAGTGCCAGAAATGGATTTAAAAGGAAACACAGAGACAATCAGAAAAGGAGCCCCAAGACCATGGACAACAGATGGGAACCTATAAATTGAGCAGCCAAGATCTTTCCCAAGAGACTACCTATGGGATCAATGCAGTACTGGCCATGTCTTAAAAGGGGCAGTAATAGATACAAACAAAACAAAAACACAGAAAGACAACCAGAGGGAATTCCCAAACCCAAGGCCAATAAACAGATGAGAATCTAGAACAGAAATATCCCTAAGTTCTCTAGTCCTGCTTAACCATGACTCTTACACCATTGGCGCCACAGATGTTTCCACAAAGAGGGACCAGATGTTCTTATAAAAAGGAGCCAGATGTGTGGAATCAAGGGTCTCAGTATGCACAGTGGGGGACTTACCAGATGGTTAAAGTTGTCATGAATTTCCTGAATCCAGTTTCCTTTCTCTCAAAGTGGACCATGACGGGGCAACCTGAACCTTTTAGGGAGGGAAGATGGGAGTTCCCCAAAGCAAAATGAGCATTGGCAGCTGCTGGGATGGTCCCTCGGTCCCTCCCTTTACTCACAGGGATAGCTCCTTTGGTTCGACTGGAGGTAAACTTACCTGTCTCCTAACTCTCCTTCAGTTGGCTCTCAACAAGTTCAACAGCCACCTTGCATACTCAGCATGGGGTTCCTTGGAGACTCAGGCCTGCCCAAGAAAGCTGGAGTAGGGGCTGCTTTTGGGTCCCATCTGGGGTGCCAAATCTCAGTTCTTGTCCCTGATTCCAATTCCAACTGAGGACACAGTTTTGAGAAAAAGGAAAAAAAGGGTTATTGCTTTGCTAGCAAAGGAGAAGTACAAGGGACTCCTGTCCTACAAGCTGTGATTCTCTAAAGTTTAATTTATAAATTAGGCATAGTAAAAGATTTGTAATAATAACTAATAAAAATAGCACAACTATACTAATATACTAGAATAAAATGTCCAACATCACTACTTTTGTACTTTGAGGCCGTTATTAAATGAATAGGATTAGTGCCCTTATGAAAGAGACCTGAAGGAACTTGTTTGCCCTGTCTGCTATATAAGGACACAGTGAGCAGAAGCCATCTCTGAACCAGAGAGAGCATTCACAGGACACCAAATCTCCCAGCACCTTGATTTTTTACTTCCCAGCCTTCAGAACTACAAGAAATAAATTTCTATTGCATATAAGCCAGAGTATGGCATTTCATTATAGCATGCCCAATGGACTAAGAGTATTATGAAATAAGAAATAAGAGCACATTGCTTCCTCTTCTGTTAGTTATAATTATTACACATTTACTCTAGACTGGATTTTGGATACTACCTATTATTGTGTTGCTGCTAGGGACTCAGGAAGAACAGATATCAGAGCTTCTCAAGTGTTGGAATATTATCTCCAATTCTCCAGAGAAAACAATAGACATCAATTACTTAGCCTATCTTTGCTTGACTATCAAAAATGCTCACATACAAATCCTCTCCAGATTATCAGCTTTGAGGAGGAGTAAGAGAAGAGGCTAAAATTGTCACTATGTTGAGCTTTTGCACAAAGTAATGTGCAGCTAAGGAAGCAAAGACTTACAATTGCATTCAATCCAGCTTCCTGAAGCCAAGTGCTTTCAACACTATTGATTTCCTGCCTTTGATATAAATTGTGTTGGAAAGTATTGAAAAGAAGGGAACTTTTCTAGTCTGTAACTATCTGAACTAACTACTGGGAGTTTTATAATATTCAATTTTAAGTTCTTTCCATGTTAGTTATGATACTTTTGAATATTTCATCAAATCTAATATATTCATTGAAAGTGGCAAAGAAATATGCTTTCAGCAGTCAAAAAATGAAGATGGCCATATCCCAGAGAATTTTTTTTTTCTGTCATACTGTTTGCATCACATGGTAGAAAAAAATACAAAGTCTGAAGACCCAGATTTAGGCCCTGGGCTTTGATACATATTAATGACATGACTTTTTTTAGCAAGTTAACAAACTTTTAAGGAAATATATACAAATATTTCCTATCTATCTATCTATCTATCTATCTATCTATCTATCTATCTATCGGATTGTTTAGGAGGTATACACCATGAGGACTAATTTTTTTAAAAAATTCTTTTTTTTGGTGAGTCTATTATTATTCAAATGACCAAAAGTCCATGTTTCTGCAGATAAACCCATTCTTTGATGCATCCCTTCTCAGATGATGGATCATTCTTGCCTTAAAATTTATTAAAGGAATGTCAACTATGTGCCAGGAACTGTTCTAGACTCTTGAGATACATAATAAATAAAAATCTCTGCCTTTGCACATATAGTCTAGCAAGAGGTGATAAACAACAAGCTGAAAATAATAAGTGACTATGTTCATGTTCAAATGTCACAAATGCTATATGGAAAAGGAAAAATTCAGGGTAATATCAGGGTTATGGGGCTAGAGCTAGGAGGTGACTGAAAGTTTAAATCAGGTGTCAGGGTAAGCACCTGAATTTTGAAATGAGAATCGATCAAGGTCTTGAAGGAGGTGATTCAGCCATGCCGTTCCTTGGGGAGGAGCATTCCAGGAAGAGAGAAGTGCTGGTACCAAGGCAGAAACTGTTATATTTTACATAAAAGATACTGAGACCCTGAAAGGTTAGTCAGCTTATCCTGAGTTACTCAGTTAATAAGTGTCAGAATTGGTATATAAAGACAATCTGTCTGGCTTCAGAACTGGCCTTCTAATCTCTTCACCTTTTGGGTTTACAATAAAAATTTGTTCAAGTGGATAAATGAATAGACTAACTACAAACTACTTCTACTGGTAGTTCAGAGAACAGAGTTTGGGAGTACAGGTGGAGAAGGTGAATGAATGCAGGGGGTGGACAGGAATGAATCATGAGGCCAGATTATCTTTTTTTTTTTCCTAAGATGGTTATGATGGAGAAGAGGCCTTATGAGAGATGCCCTTTCACATTTGTCTGCATGGAAGCAAATACATTTGGGCAGCACAATTCCATGGAGATTTGGATTTCCTACTCCAGCAAATCCCGCAGTGAAAGTGTTTTATCTGTCCTTGGCAACAGCACTGACTTAAAGAGAAGGGGAAGCAATGGTGTATATATCACTAACATTCCCTGGAATGTTCTTTCACTACTAGACCCCGTTCCCTTCCTCTTCCCACTGCTCATGGGTGTGGCTAGGATACACTGGCATGGCCTGAGTGATGGTGATGATGAAGGGACTACAGGCTGTTGATAATGAAACTTAAAACAGTGAAGCCAAGAGAAATAACCAACCAAAACAGGAAATGCAACATAAAAAACATGCAAAGGGGTGTCTGACCTCAAGTGCATTTTGCAAGTGATTCTGCAGCCTTTAAAAAAATACCAGACTCTAATATCTCTTTATTGTCTAGAAATGCTCTAGGTTTGAATGCCACCATTTCTGATGGTTTGATGTGAACAAGTGGAGAAGAGTTATTTCCCCTCATTCTTATAGCAAGAACTAAGTTAACTCTTTAGAAAATAAACCAAATGGTTTAAAATAATGAAAAAACACACTCATTGGCCTATGAAATCATACTGGATCATCACACAGATGAGCTTCAGTAGTGGACAAGCCTTTTGAGAATAGACAAATGAGTCACATGCTGAAACATCTGTGATCTCTATCGTGAGGTTTGCAACACAGTGGAACCAGCTCTAATTCCTTCATGGTGCTATTTGGTAGGCATTCTGAATGACTGACTGACTGAATGAATGAATGAGGAAGGCTACCACTTTGAGGTTAGAGAAGAGGGTCAGCCTAGGAATTGAAATAGAGGAAGTGGAGAGTTTGACACATATGTAACATCTTGATTGAGTGACATGATGAATATGTTGTCCTGTTGATTTTGTTGATATTTAGAATTTATTTAAAACTTAAAAGTTACCCAAACCTATTCTTAACCCTCTTCTGTTTCTCATATTGATCAGGATTATGAAAAACTATATGGAGCAGTACTTTAAAGCAGGAAGATTTTCACCCTGTCTTTATCAAGGGAAGCATTGGGTCTACATCCAATATGTACTTGTTGATAGAATAACTACATTTCATTTGAATGAATGATTAATGATGTCTAAGATGGTGCAAACTCTCAAAATATTCAGTGACAATGTCTCAAAATATTCAGTGACAATGAATAGATTGACTTTATGATTTCAGTTCATATGAAATTATGAGCATTCATAAGCTATACCATTCATTTTCTTCATCTGTGATATTTTTACTTTGGATTTTTTGTGGAAGATGAGGATATAGTATTATTAAAGGGATTGAGAACCATAAATGAAAGAGCTATGAATGAAAATTTAACTAATATCCATGGGCAAGATCAACTTATAAACTCACTTTTTCTATTATACTATTTACTATTGTTATTTATTTTAAGAAGCTCTGCCTTTATTGAAGTGATAATGATCATAATTATGAGGTTTTTGAATTTCTACATACATGCTCAAATTTTTTGTAACCTTGACTTTCAAGGCAGCAGCCCATGTTCAGTCAGCAATTTTACTTGCCAATATTTTAAATAGAACTCTTGGAATTGACTTAACAAATGACCTGTTTCAGAGTAAGAGTTCAAATAAAGTGTGACGGCAATTTTTAATTTTCCAAATAACAAGAGAACACATCTTAGAAAGTTAAGGGAAATGTCAGTAAAGCAAGTCACATTTTTCCAAGCCACTATCATTTTTTCTTTAAGAACATGTCAAATGTGATCTCCACTTTTCTCCTCTTTGGCCCCAAATGACAGTAACTCCCATATCCAGAGAATGCTTCCCACACCATTTGAGATCCTTTTATCTTAAATTGAGTATTAGAAACAGTGATAGCATGTTTGAACAGTAGGAATGTTCTTCCTCCCTCCCACAAGAAGAACTGTGCTTCCTGCAAAATGGGGGGAAAAGAAAAATTTATATATGTGGATAATAGTTGATTAATTTTTATATTTTATAAATTCTCAGCTTTTCATCTTGACTTTCTACTAAGCAAAATGTACCTGTGATGTATAAGACACAAAAGTAAATCTGGATGACACAATTCTGTATTTACATGGCTCACATTTACTGATGGTTTACCTTGTGTTAGACACCAACAGTTACTCCTCGTAACTTCATGAAGCAGGCACTATCATTACTGCCATTTTGCAGAAAAAAGAAAGGCTTTCAAGGAAGTTGCCCAAGTCACAGCAGGTAAGCAACAAAGGCTGGAATTTAAGCCAGATAGCCTCTGCCCTCCACATTAGAACATGCTGACATTAGTGTACAAATGACATTGCCTATGGTGGTTGAATCTGTTGTTTTCAGCAGCTGTCCCAAGAGTCATTCCACTACAAAGCATGTAGCATCTGGCCCAGAGGTAGTGCCACTAAAGAAGCAAACCAAAAAAACAAAAACAGAACAAAACAAAACAAATAAACAAAAACCACACAGCCCTTCCATAGTATTGTAGTGTTGCTGATTTTGAAATAAATTAAGAAAAGATCACAGGAGTGTGCCTGGAGAAACACTATTTGTATGCATTTTGGTGGTTTGGAATATTTATTAAATGATGGCAGCAACTGTCACTCTTTAAGTCTGTTTGAAGTGTGTCTAAAATAAAAAGGTGAACTTGTGAATTAATCAAGTGAACTTATGAACTTGGATCTAAGTGGCTACTTTTCATATGTCAAAATCTTTGCTTCATATCTATACACATATTTGATTTCCAACTCATGTAAGAATTTATTGAAAACTTAAAGGATAGCCAAGACTTAATCCTAACCTTTTTCTATTTCTCATGCTGTATATCATAATGTTGTGCACTGAGAGTTCTTGAGCATTCTCAGGCTCCATATAGCAAGATAGACACTTTGGAGAGGGATTAGCATCCTGAAGCCTCTTCCTCTGGTTCTAAGAACTGCAATTTAAGCACATTCTGGTTTCTAGAAGTCATGCCTGTTTTAATTATGGTTGTAATGCATGCATTCCAGGCACTGTGAAATGGAGATGGGATTGGATTTGAGACCCTAGGGAAGGCCTCAGGGTGCAGCTGTCTATACAGTGGCACAGTGAACTCAAAAGAGCACCAAGGCTCAAACAGCATCAGTCACTCCATCCCTTACAGCTGTGCCTTGTGCTGTCTTCTCTTGTAGACAGAGAGGAGAGGTTGAACTCATGCTTTCCTGTCCACAAGAGAAGAGTTCAGAGTCAGTAGTTGTAATCTCAAGTCATTAAATTTAAATCAACATGGCAAAAAAGCTAGGATGCAAATGTGCTTACAAAAACAGTGCTGGAATAATTGTGCAATGATTCATTTGAATAGCATATGTAGTCTGAAAATTATATGTAAAAAAGGAAAATAAAATTGGTATGTTTGTATAATAATGACTTGTTTAAAAGTAATGGACCAATATCAATTTTCTTTTCATTTCTGTTCTTTAATACCATTTTCACTTTAAAGAGTTCTTTTCAGATTTTTTGTTTTGCTTTCTTGAAGGAACAAGGCTAGTCATAAAATAAGAAATGTGATCATTTTACTGAAAACAGAGAAAGACCTATAGTTTTTTCATGCCTTAGAGCTGGCAGGGGAAAAAATAGAATTCAAACTCTTCATCAACTGCTATCAATTCATAATTTTCTAATGAGATTGGAATGAGTTGTGCAGAGGGGATGCAGCCTCCATAACAACAGTCTTTTAGATCAGTTTTCAGACCAACAGTCTCAGTGGTTGTATTCCTTCCTTATAGGATCTTCTTAGAGAGCCCAGACAACAAACAATATCACCAATGAGAGAACACTGTGCTTTTTCTTAGATTTCAAAAACCATTCTCAGGTCCCATTTATAAAAGCAACAACTCAGTAAACATTTCTTAATATTTTAGATAACCTTTATGGAATAAAATAATCTATTCTAGAGTGTATCAGAAAGTTAAGTTAAAAAATGTATGAAAAATCGATACCCAGAAATTGTTTGTAAAACTTTCATGTTTCCAACTTAAAACTTTAGAACTAGAATACTTTCTTAATTTGGAAAAGTAGTTCTATTCCAAAATGGCAGCTCAAGCCTACTCAGTGGAGAACTAATTATAAACACTTCTAGTTAATTGTGGAAATAAATACAGGAATCTCACACACATGGTCATTATTTATTAGCAGTTCTGGAGAGTGCACTATGATTGAAACAGAAATGACAGGAATTGGTATTGGAATAGAAAAGAGAATTATTATTATGCCCTAACCATATATTTACATCAATAACAAGGATAGAATATTTACCAACCCCCAAATCGATTATGAAATAAAAATTTGGAGTGGCCATTGTTTTGGATTGCGCGCTTTCTTGCACCAGGCCCAACAGACCAAACCAAACCAGAATGGAGTCACTTGTGCCAGGTGCCACTTTATCATACTGAACTCTAAAACAGACCAGTTATCCCCAAACAAAAATCTCATAGGGACCTATCAGAAGAGTCCAGTTTACCTGAGTTGGCATGATACAGAAGTTCCCTCTGTTTAAACTCTATGAGGAGGTAACTTTCTAACAACCAATTTGCTTTTTATCATGTGTTTCTTCTTCCTTCAATCCTTTTCTGCCTACAAATCCTGCCCCTTCTTCTTACCTTCCTGTATCTCCCTCTAATTTATGAATAAGATGCTGCCTAATTTGTTAATCACTATTAAAAACATTATATTTTTACATTAAATTTGTTGAACATTTTGATTTTTAATATTACCAAGACATTATTAGAGTTTCTGGTCAATGTCTTCTGTTCTTGTCAAAGAAAAGCCTCACATCATTGTCCACGGGAAAGGAGCTTCACTCAGAACACAGAAGCCCTCAAAAGTGAAATTCCACACTGCCCCAGCAGCACATCTACCAACACATGCTTCACCTCCATGCCTGCTTACTGGGTGTGCTGCACTTGTGTTTAACCATGCCTGATACCTTTCCTTTGCTCTGACTCTTCTTACCTCTTATCTAGTTAAGGACCACACCCTTGTACTTGTCTCCCCTCTTCCACATTTGTCCTCTCTACTGGCTATTGGATCATTAGCAAACAATCACTCTGAGAACATCTTCTATCTTAAGAAGCCATCCTGTGGCCTGACTTCACCTTCCAGCTTCTGCTCTATTGCTTAGCCTCTTCCCCCTTCAGTAACAGTCATTGAAGAAGCTGTCCTTACTTACCATTTGCACTTCTCGACCTCCCATGCTTTCTTGAACCCATGCCTGTCAAGTTTTGCCTCTTCCACTTCACTGCAAAAGCTCTTGCCAAGGTCACCAACACCGACTCTCATTGCAGCATACCAGGGGTCAATTCTCACTTGTCTTTCCATCTGTCAACAGCATCAGACTCAGCTGAATGCTCCCTGCTCTTGAATATTTCTTCACTTAAGCAAGGCAACACCATTTCTCCTGGTTCTTCTCCTATCTCACTAGCTGTAATTTATAGTTCTTTGATGGATATTCCTCACCTTCTCATTCTTTTACTATTGGAGTGTCTCAGGAATCAGTTCTAAGGTCTTTTTTCCACATACACACACTGCCTAGATAATATTCATATGGCCTCAAGTATTTTCTATATGCTACTTACTTTCAAATATCCCCTATTCCAGAAGTTCTAAAATAAATTTTTTTTCACACTTTATTATATCTTAAATTGAGCTGTGTCACACAGTTATGTTACCAGGCAGGAGTCATGAAATAGTTGGACTTTTCTGTGTAAATACCTAATTAGATATTTGCAAAAACATAAATATGTAATTGTTTATCTTCTCAATAATTCAGTTAAATTATGGGAATTGTTGCCATTACAGAGGTTGGAGCCACACACTAAACAACGCAGTTGAATGGAGAAAAATTGCCAAGTACCTTGGAAAAGATGAAAGACATTTCAAGTGAAGAAAATCTGATGTCACTAATCCTGTATCACATAGGACTATCATTAGGTGGTCAAACATCAGTTTTTCAGAAAATTTGAACATAACTGCTGAACTTTCAACATCATGTGATTCAATAAAGGAAGTAAAATATGAATTTAGAAAAATAGCATCAAAAATTGCAGAGTGAGTATCTGAGGCTTGGAAGAAAGTTCTGGTGACAGTGGTGCCACTCTTAAGTGTGGGGAGCTAGCTCCATGCTTCGCCCTTAAGATGGCGACTAGCCATTGTGAAAAGTGTGTAAATTGGAAGGGCACGGAGGAAGGAGGGACTATGTGATTGGTTTACTGTTGGTTCCCCGAACATGATCAGCTCATGGACAGAATTCAGGGGGCTTGTGTGCCTTGCCACATGGACAGCTGCTGGCTATGTGCATTGTCTCTGATTGGCTGAACGGCCCTATAAGTTGAATGCTTGTTCCCCAATTAAACGAGTACTTGCTTTGAAGGGTCTCCCTGGTGTGTCTGATTGTCCTGCGCAGAGTGCTGGGAACAGGCGGCCAGTCGGCTCCAACTCTTCCTGACTTCCACTGCTAGGTGAATGTGGGGGTGCCTCTTAGGCCCGCTGGTTTGGGACGGACCGTAACCCCGCATTAAGAAATACCACAATGTTTTTGAGGACAGAGAATAATCATTGTGGTGCACATATCTTATTCTGTTGTCCTCTTCATGATAAAGAGGTGTCAAATCTAAACCTGACATAGAGTGCAAAAATCATGATTTTGGTGGACTTTCCAGGAAATGGACACATTTTGCATGTAGGAAGCACATGTATAATGGCAGCAGGAGGGCAGACTCTGGTAGTTGCACTAATAGCCTCTTTTATTGGCTTTCTGGTTTCCATGCCCTATACTGTGTAAGTGAATAGTTCCTTCCCTGCCTCTGAGTTTTGCCTCGTGACTGGCTTTGGTCAACAGAATGCTAACAAATGTGATCCAAGGACAAGATTGGAAAAACATATGATTTTGGCTTTCTTTCTTCAATGAGTGACTTACTCAGTCTAATCCTCTACTCTAGCCATGAGTACATTCCTGGGTTCTTTGGAGGGAAAGATATGAGGCACACAGAGGAGAGCTAGAATGCCCAGCTGTCCTAGTTACCTTGGCTAGCTCTGCTATCTTAGCTGAGACTGTCTTCAAATCAGCCCACAACCATGTGAGAGAAACTTACCAAGATCAGAATGTCTAGTTGAACCCCTCATCAACTGCCCACCCACATAGAGCTAAGTAACTCCCAAATGACTGGGCTCAAACACTTTAGTGGGAATTGTGTGAGCAATGGAATAGACATACTGCTTTGACCACAGTGTAGAATTAGAATCCATGGATATAAGTTACTAAAAAAGTAGGTTTGAATTCCAGCCGAAGGAGAGTCATCTAAGAAGTTCAAGGAAAGTATATAGATGGAATCTCCTTTTAATAATAATAATAGTAAATGATAATAATTTAAGGGACTACTACATGACAGTTGTTATATTAGGCATATTACCTCAATTATCAAATTATCAAATATAAATATTGCAGCAAGTCTGTGAGATTATTACTATGCTTGCTTTACAGATGAAGAAATTAAAAATCAGAGAGGTGTTATTCTCTCTCATATTCCATACCAGATAGGGTGTAGTATTAATTCCTATCAGAAAGAGGAGAATTTCTGCCCCATCCCCACTCCTCCGTCCCCTCACAAGAAATTGGTTTATGCAATTGTGAGGACTGGGTTTGCAACTTGGAAATCCATAGGGCAGGCTGTCAGGAAGCGCGAGCCAGAACTATCAAGCTTGGATGGAAGCTACAATCCACAGTCAGGGCTTCTTTTCCCTCAAGGAAGTCTTAGTTCTGCTTCTCTGGCCTTTCAACAGAATGAATCAGGCCTACTCAGATTATCTGGAATAATCTTCCTTACTTAAACAGATTATAGACTTTAATCTCATCTACAAAATACCTTCACAGCAACACTCAATTAGTGCTTGATTGACCAACTGGGAACTATAGTCTAGCCGGGTTGATACATAAAATTGACCATCACACCCACAGTCTTATCGTCTTTAAGAGGCAGAACTGAGTTTGGAATGCAAGTCAAGATACTCCAAAGCCGTTGCTCTCTCCAGGATATCCTCTCACCCTGCCTCTTCAAATTGAGGTCTCACTATTTGAAGAAATATGCAAACATAAGCTATTTAACTATTTCTCAGAAATGGGGGAAGGTATTCTTTTTCAGGATGGAGGTTTGACTGGAGTCCATTCCAATGCTGAAATTCAGGAGTCCTTTTGTTCAACAATACTAAGATTTGCTTAGCAGAGGCCTTTAGGAAGCCCACATTAGTAGAGAGACAGTATCTTGTAAAGAGCAATATGTGAACTAGGCACATTGATAGCATTTAAAAACAGTTTATTGTTTTGTTTGAAAACATCTTTGCAATATTGGCTGAGAAACCATAAAATAAAGGATTTAAGTAAATAAAATGTAATCTATATTATCTATATTATAATTCTTTTTGAAATGATTATGAATAAATGAAGTTGTACAATATGAGATTTAAAGACATAACTCTAATATTTTACTTACTGAAGTTGATTGTGGTAGGCTGAATAATGGCTGAATAATGGCCTTCCAAAGACACCCAGGTCCTAATCCCCAGAACATTTGAATATTCCCTGTCATGGCAAAGGGATTGAGGGATCAAAGCTGGAAGAGGAGATCAGAGTGATGTGCTTTGAAGATAGAGAAAGCCAAGGAATACGCATGGCCACTAGAACCTGGAAAAGGCAAGGAAACAGAGCATCTCCTCAGATTCTATAGAAGGAATCTGCCCTGCCAACACCTTGACAATAGCTCAGTGAAACTGATTTTGAAAATTTTTTCTCCAGAACTGTAAGGGAGTAAACCCATGTTATTTTAAGCCACTAAGTCTGTTAATTTGTTACAGTATCAATAGGAAACTAATATATCATTAGAGGAAGTAATTTGTAGTTACCTGTTCTACATAATGATAGGACAGCATTTGAAAGGCAAGGGACAAACACAGTTGTTTGGCCACAGTTGTTTGGTCATCTTCCAACTGAAGATGACCTTTGTTGGCAGACTGTTCTCCATGGGCCTCTTATATTTCTTTGCCTGTATTTGCTTTGGATTATCTTTACAAGGATGCTTGTATAGTGAAGACCTTGGCAGACAAAGATAGTATCTCCCTCTGAGGTAGCAGACAGATATGTTTGCTATCCATAATAAGAAAGGTAATGTTTTCCTTTGGAGCACAGGCTAAGCAGGCTTTCTAGAAACCTCTTTTAAAGATGAGAGTTTACAAATCCCAGAGTTTCCCATTTGTGACACAAACCCACCATGTTCTCAGCACCAAAGGACCTGCCTTTGTATTGCCCCCATAGGACTTGGGGAATGTAGAGGAACAAGGGACATCAATGCAAACACAGAGCCTTACCTTTTTGCTATGTTGTGAGTAATAAAGTCCTTTGTTCTGGAGCCAGAAGT
The DNA here is from genome assembly GCA_028644305.1 of Xerus rutilus. Classification (NCBI taxonomy): domain Eukaryota; kingdom Metazoa; phylum Chordata; class Mammalia; order Rodentia; family Sciuridae; genus Xerus; species Xerus rutilus. Next base: position 50,223,168 of record CM053405.1, on the reverse strand, counting down.
CTCATGTCTTCTACCACCATCCATGAAACTGAGACAGGCTAATTTTTTATCTTGCAAAAAGGTAAAACCTTTGCCATTCAAGGTAATATTCACATGGTCTGAGGATTAGGGCCTGGCTATCTTTGGAAGGCCATTATTGAGTCTACCATAACCAACTTTTCTAGTCTATTTTAATGGTCTTCCAGATGGGGGCAGCCAGGTAATACAGTTTGGTCTTATGATATGAATAGAGAAATCTACTAAGGGTGCCTAAAATGATGTTTTCTTAATTATTCCC
>CM053405.1:50198342-50222791 GCA_028644305.1 Xerus rutilus | reverse complement strand
GTAATATGTTCTTTCAAAATTTAAACAAAATTGGAAAAACATAAAAGGAAGCTACAACTAATGCAATCCCACTATCAGCGACCACCACCAATTCTGCCTGTCTTAGAATGTCTAAGAATGTCTTAGAATACTAGGATCAGGTTGTTTGTGTTGGAATCCTAGTTTCATTACTCACTAGCTAAGACCTCAGACAAATTGTTCAAATATACCATGCATCAGATTTCTGACTTGTAACATGAATAGAACAATAACACATATCTTCTGAGAATTACATTAGACAAATACATAGAATGTTTTAGAACAGTTCTTTACACCTAGTAAGCACATGGTAAATGTTAATAAGATCATTTTGCATGGTCTGAGCTTGTGCAGTCTTTTTTATGATGGCGTGATGCTGTGCAGCCTGAGCACTGCCTGGACTTGGGTAGATAGATGGTGCATTCACCTGGGTAAGAAAAATGACTCCCGTCCGATGTCGCTGACCTAGAGGAGGAAGGTGCTGCCACGCAGTTATGCGGCAACACTGTCGCTCAGGAGGTCTGTCCTCCTAATCCATTTACTTAAATGTAATGTGTTCTCAAGCTTTGTTTGAAAAATAGAAGGGATTTTTGACCCTGGTTTCCTGAATTTGCATTTCTATTTCCTTTCCTTCAGGGAAGGAGAATGTCTAGGTCAAAAATAAATAAATAAATAAAACCCACCGTCTTGCTTCACATTAGTTGTTGTGTCAGAGGGGGTGCTAGTTCTTATTCCAGCACTTTCATATGAAGTCATTCTGGCCACTTAATCTTCTAGCGCAGTGATACAACAAAACCCTCTCAGCCTAATGGGTTCAGGCACATCTCTCCTGGGCTGGTAGCCAGAAATGGATTGATGTGCTGGTTTAAAAGATGGAAAACACAAAGAATTTTTCAAGCCAAAGGATAAACAACAGAAAGAAAGAAATACAATTTCTGTTAATGGCTATCAGTGAGAATTTTTGCTTAAAATCTCAATGATGCTCCACAATGCAGTGAAAGTGATTTGTAACACCAGCAAAGACTGGCTGGGCTTAATGGGGTCACTTGTCTAAATGTTTCAAAAAGGGCTGTTTCTATTTTTGGCCGAATAAAGGAGTCTGCAATGGTATACATTAACAAATTTAAAAAGGTAAATCATGCCTATAATGTGATCTATTTAAGGGAGAGTCCTGAGAAGAAAGCTCGACAGTGAGACATGAGATGTAATCTTAGACAAAATGTACAACATAACCACATCCCTGGAGTAAAAGTACACAAAAGGCAGAGCCAGCCTTATTTATAGATGTTCTACCTCTGACTCTAAGGTGTAATTTGAGGAACTCAAAGACTTGTCTTATCAGATATATGTCCTTGCTAAGTTCTTATATTTCCTGTCTTTATCCTGACTTCTTAAGAGTCTTTCTGGGTCTGCCTTTGACTAGTAGCACGACCCTGAACAAGTACTTTAGACATCAGCTTCTTCACTATAAAGTGAGGAGGTTTAAGGAATAGATCTCTAAAATGTCTTTTAATTCAATAGCTTCCTGGTTCTGAAAGTTTTCATGAGAGATGCCTTTAATTGAAGGAACATTTGGTATCCATAAATTAACTTTAATGAATTAAATTTTAATGACATAAAAACTGAACATTGTTGTAGAAAGGATTTAACGTGATACATTCAGTCAGTGTTCTCCAGTGAAACAGAATCAGCAGGATATGTAAAGTTACATAAAAGGAGATTATGGGAACTGATTCATGAGATTATAGAGGCCAAGAAGTCCCATGATATGCCATCTGAAAGCTGAAAGCTGATGGTGTAATTCAGTCTGAGAACCAAGGACTGTGGGCCACTCTTAGAAATCCCAGTCAAAGACAAAGGACCTGAGAACTGAGGAAGGGATAGTATCATTGTGGAAGAAAGAGGGGCCGGAAGTGAGCCAAGGTCTGAAGGCCCAAGAACCAGAACCTTCCTAACCTGAAGGCAGAGAAAATGGACATACCAGGTCAAGGAGAGAGCAACTTCACCCTTCCTCTGCCTTTTAATTCTATTTAGGCACCCAGTGGATTGGAGGATGCCTGCTCACATTTGTGAGAATAGATTTTCTTCACTCAGTCTACCAATTCAAATGCTAATCTTTTCCAGGAACAACCTTACATACATAATAAAAAATAATGTTTAACTGGCTATCTGGACATTTTACATAAATTATGTATATCCTACATAAATTATATGATTACATATTTTATAAAATATATATATACCTTTTATATAAATAAATATATCTGAAGCCTGAGAACCAGAGAAATCAGTGGTGTAAATAATAATCTGAGGAGAGGAGATGAGATGAGATGCCCTATCTCAAGCAGTAGGCCTTTTGTTCTACTCAGGCCTGTCTCCCTTTTCTTTTCTTTTTGTACTATGGGTTGAACCCAGAAGAGCTTTACCACTGAGCAACATCACCAGCTCTGTTTTTTTATTTTTTATTTTGAGATGGAGTCTTGCTAAGTTGCTTAAACCCTCACTAAGTTGCTGAGGCTGGCTTTGAACTTGGAATCCTCCTGCCTCAGCCTCTGGAGTTGCTGGGATTACAGGTGTGTGCCACCATGCCTGGTTCAGGACTTTCTTAATTCATTTGTGTTGCAATAACAAAATAACAGAGACTGGGTAGTTTATAAATAGTAGGGATTTATTTTTCACAGTTCTAGAGGTTGAAAAGTCCAAAGATGCTGACTGGTAAGGGCTCCTTTCTCTGCTTCAGGATGGTGTCTTGTTGCTGCATCTTCTGGAGGGGAGGTATGCTGTGTCCCTGCGTGGAGGAAGGGTCAGAAGAGGCAAACTCACCCTCATCACACCCTCTTATAAGGTATTAACCCATTTATGGGGTTGAACCATCATGGCCTAATCACCTCCCGGAGGCTCCACCTCTTCATACCATTGCATTTAGGATTAAGTTTCAACCTGGTTCTGGAAGGGACACAAACATTCAAACTATTGCAAGACCTTCAGCATATTAGCTGATCCCACTTTGGGGAGTGAAATCTACTTTACTGAGGTCACCAGTTGAAATGCTAATCTTCTTTAGAAACACTTGCATGGACACATCAAGAAATGTTTAATGAGGACCGCGATAGCCCAGGAAACCATCACAAATGATTTCAGATTGCAAGGATTAAGGAGACATAACAATCAAATACAATGTGTGAATCATGACTGGATATCGGGTAGTGGACACAAAGGCTATTTAGCAGAAAGTGAGAGAAATTTGAGTACAACGGTGTCACGTGATGCTATTGAATTAGTCGGTTCTCTTAAATGTGGCCAGGTGGTGCAGTTGTGCAGGATAATGACCTTGTTCATGAGTGATGCAAGCTGGAGAACTGAGGGCTGAGCTGCCATGAAGTCTCTTGTGTATTTTTGGAAGGTTGGGCAGAAGAGAAGTATGTCTCTATACAGCGAGAAATGGAGCAAATGTGACAAGATGCTAACAGCTGGTGAACCGAGTGTGGGATACACTGTTGTACCATCTCTTCCATGAATTTACGATTTTGAATTTTTTTACAAGCACTTCTCATTAAGCCTTTGAAATGTTTATTGGCCTTCTGTAAACTTTCTGGCAACATTTCCTGATACACATCCCTACATATATTTTTCCCCTCCCCACGCCAAGCATAGAGGAGAAAGAGGAGAAGCTCATGTCGTCTGTAAGATCCCAGTTTGCGACACACTCCTGTTATTCCTGGTTGGGATTTCTCCTACACAGTGTTTCTCCAGGTGTGGTATGTGAACCATCATGAGCCTGCATAATACTGAACCTAAAGTTCTGGAGCTGGGACTCTGGATACTGAATTTTAACAAGCTCCCCTGTGATTCTTTTTTTTTTTTTTATTAAGTTTGATTTCAGATACACAATTAATAATTTCTTTTTTTAATATTTATTTTTTGTTGTTGTTGTCGGTGGACAGAATATCTTTATTTTTTATTTTTTCAATGTGGTGCTGAGGATCGAACCCAGTGCCTCACACGTGCTAGGCGAGCACGCTACCATTGAGCCAGAACCCCAGCCCCTCCCCTGTGATTCTTTTACACACTCAAGTTTGAAAAGCCCTTCTCCAGTGTCTGACTTCAAACTTGGTACCACCAAAACAACCCCTCTTTACTGGTATTGAATATGAACATGAATTTGCATGGGCAATTATTTTGGGAGGTACTGGGGAATGAAACTGAACAAATTACATTATTGTGCATGTGCAAATAGGTAACAACAAAGCCCACTATTATCTGTCATTATAATGCACCAATAAAGAGATCGAAAATAAAAATAAAATTAGTTTTGGCAGGTTACATTAGAGTTTTAAAATTAAGATATAAATAAAACAGTATGACAGCATATGCAGAGAGCTAACCCTTTTAGTCTGTTTTGTGGTTAAAAGGAACAGAAATGTATTTGCTCCTGATTCTGGAAGCTGGAAAGTCCAAGACTGGGGTATCACCATCTTGTGAGGACCTTCCTGTCATATCAGCTCCCAGCAGAAGGCAGCAGGGCAAGAGAGCAAGGAGTTTGAGACACAGAAGGGAGTGAACTTGTCCTTTCATAAGGACATTCCCATGACAAGAAAACCACTTCCATGACAATGGCATTAATCATTCCTAAAGAGCAGACTCCTCATAAGCCAAACATGTCTTCAAGGCCCCACCTCTAACACCTCCGCTTTGGGGATTTAGTTTGTAACCTGTCAAATTTGGGGGACACATTCAAGGCCATAATTTACTTCTTGATGTGAGAACTGATTCACCCATGGTCATTTCATCCAAAATATAGTTTGGCCCTGATTCAACTGCATTTCATTCCTGATAGAATCACGCCTCCTTGTGCCCCCTGCCTCCACCCACTCACATTCCTCCACATGATTCTCCAGACACTGCCACTCATGTTTAAATACAACAATAACTTCCAGAGTAGTTTCCTCATACTGGGTTAAGATCTTATATTAAATAGGAAGAGGATGCAGTGACCTGGCTACCTTCCAGTGCAAAGAACAGAACTAACACCTGGATGGAGTAAGTGTGGGCAGTTAAGCTTTGATAGAGTCAGGAATGGACAGGGAGAAAGAACATACTGGAAGTGAAGAATTATATGAGTCTGGTGATGCACTGAAGTTGGGGACTCTGGCCCAGCGAGGGCCCAGAGTTTTAAGAGACTGCTAACCAGTGGGAAAGGGTGCTGAGGATGGACCAGAGGGACAGGGGAAAATAACTTTGAAGCGGAATTTTGGCAAGGAATTTTTAAAAATCACTCTTCCAGTTCAGAAATTGTTCTTAGAAGGAAGGAAAGTCTAAGACAATCTATTTCCAAGTATTTTGGTCCATAGAGACAAATTCTTGGTTATGGACCTTGGTTGTAGGTATTGAAATGACATCCTTAGGCATTTGCACTGGATTTTCTTCTAACAAAATGCCTCTTGAGCCCCACCTCCCACCCCGACCCCAGGGAAGACACACCATTTTCCCAATCTGGTCAGGGCCGGTTGAGATTGAAATCTGAGTCAAGAGCTAATTAAAGGTTCAACATCATTTCTCTAATCTCTGTTGCTCACTTATGATAAGTGAGGGATCACTGGGGAAAGGATGGGGAGGGACTGCTAATGGGGACAGGTTTTTTGGGGCGGGGGTGAGAAAAACATTCTATAATTGATTATGGTATTGACTGCACAACCCTGTGATTATACTAAAAATCATTAAATTGTGCCCTTTAATTGGGTGAATTGTATGGTGTGTGAATTATATATCTCAATAAAGCTGTTTATGTGCTTTAAAAATCACTTAGAGCTGGGCACAGCGGTTCACACCTGTAATCCCAGGTACTCAGGAGGCTCAGGCAGGCAATAAATTAATTAATTAAGTTAAATTAAACCACTGGAAACCTATCTAGGGGCACAAGATAGAGAAGCAGGTGAGGCCTCTTTATAATTGATACTGACTCCCTGGCCCAGCATCGGCAGCTACACATTACAAAGGCTAAGGGAATACTGCAGGAAACTTATTATCCAAGTTGGGAGAAAGCTAATTGCTAAGTTTTGGATACAATTTTGAATGAATCCCCCAAAGGTGCTGGGACCTCAGTGGTGATGTTGGGAGGTGGGACCTTTAAGAGGTGGGGCCTAGTGGGAGGTCCTTCAATCAACTGGGAGCACTGCCCTGAGAAGGAACTGTGAGACTCTGACTTCCTGTCTGGCAATGTGACTACTCCCTCCCACACACTGCTGCCATGATGCCATGTCCTCATGGGGGCAGAGCTGATGCTGGTGACTTCCCCCTCAAACCTCCAGAACCATGAGCTACATAAACTTCTTTTGTTTATGAAGTTTGTCTGCCTCAGGGATTTTTCCATATAGTGACACAACAGGCTAATATCAATCATGAAGCTTTTCAAGAAGTGTGGATAAAAATGAAAAAGACCCATTTCTTGTGTGTCTCCTACCCATTACATCTGTTTTTAAATAGATTAAGCAGAGGGATGATAAAGACAAGGTAGGATGTAGGCTACATTTTAGTCAAAATTTAACATATTATTTTAAATGTGACAGCCTGTCTGAAGAGCTGACACCAAGATGATGTGGGCAGAGTGGGATGAGCAGGATTGCTCATGTACTGTTATTATAATAATTGAATTTTCAGAATCAGGGATTTATACACAGGCACCTGTAACTGCTAGCTTGTATCCTCTGGTGTCACTTGATGTTTGAGGGACCTCAAAACTCGCTGCTTCATTTGCTTTGAGTTTATAAGTCTCAACAACAGTAACTCGGCCTCTTCTTTAATCAGCCTCCCCCAAAACATCTTAGGGCTTTGCGGGGTGAGAAGAGGTGGAACAGCAAAATGTGACAGATAAGTAAAGAGCTTTTCAAGCTGCAGAATATGGAATCTAGTGATGAACAAACCCAGATTCTATGACTTCCCTCTGAGAAAGTGGTGCCAGTTTGGGCATGAGATCTGGCCCTCTGGATCAGGCCATGAGGTCAGAACATCACATTGCCCAGGGCTGTGAGGTATATAGAGAAAGATGCCTTGGGGAGAAACAGAAGAAAAGTCAGACAGACCATCCAGAGAAGTCACTAATCACAAAAGTCAGGGTCAAGAGGGAGAATTAAATACACAGGCCCCAGAGAAATTAATGAGAAGAGAAGATTTGAAGCAAAGGGTGGGTGTGGGTTAAAGGGTGGTTTCAGTGGCCTCTGTGGAGCATGGCAGGATCCAACAAGGTGACAGTTGAGGGACTAGGAGGAGGAAGAAGCTGTGAGGGCTCAAACTTAGGGATTCTCTCCCTATTTCTTGTTCCATAAATATTCTTCCAAGAGCCAAATCAAGGAATTCTGGAATCCAGTATTTCCACCAGTCAGTCTAAGAATAATGGTGCTTATGTTTAAGGATCTCTGGAGCAGCGGCCAGACAACCCATTGCCAAACAACCCTCACTACTAGAAAATTCTTCTTTACATCAAACTGCACATTTCTTCTCTAAGGCTACTTATTGGCTGGGGTGTCAACACACAACTGTGAATATGTTGGAGGCCCAACTTTCTAAGGGTTTATATTTTCATGTGCAAAATGGAAGCAATAATAAGACCAACTTTATTTTAAGAGATGAGACTTGTAAACACATGGAGTGGTCCTTGGCATATGGCATGCATTGCTTTGAGCATTAGACTCAGTATTCATGTTAGTATTTGTATTGCCCTTAATAATGTCGAGGCCTACAGTCATGGAGTTTGTACTAATCAAAAGGGGCTCTTTATCTGGCAGTTTAGTAGTAAAGCCTAGTCATTGTCATGGAGCTGCAGAATGACAGACTGGGTTGGCTAGAGCATGGGTGGTGAGCATAGGCTGCAGCTGCACAGAGCCTGCCATGCTGGTGCAGGCGTGAGGTGCAGCAAGTCAGAGCCAAAGCAAGCCAGGATGCTCAGACCTGTCCTGTTGTAATGCAGCGGCCCGGCCTGGACTAGGTAGGGATGCCCATTCCACACACCACTGCAGCTGGGAAGCCCTGAGCATCCGCTATCTAATTAACCTCTTGCTTCCCAACAAGCAACCAGAAAACAAAAGTGGGAAGGACCTGAATGGGATTGCAGGGCTAACCAAGAGCATACTTTTCCAAATCCTGATTAGCATATTTGGACCAATAGCATTAGTACTTAGACCAATTAGTACTTTTCCAAATCCCAATTAACTTGATACCATCCCATTTATTGGTTCTTTTGATTTTACTTCTTGTGCTTTAGGAGTCTTGTTGAGGAATTTGGTTCCTAAGCTGGCATTGTAGAGATTGGGACCTCATTTTTCTTCTATTAGGTACAGTCTCTCTGTTCTAGTGCCTAAGTCCTTGATCCACTTTGAGTTTTGTGCAAGGTGAGAGATTGGGGTTTAGTTTCATTTTGCTACCTATGGATTTCCAGTTTTCCCAGCACCGTTTGTTGAAGAGGCTATCTTTTCTCCAATGTATGTTTGTAGCGGGTTTGTCTAGGATGAGATAACTATATTTATATGGGTTTGTCTCAGGTATGGGATGATATCAAACTAAAAAGCTTCTTCACAGCAAAGGAAACTATCAATAATGTGAAGAGAAAGCCTACAGAATGGGAGAAAATCTTTGCCACCTGCACCTTAGATACAGCATTAATCTCCAGGATATATAAAGAACTCAAAAATCTTAACACCAAAAAATAAAAAGTGCTCAATCAATAAATGAGCAAAGGAACTGAACAGGCACTTTACAGAAGAAATACTATTGGTCAGCAAATACATGAAAAAATGTTCAACATCTCTAGCAATTAGAGAAATGCAAATCAAAACTATACTGAGATTTCATCTCATTCCAGTCAGGATGGCAATTATCAAGAATACAAGTAATAGTAAATGTTGGTGAGGATGTGGAGAAAAAGGTACATTCATACATTGCTGGTGGGACTGCAAATTGATGCAACCACTATGGAAAGCAGTATGAAGGTTCCTCAGAAAACTTTGAATGGAACCACCATTTGACCCAGTTTCCCACTCCTCAGTTTATACCCAAAGGACTTAAAAGCAGCATATTATAGTGATGTGGCCATATCAGTGTTTATAGAAGCTCAATGCACAATAGCCAAACTATGGAACCAACCTAAGTGCCCTTCGACAGATGAATGGATAAAGAAAATGTGGCACACATACACACAATGGAAAATTACTCAGCCAGAAAGAAGAATGAAATTATGGCATTTGCCAGTAAATGTATGGAACTGGAAACTATCATGCTAAGTGAAATAAGTCAATTCCCCAAACCAAAGACTGAATATTCTCTCTGATATGTAGATGCTAACATAAAATAAGGGGTGGGGAAGGAAGAATAGAAGTTCAGTGCATTAGACAAAAGGGAATGAAGGGAAGAGAGGGTGGATGGGAATAGGAAAGACTGTATGATGAATTGACATTACTTTCCTATGGTCATATACGAATACATAACCAGTGAAACTCCACATCATGTACAACCACAAGAATTGGGAAGTTATACTCCACATGTGTGTAGTGTGTCAAAATGCATTCTATTGTCATGTATAACTAAAAAGAACAAATAAAAAAATTTTTTAAACCCTGATTAGCACAGATTTGGACCAATAGCATTCACCCAAGTGCTATGTAAACCCCAAGACTAGCACAGTCAAGTGGCAACCCTTCTCAGGTCCCCTCTTGCCCCTGTAAGAATTCTGTTTCTGTTCTTCACACTTGAATAAATCCTATTCCTTCCTCCTCTTGACTTCCGTTGTCTTGTGAATTTCATTCTTTGGATTTGTGAGATGAGAACCTGGGAAGAAGTTGGTGGTGATCTACTGGTATCTATTGCAACATTGGAGGGCATAGCCTTCCATTTAGAGATGCAATACTGATAGCTGCAACATGCCACTTGATCGTAGTGGACAAGAAACAGGTTTTTGCAGGCTGAGATCCTCAGGGTGGACCTGGTATGCACCTCTTGCTGTGATTAGTTACTAACACTAAGATGGGCTTTCTCGGCCACAAAGGCCTGCAGCTTACCCAGGACCCACCTGCCAACGGAAGTGGAGCATGGAGTTCCTCAGCAAACTCTGGTTTCAACAGCATCCCTAAGTTTCTTGATAACACTGCTGAACAGGAATGTTGCTATTGTTCTACCAAAAGCTGATAGTAAGACAGACCTCTGGTACATGCCTTGTTAGTATTAGCTCTTTTTAACCTGCATAATGACCTGTGAATAAACAAAACCCTATTTTATACATGAGGAAACAAGTTCAGAAAAGTTAGTGGCTTGCCCAAGGACATAATAGCTGATAAGTTAGGAGGAAGAACTTGAATCTAGTCCTATAAAACTCTAAAGCCTCTACCTAGAATAAGAGAAACCATTATATAATCCATTATAGACCTGTAGGTTTTTCCAGTAGGTTTTCTAAACCCTTCTTGAAATTATTCACATTTTCAGTATATTATATAAGTATATTATTTCAGCCTTTATATCAACAAATTCTTCAAGCTTCCCATAATATAGTGCACTTTTCTCTGAAGCAACTTATGGTCAATATAGTATCATAGGAGACTATGTGGTTACAATTTCCAGCCTCTCACCCTCTCTGCTTCTTTCATAGTTATTCCACTTTTATCTTTTAGGGTTCTACATAAGATGACAACTTTTAAGAGGAAAAAAGTTCACTGCTAAAAATATAAGTGTTTGAAAAATCAAAACCTGAAGCTGTTGTTGGTAATATTTGTATTTATTTTCTCAAAACAATTTACTCAAAAATGCTCTATCCTCATTTCTTATATTCTAAGATTTGATGCATAGTTGTCTTTCTGCTCTCTATATCCTTCAGGGATTTTTAAATTAAAAATAATTTTGGTGTTAGACATATGTTGTTTTTCTCTGACCAATATGTTTTCCTTTGGAGAACTTCCCTCTAGTAATCCCACGTACTTCTAGGAGGGCTCATTCAGTACCCAGACATGGCTGATCGTGTAATTCCATTATTATGCAGGAAAATTGATTAGTTCAGGAATGGACATGTGACTGAGGCATACAACAAATTTGAGTCCTTTCCCAGATTAATATACTATCATTGGGAAAGAAAAACTCTCTACTAGATTGCAATCTCTTGAACCTGGTAGCAATCTTGCCCATATACACAACAGGTATTTGCTAATGAATAAAACCATGCAATGATGAGTGACAGCAGAGAAGAGAGAGGAAAATCAGTCCTGGTGACATCAGTTGAGTCCCCAGATCCAGCTGAGCCAGAAACCACTTCCATACCTGGATTTTCCCATTTCGATGAGCCAAGATTTCACTTCTTCCTAAATGCCTCTCCCAATGAATCCTATCCATCTTGACTCCTTTGTCTTTTGTCTCTGGCATTTGAGGCTTTGTGCAACACTTACTCGGGAATGTCAACAATGCTGTTGTGACAAATAAGTATTCGTCAACTGTCATAAACATAGACCTCAGCTGTTTCTTCATCCAGAAAGCAAGTTTCTAGAGAAAGTGGTCACTGCCTCCAAATTCACAGTGTCTCAGGGACTCTTCATAATGGAGCATGACTTCCCCAGAGGACAGTAATGCATTTTATTTAGGAAAACTGAACATGTTGCTTTGTTGCATTAGGATGAGTGACTGTCAGCTTTTTCTGTAAGCTCTGACCAGTGGTCAACCTCATGGACAAGTGTTTAGTGATCATGTCCTCAGTTCTAGTCTTTACCATGTGCCTTCCTCTCATGAGTAAGAAGTTTCTGTCATTTATTTATTCATTTATTTGCTTATTTATTAACCATTCTCTCCTTTTCCTTGCTTTCAGCTGGAGATGCTACTTAAGAGGGAAAATGGTTTGCAGAAGATGCTGGGGGTATGGCTTAGTGGTAGAGTGCTTGCCTAGCACGTGTAAGGCCTTGGGTTTGACCCCAGCACCACCAAAAAGAAAGTTGTTTGGGGTTAAATAATATGATCCCTTATTGTTCAGTATTGTTTCACATGTGGAAACATTTTTTGGGGGGGTACTAGGGATTGAACTCAGGGGTACTCGACCACTGAGCCACATCCCCAGTCCTATTTTGTGTTTTATGTAGAGACAGGGTCTCACTGAGTTGCTTAGTGCCTCGCCATTGCTGAAGCTGGCTTTGAACTCGCGATTCTCCTGTCTCAGCCTCCCTAAGTGCTGGGATTACAGGCTTGCGTCACTGTGCCCAGCTCACATGTGGAAACATTTTTATTAGAATTCCATAGAGGATTAAATGGAATAATAGCTGCAATGTTCTTTGTCGGTCTCTGGCACATCATAGGTATTTAAAAAGCATTAGCTTGCTCCTTGTTTTTATCACTGTAACCCTTAGCACATTTCCTTTTCCTATACTTTCCTATAGTAAAATACCAACATTAGGAAGAAACCAGGAATATCTTCTCTTGGACTTTATCAATTAGCAAATATTTATTGAGCATCTATTATATTCAAGATATTAAAAGATGCTGGGACCTGCGAGTGACCACAGTAGAGGTTTTGCACCTTATATGCAATGGTTTTATTAGTGGAATTCTTAAGAGATATCCTCTATTTGTATCCAAACGGAGAGGTGTCCCATCTCATGTGACTTCTGAAAATCAGCAGTAATACTTCAAAGCACAACTGTTAAGAATGGTAATTTTTGCTTTCTTTACCTGTTGCTGACAAGGAGATTCTCCCATGATTTGACTGCTGGTCATGTTAACATGGGACCAGGGAGCCTTGCCTTGGTCAAGGCCACTAAAGGAATCTAACACAGGTGGCTGCAGGGCTGTCTTTATCATGTGTATCACTCCATGAGGGCATAAGAAAACCTCTAAATTCTTCCTAGATTCTGGCAGAGCAAGAACTGCATTAATTTTCTCCATGGCAGTGATCAAGGGAAAATGTTCTCCCTTACATTTTTCACAGAATAACTAAATTGCTTCATTTATATTCTTTATAAAAACAATGTCTGAACTCAAATGTCCCCTTAGGGTGAAGTTATATGAACAGTGAAGTCTTCTGAGGGGAGACCCTATCTGTCTCAGCAGGGAAACCAGTGGAATTTAAACAGTCTCAGCCCATATTGTGTGATGCTGGGCTTGGAGCGCAGGGTGTTTGAGGGGAGTTGGAAGGCTCTGGGGTTGAAGGGATATGCTTCAATTTTATTTACAGAGCCAAATGCATCCTGAGAGAAGAATTCACATCTCCATGAATCCGAGACCATTCATTCTCTCAACTAGTCCAAATGATTCAGAACTACAGGCCTAAAACTGTTGAGTCATCCTAGGTTCCTCTTCTTCTGGCAGATCCCATTTCCACTCTACGGGAAATCTCACTAGCTCTGTTATCAAAAATGTCCAGAATCCCCTTTTCTCTTCTCCTCCACTGTTTTCATGCTGGTCTATCATCTCTCACATGAGTAATTGCAGGACCTCTGATGAAGCTTCCTGTTCCCACAATTGTCCCCACTCTCAATCCAGAGTGACCCTTTTAAAACGTAATTCAGATTGTGTCCCTTCTCTAATCAGAATCCTGCAGTGATTCCCCATCTCACTCAGAGTAAAAGCCGTTTTTAGACCTGGCTTCCTTGACCTGCCTGGCCTCACCTTTATCAACCTGGGCTTACTCCATTTAGCCACAGTAGACTCTGTGCGGTTCCTTAAGCAGAACTTTCCATGAAAGCTTCCCCCTGCTTGGACGCTCTCCCCCTAGAAATCTCCATGATGCACTTCCTCAACTCCTTCAAGTCTTTACTCAAATGTCATCTGCCCAGGAAGGACCACCCTGTCCATCTCATAAAAACTGTAGCTCGCTCTCTGTTACTCCTGGTATCCTTCCCCATCTTTCTATTAAGATTTATCACCTTCTAATAGAACATAAAATTTACTTATATATTGAGGTTTTTGTCTATCTTCTACTATAAGGCTAGTCTCCCAAGGCAGGAAATTGTTTTGTTCTCCACCACAGTTTCTCTCCAACACGGATAATAGCTCTGCTTACACAGCAGGAGCTCAGGATCTATTGGTTGAGTTGGTATGTGGTGTCTTCAAAAAAGATCCACTTGTAGCTCAGAATGGACAGTGAATGACCATCAGTGCCTCTCTCCCCAAGTTTTTTTCAAGGTACAGAGAAATTCATAATTACTGGGAGCCTGGCTGTGGGCTCAATCATGTCTTCATGTCTGCTTCTTCTTCTTCTTTTTTTGTTTAAAACTAAAAATATTTTTTGTGTCATTTATTTATTTATTTATTCTACTTAGGTATACATGATAGCAGAATGCATTTTGATTCATTGTACACAGATGGAGCACAACTTTTCATTTCTCTGGTTGTATGTGATGTAGAATCACACCATATACGCAGTTGTAAATGAAGCTAGGGCTACGATGTCCATCTCATTCCACCATCTTTACTGTCCCCATGCCTCCTCCCCCTCCCTCCCCTTTGACCAAAGTTCCTTCATTCTTCCCATGTCCCCTCCCCCATTATGGATCAGCATCCACTTATCAGAGAGAATATTCAGCATTTGATTTTTTGGGATTGGCTTCCTTTGCTTAGCATATTCTCCAACTCCATCCATTTACCTGCAAACGCCATAATTTTATTCTCTTTTATTGTTGAGTAAATTCCATTGTGTATATACACCACAGTTTCTTTATCCATTTATCTGTCGAAGGGCATCTAGGTTGGTTCCACAGTTTAGCTATTGTGAATTGAGCTGCTATAAACATTGAAGTGGCTGCAGCACTGTAGTATGCTGTTTTTAAGTCCTTTGGGTATAGATTGAGGAGTGGGATACCTGGGTCAAATGGTGGTTCCATTCCAAGTTTTCTGAGGAATCTCCATAGTGCTTTCCAATTGGTTGCACCAATTTGCAGTCCCACCAGCAATGTATGAGTGTGCCTTTTGCCCTACAACCTCGCCAACACTTAATTGTTGTTTGTATTCTTGATAATTGCCATTCTGACTGTCATGAGATGAGATCTTAGAGTAGTTTTGATTTGCATTTCTCTAATGGCTAGAGATGTTAAACATTTTTTCATATGTCTGTTGATCGATTGTATGTCTTCTTCTGAGAAGTGTCTGTTCAGCTCCTTAGCCCATTTATTAATTGAGTTGTTTGTTTTTGTAGTGTTAAGTTTTTTGAGTTCTTTATACATCCTAGAGATCAGTGCTTTATCTGATGTGCATGTGGCAAAAATTTGTTCCCAGAATGTCTGTTCTCTGTTCACTTCATTGATGGTTCCTTTTGCTGAGAAGAAGCTTTTTAGTTTGAATCCATCCCATTTATTGATTCTTGATTTTACTTTTTGCGCTATAGGAGTCTTGTTAAGGGAGTAAGGTCCTAATCCGACATGATAAAGATTTAGGCCTACTTTTTCTTCTACTAGGCACAGAGTCTGATTTCCAGGTCCTTGATCCACTTTGAGTTGAATTATGTGCATGGTGAAGGATAGGGGTTTAGTTCCATTTTGCTGCATATGGATTTCCAGTTTTCCCAGCACCATTTGTTGAAGAGGCTATCTTTTCTCCAATGTATGTGTTTGGCACCTTTGTCTAGTATGAGATAATGGTATTTAAGTGGTTTTGTTTCTGTGTCTTCTATTTTGTACCATTTTTCTACATGTCTATTTTGGTGCCTGCTTCTTAGGGTGGATGGATGATCACTCACTGCTAATTATCCAGGGAAAAGGATGGCTGAAGTGTGATATTGCTTGTAAAGTACAGCAATTTTCTCAAAATTGGTTAATGTGAGTGCTCAAGAGTATGAACCTTAGACAATTCCAGACTTTAGTCTTCTGGGAGTTCTCAGAACAGCTTTCAGATAGAAAGAAAAATGGGCTCCAAAATTCTCTTGAAAAATCCTTCTTCTTCCTCTTTCTGTTTTTAACCCTTTAATGTTCTAGTCACCTTTGGAGAAAAAAATATGAAATTAAACAAGTCAAGATAAGAGATCAATTTTAGTTATGTCAATGACATTGAAATTACTTTAGATCTAACACTAACATTGATTAGAAACTTGAGCTTCAGTGTATTTTTTTGGCATCATATTTGGCATAGAAACTTGGAAACTTAGAAACTTGAGCTTCAGTGTATTTTCTTTGGCATCACTTTTTCTTTCTTTCTTTCTTTCCTTTTTAGTGACCAAAGGGGAAAAATGAGTCCAGGTAGTATGTCTCAAGTCTGCATGGGTCCAAGGTAGGAGCTGAAGTGCCTTTTTTTTGTGCAATTAGCAGCTACTCTTTGGAACTAAGGAAGAAGAGGAGAGTTGTAAGGAAAGCTGTACAATTTCAGTTTAGATTAGCAGTTGAAGCACATTTTAGTGATGGGGTCATTACAACTGGCTATGCTGAACTGAAAGCCAAGTTGGAGCAGCACTGTTTCTAGCCTACAGAACAGAGCTGCCTGTATTTTCCAGGAGCATGCTTTGGAGGCAGGTAACAATAGAGCCCCTTCACACCC
Source organism: Xerus rutilus (assembly GCA_028644305.1). NCBI lineage: Eukaryota > Metazoa > Chordata > Mammalia > Rodentia > Sciuridae > Xerus > Xerus rutilus. The sequence goes on along the minus strand of CM053405.1, from coordinate 50,206,297 downwards.
ACCCAGATGGCAAACTACGTGGGTAGACTGTACATTGTTAGTTGATAGCATGTGCTCAGACAAGGTGACTGTTTTTAAAAGGAAAAAGGAGGCAGAGATACTGACAAAAAAATTCAGGGGTTCTATATATACACCAAAACTTGTACTTTCCACGCCTGACTCAACAGAGCTGAGCTAGAATTGGAAGGAATAGATCCCCATTCCACCCAAAGAAAATAGAAACAAAGAAGCTACCCATGACCAGGTAAGATTTTCAAGTTTCTGAGGCTCTGGCTCATATATATTTTATCTTGAGTTTTAAGCTTCCATAATAATAATTACTTTGAAATAGGAGCCATAGTTCACCTATTGCTTGTTAAGGGCTAAGCACCAAGCTAGAAATCCAAATACACCATTTAGCCCTCAAAATAACTAACATAGCAATCAGTGATCCCATTTTGCAGATGAGGAAACTAAGGTTTAGAGAAGTGAAATGATTTGCTTGAAGGTATATTCAGGAATGGCCTTGAGTTCAGACAGACCTATGTACTCTGAACCCCCAGCCTTTAAGCATCATGCCATTATCTCTTAACATGTTGCTTCCCAAACTTAATCAGATCCCCCTCTTTCCTAGCAAATATTTTAATACTCCTTTATTTTCTAAAGTCAAAGTCATAGATATCACTGACTACCCTGTGATATAAAAATATACTCCAGTATCCTGTGCATAATAAAAAGAAAAGAGAAAAGGAAAGTAATTTATAATAAAATAATGACACAGGAAGATAGATCTTGCATAGGCAGCCAGGAAAAGGTCCTTAGAGAAGGAAAAGAGGGAAGGGACATGATACCACCCTAAGAGGAAATCTCAGGTTTGGAGGCTATCCTGTGACTTGCTTCTTCCTTTCAGCTTTAATCACAATGGCTTCTGAGTTAGAATACCTGTTTCTGTTCCTCACAGTGTCAACTACAGCAGTCCTTCCTCAGTTACCTTAGCAATGGCCAGCTGCAAAGTAGACCCCTACCTGAGGCTCTTCCTCTCCTCAACTGATGTGTCAAACCAAAAGGTTGGATCAGTCCTCTTAATTTTGTAAATATGGGTTTGAAATTTTGCACTTCTGATTGGCTTATTAAGCTCGGAGCTTGAAGAGCTGGATTGGTCTATGCTAGCATCTTTTACCTCACCAATCGCTAGTGCTGGGCCATCAGATACGCCTTTTAAAACCCCTAGACAGCAGACATCATTGGTGTCCTTCTCGTGGGGCCTCACCCCTTCAGGAGCTCTGCTTTCTTTCTATTACTCTAATAAATCCTGTTACTTTGCTCTTAGCCTTTGCCTGTGGATTTCATTCCTTGAATTTCTGAGATAAATAACCTGACTGCCTAACTCCATGTTACAATAATATATATTTAGATATGTAAATAAGTACGTAAAACTACATTAGGAGGTCTGGGGTTGTGGCTTGGTGGTACAGCGCTTGCCTAGCATGCATGAGACACTGGGTTCGATTCTCAGCACCACATATAAATAAATAAAATAAAAGTCCATCAACAACTAAAAAAAATTTTTTAAAAACTACATTAGGAGACAGTGATGATATCAAGTACTTGCATGTATGTGGACAACCATTATGTTGCATATTTTTAGACATTTGGTTCATTTCTAGAGCAGTATGACATAGGTAGTATGTATTTCTGAAACAGAAACAGTATTTGGTAAGGTTCTGGGAAAAATAAAATGCAACCTTCCTTCCATGTATACAACAGTTGCATTCTTGAAAAATGTAATAAATATTAAAGTCCACTTCTTTCAATATTTTTTGTCTACACATAAAGCAGACTTTGGTTGTATAGACTTGGATTATGACAAAGATGAATGCTAAGTGACACTTTTGAATGTCGAGAGAAGCAAGACTCCTACCTACTAAATGTCAATGAGGGGCCTCTCAGTTATTTTAATAGGAAAAAAAAAGACAAAACTAAACTAAATACCACTAGCCCTCCAAGAGAAACCTCAAACGTGGCAAAACACATCAACACAAAATTTTAAACACTATCTGATGGGCAGTAACACCATTAAAAACTACTGTATTGGAAAAGTTCAGACAAGTTTTAAGAGTTCAGACTACTTAAAGAAAACAAATATCTGCCATTCAGAGCTATGTAATTTTGCATCATAGAATTTCTTGAGCAACTCTTTAGTCTGAATATTCCATCTTTTCCCATACCTGTTAAGACAAGGTTGACTAAGAAGTCTCTCCTCTGAGACTGAGGATGGGCACCTATGGAACACCACCTCAAACACACACACACACACACACACACACACACACACTCACACACACACACACAGAGTCATGTATCTTGCCTTTTACCAGTTTAGGAGATTGTGGTTACTGATCAGCATCTTAATTTAAGGTGTACTCACCCCAGTGCCAAATTTCCAGGTGTAATTATAGAGACTCTAAAGCCATTGGTCATCTTAATGTCTGCACTTGTTGCAGCAGATCTTTTTAGTATCAAAATTTCCTCTTGAAAAAGCCTTAACAAAGTAACAGATAATTAAAAGATACACCTATAAACTTATGTAGATATAGCCTTATCAAAGGGGTATGATATCCATTCCATTCTTATCTCTTAGATACCATAGACGTCAAAATTATTGCTTGCCAAATATTCCATGTGATTCACTATCTTTTTCCTACTTCCCCAATAAGGCAGGAACAGGATCACATGACTAATTTTGACTGAGGTTGTGTGTAAAAGTGATCCACACATCATTTCTCATGTGCATTAGCATGAGCATTTACCAGTAAGTGTAAGTTTTTCTTTCCCTCTCTTCTGCCACAGCAAATAAGGGAGCTAAGTTTTCCACGTGGTTCAGTTGCAAGTTAGTGGAACCACCATCCACGAGTGAGATGTATGAGGCAAGTCCCCACTCACTGGAGAGTAGCGAGGATAACAATTTGTGAACTAACATTTGACGCTTTTTAAAAAACTGCCTGCTCTAGCCTAGCCTAGCCTAAATGGTAATTTAATCATCATTTAATAATTAATGAATAAGAAGAAGCAAGTCTCCAGGACCCTTTCTTCCCTATTTTATAAGCCCACAGAGCCTTGCCTATCCTTAGGAGAGGCTATGCTTTTGAGTCACATTCTATGTGGAGAAATTTTGTTCTATTAAGAAATTACCAATAAGTCTGATTCTTAGAAATGATCTTAAAGAAATATGTTTATATTTATGAACTAATTATATTTCTTAGTTTAAAAAAGCCTCTTTATTCATATCATTTACCATTGGCTTATGATGAAAGGCAGGAATACAATGTTAACAGGCACACTGTTATGAATGCATAATTGACTGTCAAGAAAAATTTCCCAAGAAGATTTTACAACATGCTCAACTATTTACCTTGTGGCAAAATCATTTAAATTTTTGTACTCAGAATCTTTTTAAATGATTTTTTTTTTTTGATACCACAGATTGAACTCAGGGGCACTCGACCACTGAGCCACATCCCCAGCCCTATTTTGTGTTTTATGTAGAGACAGGGTCTCACTGAGTTGCTTAGCGCCTCGCCGTTGCTGAGACTGGCTTTGAACTTGTGATTCTCCTGTCTCAGCCTCCCTAAGTGCTGGGATTACAGGCATGCACCACTGCACTTGGCTCATTAAAATGATTTTAATAATCACTTTTACAGATAAGCTGGAGACTAAATCATCAAGAAACCATGTATGTAATTATTATGTTAAATATTATTTTTAATGTTTTTGGAGGTTATTTCTTCTCAGATATTTAACAATGTGATTCAATGGAGCAAACACAGGGTTTGGAACTGGTGTGAAATAGATTTTAGGAAGTGAAGGAATTAATTTTCTTATATATCTACAAATTTCTCTGGGATGTTAGTATTTTCAGGGATGTTAGTATTTTTAATTATAGAGGATATAATTAAGACCAGGCTCTCCATTTCTCACCTCTGCTTTCCAGTGTGTTGGCCCCCTTCTTAGCAGGCTCTCTCCTTTTGGTAGCAAGAGGTTTGCCAGGAATTATAGGCTTATGCCTTTAAGATTCCAATGCAGCAGAACTTTAATTTTCTACAGAAAATCTGTGTGATTATATCTGCTAGGTGGTGGTTGTGTCACATGACACTACTGATTGCTGTGCCCATGGAGACAAGTGTCCTGATGGATCATGCCAGAGTCCTATGCCTCCTCCCTCCCCCTCCTACAATAACAGTCAACCCAACCACACGATTTGGACTTAAAATGGGGAAGGAATGGTCCCTAAAAGCACTTTCACCACAAGAAGGGAAAGAATGATAGGCAAACACACAACATATCTCCACTGCAGATTCAGACTAATTTGAGTTTGAAACCTATCTGTCTCTTAAAGGACCTAAAGTCAGCATACGACAGTGACACAGCCACATCAAAGTTTATAGCAGCTCAATTCACAATAGCTAAACTATGGAACCAGCTTAGATGCCCTTCAAAAGATGAATGGATAAAGAAAATGTGGCATATATACACAATGGAATATTACTCAGCCATAAAGAAGAATAAAATTATGGCATTTGCAGGTAAATGGATGGAGCTGGAGAATATCATGCTAAGCGGAATAAGCCAAACCCCAAAACCCAAAGGCTGAATGTTTTCTTTGATAAGAAGATGCTGATCCATAATGGGGGGCGTAGGGAAGAATGAAGGAACTTTAGATTGAAAAAGAAGGGAGTGAGGGGAGGGGAGCGGGTGTAGGGGTGGGACGGATATTATTACCCTACATCCATGTATGATTATACGACCAGTGTGACTCTGCAGCATGCACAGCCAGAGGAATGAGAAATTGTGCTCCATTTGTGTACAATGTGTCAAAATGCATTCTACTGTCATGTGTAACTAATTAGAGCAAATTTTTTAAAAAGTAAAAAAAGAAAGAAAAAAGAGAAGTGTTTTCATCTGTAAAATGGTATAGATGGTAAGGAATACTGAACTTCCAGGGTTCTTGTGATGATGTAAACAAGGTAAAGCATCCAACCTATTCACTGTGGACTACAGAAAGCACTCGATAAATGGAAGCCTGAATTCAGTTTATTTGGTATGAAAGGGCTCAGTGAACATTGTGTTTTTATGATTGCCATTGTGGCAGAAAGCTTGAAGGCATGGCTTTCTTTCTGCTTCCATTGAAAGAAGAAATCGCCTTGCCTGGTTCAGCAGGTGAAGGTGATTTATGTCATTAACATCATTAAAATGCACACCTGCAGGATATATCAAAGCAGCTGTGTTTATTATCATAACTCACCTACCTTTCCACAGTAATTTCTCACTTATTATGGAGAAGTAGACAGTTACATTTTATTTGATGATAGATATACCCCTATAATTTCATCATAAAAAATGAACTTGACGTTAGCCCTGTGTAGCATTCATTACCTTATTTCCCTGGATCCATTAAAAACTCGCTGGGCTCAGAGCTTTGTCTTTGGCAATGTGTAACTTTTCTAATGAATATGCAATCTGAAACTTAACAGGAAACTGCTATTGCACAGCCTGATACTTTATCAATAATAATGAGTTAACTTTTGTAAAGTAATCTCTTTCATTAAGTTGTTTCCCCCACACACCCTGGTACTGGGGGTTGAATTCAGGGTCTTGCACATGCTAGCTAAGTGATCTACCACCTAGCTACACCCCCAGCCCTCCATGGGTTTTATTATATATATATTATAAATATATATATATATACATACATATATTATAAATATATATACATATAATAAATATATATTATAAATATATACATATATTATAAATACATATACATATATATTATAAATATATATACATATATAATAAATATATATATACATATATGTATAGTAGTTTTAGATGGATACAATACTTTTATTTTATTTATTTATCTTTATGTGGTGCTAAGGATCAAACCCAGGGCCTCACACATGCTAGCCAAGCACTCTACAACTGAGCTACAACCCCAGCCCCCTTACTGAGTTTTAAAAAGTAACACTTTAGCATTTCCTTATTAGTCTTCATAGCATAGATTGGTGTTTCTTCCAAAACTTCATTATTTAACCAATATAAAAACCATTTAGCATCTAACTATAGCCACTCACTTTTAGGAATTAATTTCCATTTTATCCTGTCGGAATGGATAAGAGGATGATGGAAAAGCTGAAGTTTACCTCCCTTAATACCTTGCAGCTCAGTTTCCAGATATGATTTAGGTACCAATCAGATGCACTCATGCAATGATTTGGAGTAGCAATGAGGGGAAAGCCGTTGCTTCTGCTGTTTCTGCTGCAAGCATGATTTAGAGAAACTGATCCCCAGATCATCATAAGCTCTTGGGTTTTGGGATAGGAGGCATGAGGCATCTGTTTTGCTCATGGACTTGGTCATGGTGGAGTAGCCTCCTGATTTGAGAAGTCCTGGTTGTGGCAGTGACAGTATTGTTTTGAAGTTGATAGCTTTCTGATTACAGAAGAGGCAGCAGTCCCTGCGTGGCCCAATTCTATAGTGTGGCTTTGAGAATTTCCTGAAAACTCATGTAAGAGGCTCTTTCTTCAGCTGTCCAAATGATTTTGAATCCACTTAATAGATTTTAATCAATCTCATCCTGTGTTAATTAGTAATAGTAGACACTCTTCTCTGTAACTTAGCCCTTAAATTTTATTTAAAGATGTATTTCAGGGGCTGGGATTGTAGCTCAGTGGTAAAGTGCTTGCCTTGCACGCATGAAGCACTGGGTTTGATCCTCAGCACCACATAAAAATAAATAAATAAAGATACTGTGCCCATCTACAACTAAAAAAATATTTTAAAAAAAAGATGTATTTCAGTTCTCTATTTTCTTCATACATCCAAATGCAACTCAAGGCAGGAATTGGCAAAGCTCTTTGCTAAAGGGTAAAGAAACTTTCTCATATAATCATAATCCCTGAGCCTATGGTTTTCTTCTAATTTGAAAACATCTGGTGTTTGTTAACTTTATACTGGTAACATAAGTTTTTCAAGGGAAAAAAGAATAGCAAAATCAGCATGTTTTTGAAAAGGTGTTTGTGGGATGACATTAGTCAAAAAGTAATATTTGTAAGACATTGTTAAGATATTAGAGGGGCTGGGGTTGTGGCTTAGTGGTAGAGTGCTCGCTTCGCATGTGTGAAGCACTGGGTTCGATCCTCAGCACCACATAAAAATAAATAAAGATATTGTGTCCATTTACAACTAAAAAATATTTTTAAAAATCTTAAAAATTTGAGGGGGCGGGTGTGCCAGAGATTGAACCCAAGGGCACTTAACCACTGAGCCACATTCCCAGCCCTTTTTTATTTTGAAACAGAGTCTCACTAAATTGCTTAGAGCTTCACTAAGTTGGTGAGGCTGGCTTTGAATCTGTGATCCTTATGTCTCAGCCTCCAGAGCCACTGGGATTATAGGCATGTGCCACATATGCCCAGCAAGATATTTGAATTTTTAAATAATTTTTAAAAATTTATTTATTTCAATGTGGTGCTGAAGATCGAACCAGTGCCTCACATATGCTAGGATAGTGCTTTACCATTGAGCTACAACCCCAGCCCCAATATTCAAATTTTTAAACATAAACTCTATAACATATAAATCATGCAGATTGAGTCTACCATTTTTTTCAGGCCAATAGTTGACTTTCCAATAATGTGTCAATGGTAATAGGACTTCCCTAAATTTTGCTATTGTAATAATATAATTAAATTTAATGATTTAATTTTATTTAATGATGCAAATAAGTGTGGCAAAGGTCAGGAAGAGGAGGTTCAGAGAAGAGTGTTAAAAAAAAGTGACATGTCTGTTTATACAGGAACTCTGAGTGTTAATTCAAAGGAGAAATCCTATTTGTAACATGAACCCTGAGAGGTTTTAAAAATGGATATTTGGTGCCCTGAAGACTGCATTAAGCTTCATAAATAAACAGGAGA
>CM053405.1:50113694-50197842 GCA_028644305.1 Xerus rutilus | reverse complement strand
ATGCAAATAAGTGTGGCAAAGGTCAGGAAGAGGAGGTTCAGAGAAGAGTGTTAAAAAAAAGTGACATGTCTGTTTATACAGGAACTCTGAGTGTTAATTCAAAGGAGAAATCCTATTTGTAACATGAACCCTGAGAGGTTTTAAAAATGGATATTTGGTGCCCTGAAGACTGCATTAAGCTTCATAAATAAACAGGAGAAATGAAACTATAGTTATTCTTTACACAGTTCTGAGTAATTAGAAAACTGAACCTGAAATAGAAAAATGTTGATGATTCTGGAGGCTGTTCTGGATTTCTGATCTGATGGTTTTGAAAGAGGTATCAAGAGATGCCTCTCACCTACCTCCTGGGAAATTCTCCCAGTTTCCTTGAGCAAGAAGCCTAATTTAAGGGAGAGAGGAAGGAAGGGAGGGAAGGGGGGGGGGAGGGAGGGAGGGAGGGAGAGAGAGAGGGAGAGAAAGGGGGGGAGGGAGGGAGGAAATGAGAGGAAGAGAGAGAAACAATCATCAGAAAATCAAATCAACAGTTGGATCATCATTTCAGTTATGGTACAAAAGGAAGAAAGACAAGAAATGGGGAATGGAGTGGTTATGGAAGCCAAAAGTTTCCAGGAGGCACTATCAAGGCCTTCTATATTCTAGATAGATCATTCAATATAATAATTTGCTGACTGTTTGGTGATCTTAGAGGAATTTTGATAGACTTATAAGAACATAAACCACACTGCAAGTTCAGAGGTAAATAGAGAGTGAGATATGGAAATAAGAAGTATAGACTTCCTTTTGAGAAGATGATAATAAAAGAAAGAATGATGGGGAGGTAGTATGAGTATGTTCCTCCAGGAAAAAAAAAGTCTGTGAAGAAAGAGAAAATAAACATATAAGGGCAATGAAAACAATGAAGGTCATAATCCATTGAGATAATAAACATACAAGTACAATGAAGATAAATTATCTTTGCAAGAATATTGCTCACTTCCTTTCCTTCTTTCTACCTTCAGTGTATCCCCACCACTGCCATATGTCTGGACCTTATGATATAAATTGGGTTAATGGGTGAGAAAACCCAAGAAGCTGGGGTGAAGGATTTGTGTCTGGTTCTCATGGATGATAGAATACACTAAAGGAGAGGAGAAGAAAATAAGAAGGGCATACAATTGGAGAATATTAAGAGTGTACTGGTAGAGAGGGAAGGATAAGGAGGGAAGTCTAAAACATAGCATAATGAGAAAAAGGGATTTTAAGAAATGTTTCATAGATAACAAAATGGATTCCCTTTCAGATTCTTTGATGAATGTGGTGAAATTACTCTACATTTTGATTGGTGAACTCTAGGACACAAAGATGTATGAACTATGTCCTTCGATAACATGTCTGATAGTGTTGCACTATGTAAGGCTATGTAGCAGCCCACAACTTAGTGGCATAAAACAATCGGGAGCCTATTAAGGTTTTGTGGGAACTGTATTAATTAAAATAACTCCCACAAACTTAGATTTAAAAGTCTTTGACTCTTAACCCCCAGAAACAAACTTCAAATCTCCAAGCTTGCACTAGCTCAAAATGGGCTGTGTGACTTTCTAGAAGGCCATAACCTATTTTGTATGTTGTGATGGAAGATAATAGAGAAGGAAGAAATTTCTCAAGGGAAGAGCCAGGGACTGTGAATAATAACAGGCAAAGGAGTTCCTTCCAGAATGTACAGTCTGTGTGAGGTCAAGGGAATCTCTTCACACCAATCACAAAATAAGTCACACTGTGGTATTTGGTGATAAATGGATGGAACTGTAGAACATCGTGCTAAGTGAAATAAGTCAGACTCAGAAAGTCAAGGGTGGAGTGTTTTCTTTCATATGCAGAAGCTAGACCAAAATAAGGACAGAAAAATGGAGGAGGGGGGAATCTAATGGAAATAGAAAAGAGATCAGTAGAGTAGAGGAAGGGGATTGAGAGGGAGTGAGGAGAGATGAATAGAGAGGAATGATAGAATGAAATTGACCAAATTATGTACATCTATGAATATACTACAGTGCATTTCACTTTTATGTATATCTATAAAGCACTAATTTAAAAGCTACAAATAGAAGGAATATCAGTAGAGTAGAGGAAGGGGAATAGAGGTAGAGAGAAGGGAAAGGAAAAGGGAAGTACTGGGGACTGAAATGGAACAAATTATATTCTATGTATGATTATGATAAAATAAATTCCAATATTATGTATAATCCACTATTATGTATAATGCACTAATTATAAAAAGAATACAAAACATGTCTATAGGAATTCAGCACTGCTGTGGACCAGTGACCATTCTGCCTTTCCATGCTTCATTTTTCTAGATGAGAATTATTGCAGTATTCTGTCTCTGTTCTACCATTGTATGGTGACATGAGGGACATGAAAAGATTGGAAATTTAACTTCTTAGTTCACACGTCACCTGATCCTTAGAAGCCACACATAGATTTGATGGCAAGGGCAGCTCATGATCTGATGATCATATGCTTAGCACTAGAATCCATAACTGAAGGGACATTTGTTTGTCTCCCTTGCAGAGGGATTGAATATGTCCTCTTTGGGGGAAGACCTGAAGGGTAGAATGTGGCCATTAACCAAATATATTCCTTCTTCTTCAGGACACAGGGCGAGATTGTATTTCCCAGACTGCCTTGCAACTAGCTATGGCCAGGGGACTTCTACCCAGTAGAATGTTAGGTGTCTTTTCTAGGCCAAGAATGTAAGTGTGCTTTTCCTGTCTTTCCATATCACATATGGAACTTATGAGATTCTGAGACCCTAGAGGAAGTCAAGCCACAAGATAGAAGTCTGAATGACTATTTAGAAGGCAATCACCAACAAGAAACACATTGGACTGATAAGTGAGCAGGAAATAAAATCTTACTGAATCTGGACATTAAAATTTTAGAATTCTTTTGTTCAGTAGCCAATTAATACATGAGAAAATACATGAAAAAGTCATTGGTCTATTCCAGTGATTGCTTTGGTTTTCCATATGATTAAAGTCCAAGTTCAGTGACTGGGCATCTGCCAAAAAGTCAATAAGGCAGCAGTGTTCTTTACAAGACAGATAGGTAGATTAATTGGGTTTATTTATTTGGGAGTTTTATTTAATCCAATAAACAATAATACAAGTTCTATTGTTAACTTCTTGAATTCATATGTATTTACCATCAATACTCAAGCAATAACTTGATTTGTTCTATTTTATAAAATTTGAATAGGTGAACTATATAAATTCAGTGCAACATTTCCAAGCACCAAAAGAACAAATGTTTTGTCATAACCAATGAAAGTTCATTCTAGAAGCAAATTGCATTTTGTTATTAATAGCATCATATTCCTATTCAATTACCATGATACAGATCAATTTTGATCAATCCCTTCAGCTCTCTTCTTAACAACTCTGTTTCATCTTTGTTCTATTTCACATTTATCTCACTATTCCCAGTACCCAGCAATATGTCTCACACATGGTAAGAGCCTAATTAGTATTCGGGAGCTGAACTTAATTTGAAAATCTGAAATTACAAATGACATGGCAGGTCTAAATATCCTTTAAGTATTTATTTATCTAATCATATCAGTTTTATTCCTTTCTTGGAAAAGTCATTTTATAATTGAAAGGACATTTTTGATTAGGATTTATTTGAAACTTCTCTATATTTCATTTCATCCCATTAATCATAGGAAAGTTTTATTTTCATGATTTCATGCTCAAAAGTGCCTGGACATGAGAAAAGATTTTAACTGGACTTTCATTATGTTAAGATCTTGTAGGTGAATAGAAATTATTTGATCTTATTCTTAAAATCAAAATGAACACCTTCATCAAAATTTTTGAAGATGTTAAAGTTGTGTTGTATCTCCCTAAACATTTTTTAGATCATTTTTAGTCCTTGGTAATCAAGGGAGGCATTAATAATCCCATTGAACAGAACAGGGAGCCAAGGTTACAATGATTTATCCCAGACCATTTTGCAACCATGGCCAGGCTGGGCTGAGAGATGTGAAACTCACTAAGCCAGCTTTTTTTCCATCCCCGCCCCTGGTGCCGGATGCCTAACAGCTGCATTAACCCAACAGTGTCATGCTGCACACTAAAGGATGAGTCGCTTCTCTCAGCATGCCTGATGCATCAAATAGATGCCCTCTTGGTCTTCAACTATCGTAGTACCTTCCCAAGTACCTGACTTCCTGTGAGTGACAGAGGCTAGAAGAATAAAACATGCACACATCAGAGTCACCCAACTCAGGCTCTTATCCTCACTGTTCTGTGTTTACTGTCACTGATGCTACCTCATATATTATGACAAAGCAAGTTAACATTCAGGTGTGTTTGTCACCATGTCCCCTGTGAGGACTATTTCATATTAATTCTCCTTTTTCCTTTATACCAGCTAAAATATAATCCTCTTCTAGGGAACTTCATCATCCCTCAGAAAGCAAAGGCATGAAGTCTTTGACCATAGCAGGGTCATAAACACACACAGTGACTGATCGTCTGTACTGGATATGATTTCATGATGGTTATTGGAAACTTCTCTGGTTTTTAGTCATCCCCAAATCTTTCTGCACAAAAACCCTTTGTAGGCTTTTGTTGTTTTTGCTGATAACTAATTTGCTTATTTACTAATGTTTAAAATCACTTATAAAATAATATATTAACTTAGAAATAAGTTATGCTTATTTAGAAATATGCTTATGCTAGCTGGGCATGGTGGGTGGTGGCATACTCCTGTAAGCCCTGTCTCAAAATAAAAGCTAAAATTGCTGGGGAATGAGTTTAGTGGTAGAGTGCCCCTGGGTTCAATCCCCAATACCAAAGGAAGGAAGGAAGACAGGGGAGGAAAGAAGGGGGAAGGCCATCGTCATGCCATTCTTTCCTTTCATGAAATCACTGAATGCACTTCTGCTACGTTGGCATCTTGGCCGTGATATTTTGAATCATTAACACAGTTTTCCAGTGCCCTTCATCTTTACATCTAAGTTGTTTGAAATTCATACAGCAGTTTTTCAAAGCCTATGTATGTTATGCTGTCAGTAGATATTTTATTTCCCATGCCCCCACTACCAATTTGCATGAGATTAAGACACTTGGCCCAGTGGTTTCTGTAAGTGTATATTCATATTTCTGCAATGTAACCTCTAAATGTATTTTTCAAGCTATTTTGAAGGCTGATTCATATGGACACCTAATACTTGCATATGTAAGTTTTTGTTCTTGGAATAATTACTAAATATAAGTGAAATGTCTGTCCTACTTTTAAAGGACATTTTTATCTTAAGACGATTCTTTCATGTGAACACTATTAGCATCCTTCCCAGTTTTCAAGCAACTATATTTTCCCCCAAACAATACTTTGCTGTCTAAATAAAGAAATTGGGGAGAGCACCTGTGGCAGGAGATATTTGTAAACACTTAAGGAAGAGAAATCTCTCTCTTTTCCAAAGGATAATTTGGTGGTGGGTGGGGGGAGAAGAATTAAAATCTCTTAAAATGTTCAGATCAATGGTATTTGATCCAAGAACTCTGGAATATGGTGAAGAAATATGAATTTTTCAAAAACATCTCATGCTTCTAATTTAGCCAATGGGTATACAGGAGTGGGTGTGGTTAGCGGGGGTATTTCTTCTTATACTACTAGTATTATACCTCCTAGTCCTTCTCAAGGTAAGCAATGTTATTAGGACTATTCCATATCTCAACGTTGGTTTTTGTTTTTTTTTGTGTGTGTGGGGGGGATTGAATCCAGGGGTGCTTAGCTTCTGAGCTACATCCCCAGCCCCCTTTTAAAAAATATTTTATTTAAAAAAGAGGGTCTTGCTGAATTGCTTAGGGCTCACTAAGTGGCTGAGGCTGGCTTTGAACTCCTGATCCTCCTGCTTCAGCCACGTGAGCCACTGGGATTATAGGCATGTGCCACCACACCAGGCCCCACTGCAGCTTTGATTTTTAATTTTCCTGACCACTTGTGAGCATGCTGCCATTTATTGGTCATTTGATTTTCATGTTCTACAAAACCTATTTATATCTTTTGCCTATTTTTACGAGATATCTGTGTTTTTTATTTTCACCAATTTGTATAGATGCTCTTTGTTGAGGATAGTAACCTCTTTCCATAAGTATTACAAATAGATTCTTGTAGTTAATCATTTATCTTTTATATTTGATTTTAGATGCTACAATTTCTCCTCATTTTTCTAGGGTCAAAATCTTAGGAAGACTCATTTTTCCATGTAAGGAAACTAAAAGGGGGGAAGTAACTTGCTTAAAGTTGCAGCCTCAGCTAAAGGTAGATCAGAGACAGGATGTCACCTTCCCACCCCTGATGAGGGCTTCCCCCTGCTCAGCACTGCCTTGAGGGAGCTGCTCTTCCCACTCTGCCCTCATCGCATCACACTCCATCTGTGCATGTTTACACACACAGTAGAATCAGTTTGAAAATCCAGGATAGCAAAGTATAATAAAATATCATAACACAAAAACAGCTCACATGCCTTGAGCACATAATGATTTTTTTTTACATTGCCATTTTATAGTAATCCAAACACCTAAGAAGTACTTGGGGAAAGACTGCTATCCCCCTGGAATATTGTGGGGTACCAGAGATAGAGCAGATGGCTGTGGGGCATTCCTGGCTGGGAATTCTGCCAGCAAACACTCAGTAAAGAGGTGCATAGATTGTGTGAGCAACACAGCCAAGAGACTAATATGTTCAGATGGCATAATGCCTTTTCACAAACTACTGGGCTGTTTATTCACAGCAGAAGGAAACAAGGCTTTTAGAGCTTTGCCTAACACCTTAAGCATCACATTGCATTGGAAATCCCTCCTCTATAAAAGAAAGAATGTATTAGGAAAACATTCCCTAAAATACTATTGCATCTGCTAAAATTCTGTGTTTTTGAAAATAACAAAACCATCCCCATTGTTTATTCTCTATATTGAGACATTAAGCTAATTAATTTCTATAGGCACAATTTGCAACCCTGTTTAATTCTTGCCTGCAGCTGGATACCCAGAGAAATGAGGTCTGATGACCAAGAGATTGTGTATTTAATGGAACTGAGAAAAATGGAAGTCATATGGCCCATTTCTGTTGTATCACTCTATTTGGTTTCTGTGTGACTTTAGGGAAGCCATTCAAAGCATTAATGTTTGTTGGTGCTTGACCATTCCAAACATGCATTAATGAAAAATGAACAACAAACATTGGGAAATTTAAGCTTAGATGAAAGTAGTGCTTTTCAGAAATTTGTCTGAATGACTAAGGCAGTAATTTTCAACCAGAATGGTGGGAGGTGGGTGGAGAATATTTTTTAAAACTACACATCTCACCCAGGATTCTGATACATCCCTCTACAAAGCATCCCATCCACCAACACCACCTAGGGTGACAATTATGGAAACCAATTACAGTAAGAAATGGACAATGTACCTTAGGTAGGTTGGACATGGAAAAAGACTGAGAACCACTGATTTAAAAT
This sequence comes from Xerus rutilus, assembly GCA_028644305.1. Taxonomy (NCBI): domain Eukaryota; kingdom Metazoa; phylum Chordata; class Mammalia; order Rodentia; family Sciuridae; genus Xerus; species Xerus rutilus. The sequence continues at coordinate 50,190,338 of CM053405.1, read as the reverse complement.
TCAAAGAAATTTCTTCAAGTAGGAACCAGCCAGGTGTGTGCGCTCTCTCTCTCTCTCTCTCTCTCTCTCTCTCTTTCTTTCTCTAACACATACACACACACACACACACACACACACGTACTCCAAGACAGTGGAGGCTGTAGGTGGTACTGACATAGGCTCAGTGATGCACTTTTCCATGTACTTTTTATGAGCCTCCAGTCAGCAAACAGTGGGTCCAGCACAGTAGTATTTATCACACAAATCTATTAGGTGGAAGACTGTGTGCTAAAATGTCTAAAGAATGATGTCTACCCTTTCGAGCCTTACAATCTAGTCAAAGCATTTAGGCAAGTGCACAGAGAAGAACAACACAAAACAAATTCTACCACACTTATCTTTCCACTTCAACCACATAGAAACACTGGCTAAAATATAATAGAAAATATTTTAAATTCAGTTGAATCCAAAAGCAATAAAGGGAACTCTCTAGTGGAAACATGAAGGAAGATATTTAAAGCTAATGCAGTGTTCAGCTGACTGGATGATGGGGAGAGTTGAACCTGAACAAATGCCCTAACAGCTACAGCAGTGGTGAAGGATAGAGCTTGAATAAGCAAAGAGTACAAGAGAATGAACTTGAGCCTGCACAAGGTTGAAACTGGACCTAACACTATTTGTATAAAACTAGAATGCTTATGTTTTCTTCAAAAATATTCATAATTTAGGTTCATGATCCATTTTGTGTTAAGTGTTGCATGTGGTGTGAGATACAGAGTCAGGTTCAGTTCTTGCATATGGACAACCAGTTGTTCAGTTTTTCTAGCACTGGACTGCCAGTTGTTCCAGGCTCTTTTCCCTTTTAATTTGTCCTTATACCTTTGTCAAGAATAAATTTTCCAGCTGAAAGCATTTTTTCTAAAATGAGGAACAAGATAATAACGCCCACTTTCACCACTCCTATTTAACATAGTTCTTGAAATTTTAGCCAGGGCAGTTTTTCAAGAGAAGGAGAATAAAGGGCTATGAGTAGGAAAAGAAGAAGTCAAATTATTGCTATTTGCAGATGATATAATCCTATAGTTAGATGACCCAAAAATCCACCAGAAGAATTCTAGAACTGATAAATAAATTCAACAAAATAGGAAGACACAAGATCAACATACAAAAACCAATAGCTTTTCTCTACACTGTTGATAATCCGCTAAAAAAGAAATCAGGAGAATAGTTTCATTTACAATAGCCTTAAAAAACAAACAAATAGATGAAATCTAACCAAGGAGGTGGAAGACACCTACAATGAAAATTATAGAACACTAAAGGAATTGAAGAAGATGTTAGAAGATGGAAAGATTTCCCATGTTCTTGGATAGGATAGGCAGAACTGATATTGATAAAATGGCCACAGTACAAAAAGCAATCTATAGATTCCATGCAATCCCTATGAAAATATCAATGATATTCTTCACCAAACTAGAAAAAATAATCCTAAAATTCATTTGTAAGAATAAAAGATCAAACATATTACCAAAACTTATACAGATTTAATGCAGTCCCATTAAAAATCCCACTGACATTCTTCATAGAAATAGAAAAGGCAATCATGAAATTCATTTGGAAAAATAAGAGATCCAGAATAGCCAAAACTGTCCTGAGCAAGAAGAGTGAAGCAGGAGGCATCACAATACCAGACCTTAAACTATACTACAGAGCAATAGTTAAAAAAAAAAAAATGACATGGTAGAGAATAGAAGACACAGAGACAAACCCACATAAATACAGTTATCTCATACTAGACAAAGGCACCAAAAACATACATTGGAGAAAAGATAGCCTCTCCAAAAAATGATACAGGGAAAACTGGAAATCCATAGGTATCAAAATGAAATTAAACCTCTGTCTCTCACCCTGCACAAAAATCAACTCAAAGTGGATCGAAGACTTAGGTACTAGCACAGACACCCTGCACCTAATAGAAGAAAATGTAGGACAAAATCTCCACTATGTTGGCTTAGAAACTGATTTCCTTAACAAGACTCCTAAAGTGCTGGAAGTAAAGTCAAGAATCAACAAGTAGGATGAATTCAAACTAAAAAGCTTTTTCGCAGCAAAGGAAACAATCAATAACACGAATAGAGAGCCTACAAATTGGGAGAAAATCTTTAATATCTGTACCTCAGAAAGAGCATTAATCTCTAGGATATATAAAGAACTCAAAAAACTTAACCTTGAAAAAACAAATAACCCAGTCAATAAATGGGCTAAGGAACTGAACAGACACTTCACAGAAGAAATACAATTGATCAACAAATATACACGTGTGTGTGTGTGTGTGTGTATGCATCATCTCTAGTGATCAGAGAAATGCAAATCAAAACTACTCTTAAGATTTCATTTCACTCCAGGCAGATTGACAATTATCAAGAATACAAGAAAGAATAAGGGTTGATGAGGATGTGAGGGAAAAGGTACACTCATACATTGCTGGTGGGACTGCAAATTGATGCACCCACTATGGAAAGCAGTATGAAGATTCCTCAGAAAACTTGGAATGGAACCATCATTTGACCCAGCTACCCCATTCCTCAGTTTATACCCAAAGGACTTAAAATCAGCATATTACAGTGGCAGAGCCACATCAATGTTTATAGTAGCTCAATTCACAATAGCTAAACTATGGAACCAACCTAGATGCCCTTCAAAAGATGAATGGATAAAGAATATATAGTACAGGGCTGGGGTTGTGGCTCAGTGGTAGAGCACTTGCCTCACACGCGTGAGGCACTGGGTTCGATCCTCAGTACCACATAAAAATAAATGAATAAAATAAAGATATTTGTGTCCATCTACAACTAAAAAAAATTTTAAAAAAAGAATATATAGTACATATACACAATGGAATATTACTCAGCCTTAAAGAAGAATGAAATTATGGCATTTGCAGGTAAATTGTTGGAGCTGGAGAATATCATGCTAAGTGAAATAAGCCAAACCCCAAAACCCAAAGGCCTAATGTTTTCTCTGATAAGCAGATGCTAATCCATAACAGAGGGTGGTAGGGAAGAATGAAGAAACCTTGGATTGGGAAGAAGGGAGTGAGGGGGTGGACAGGGTGTGAGGATGGAAAGGATGGTGGAATGAGAGGGACATTATTACCCTATATACACGTATGATTATACTACTAGTATGACTCTGTACCATGTTCAGCCAGAGGAAGGAGTAGTTGTGCTCCATTTGTGTACAATGTGTCAAAATGCATTCTACTGCCATGTATAACTAGTTAGAACAAATTTAAAAAATAAAATAAAATAAAAAAGAATAAAAAGACAAGAATAACCAAGGCAATCTGGGGTAGTAAGAACAAGGTTAGAGGTATCACAATACCCAACCCCAAATTACAGTATAGAGCCATAGAAACAAAACCAGCATGGTACTGTCATAAAACTCAACATGAAGACCAATGGAATTGAACAGACAGATACAAACCCACACAGATACACAGAGTTGTCTCATTTTGACAAAGGTGCCAGAAAACACAAAGTGGAGAAAAGACACCCTTTTTACAAATGGTGCTGGGAAAACTGGATGTCTATATGTAGAAGAACGAAGATCCGTAGATCCCTATTTCTCACTGTTCACAAAAGTCAACTCAAAATGGATCAAAGACCTTGGAGTTAGACCAGAAACTGTGCAAATGATAGAAGAAAACAGGACCAACACTCCAAGATAAAGGCACAAGGCACTGACTTCCTTAATAAGATCTCTAAAGCACAGAAAATAAAACCAAAACTCATACTTGGGATGGCATCAAATGAAAAAGCTTCTGCACAGCAAACGAAACAGTCAAGAGCAAAAGGAAAGAGCCTACAGAATGGGAGAAAAATCCTTGTCAGCTACTTTTCCAATAGAAGATTAATATCCAGAATAGATAAAGAACTCAAAAAGCAACACCAAAAATCCAAAATAACCCTGATCAATAAATGGGAAAGTGAGCTAGACAAACATTTCTGAAAACACCAACTAAAAATGATCAACAAATATGAAAAATTGTTCAACATCCTTAGCAATCAGGGAAATGCAAATCAAATTACACTGAGAATTCATTCCACTCCAGTTAGAATAGCAACCATCAAGCACATGAATAAAAACAAATGCAGGTAAGAAGATGGGAAGAAAGAACACCTATACAATGGTGGAACTGCAAATTAGTACAACCACTGTGGAAATCAGTATTGGGATTCCTCAAAAGACTAGGATTTCAACCACCATATGATTCAGCTATTCCACTCCTTGGTATTTATCCAAAAGAACTGAAATCAGCATACTATAGCAGTACATGCATTCCAATGTTTATAGTTGCACAATTTACAATAACCAGATGAATGAATGAAGAAATATGATATATATACACAATGGAATTCTACTCAGTCACAAAGAAGAAGGAATTATGTCATTTGTTGGTAAATGGATGAAACTGAAGAGTGAATGCTAAGTGAATTAAGCCAGACTTAGAAAGTCAAGGGATGAATGTGTTGCCTTGTATGTGGAATGAGTTAAAAAGAAGGGGTATCTGAGCTCCGCTCCAGAGTTCCTGTGTACCTGGCAGGAAGCCACAGAGGACCCTGATCCACCCTCAGGAACCTCCACGGTTGTCCAGCCAAAGGGAGACCAAGGACTGCTACCTCTAGCCACTGGGAAGCCCAAATTCAGGACAAGAGTCGTTCCAGAGACACCAGCACGAGGCAGCCCCGCACAAGGGTGGCCTGGATCCACCCCAGTTCTGCTCCAGAGTTCCTGGGGTCCAGCAAGAGCTACAGAGGGCCCTGATCCACCCTCAGGAACCTCCAAGGGTGTCCAGCCAATGGGAGACCAGGGACTGCTAGCCGCTAGCCACTGGGGAGCAAAAAATTCAGGACAAGAGTCGCTCCAGAGACCCCAGCAGAGGCAGCCCTGCCCAAGGGTGGCCTGGGCACACCTCAGTTTCACTCCAGAGTTCCTGTGGACCAGCAGGAGCCATAGAGGGCCCAGATTTGCTCTCAGGGAACTCCACGGTTGTCCAGCCAAAGAGAGACCAGGAACTGCTACCTCTAGCCACTGGGGAGCCCAAATTCAGGGCAAGAGTCACTCCAGAGACACCAGTGCAACATGTGCCACCTCAATGTTTATAGCAGCTCAACTCACAATAGCTAAATTGTGGAACCAACCTAGATGCCTTTCGATAGATGACTGGATAAAGAAACTGTGTTATATCTACACCACTATATAAACTGTGGTATATCTAATGGAATATTACTCAGCAATGAGAGAATAAAATTATGGCATTTGCAGGTAAATGGATGGAGCTGGAGAATATCATGCTAAGTGAAGTAAGCCAATCTCAGAAAACCAAATGCTGAATGTACTCGTTGATAAATGGATGCTGATCCATAATGTGAGGAAGGACATGGGAACAATGGTAGAACTCTGTTCACAGGAGTGTAAGGGGGGAGGGGGCATGGGGACAGTAAAGGTGGTGGAATATGATGGTCATCATAGCCCTAACTTTATGTATGACTACATATATGTTGTGATTCTATACAACTTACAACTAGAGAATTGATATGTTATCTTCTTTCTATGTATAATGAATCAAATTGCACTCTGTTATCATGTAAGCCTAAATAGAACAAATAAATAAATTAAATATGGAGAAAAAAAAAGGGGTATCTCACAAAAATAGAAGGGAGATCTGTAGAAGAAAGTTGAAGATCAAGGGGGGAGAGAGGATGGGAGGGAAAGGGGAAGAACTGGAGAATAAAATCAACCAAATTATGAATATGCATGTATGAATATGCAACAGTAAATTCCACTTTTATGTAAAATTATTATGCATCATTGAGAAAATACATGTAAATAAAGGGAGACAAGAAGAGTAGAGGAAGGGGAAAAGAAGGAGGGAGGAAAATGAAAGGGGAAGTACTGGGGAATTAATTGGATTAAATTAGGTTATATGCACATATGAATATGTGACAATGACCTCCACTATTATGCATAATTAAATGCACTAATAAAAATATTTTAAGCGCTGGGGCTGTAGCTCAGTGGTAGAGCACTTGCCTAGCATGTGTGAGGCACTGGGTTTGATCCTCAGCACCACGTATAAATGATAAATGAATAAAATAAAGAACCATCAACAACTAAAGAAAACATTAAAAAAAATACTTTAAAAGAATAAGTTTTCCATGTATGTGTGGGTCTATTTCCGGACTCCATTCAATTGATTTATTTGTCTTAAAAATAATACCACACTGTTAATGATCAGCAGAGCTTACTATTGAATGTTAAAATCAGGTAGGGTTAGCCCCCAACTTTGTTCTTTTTTGATGCTGTTTTAGCTGTTCCAGGGCTTTCACATTTCTATATGAATTTTAGAATCAGTTTGAGTCAGTATGGTCAAATCAGGACTTCTCAACCTCAGTTCTATTAACATTTGGGAATGGGTAAATTTTGTCAGGCCAGGGAGGAAACTTCCTTGTATAACAAAGGTGTGTAGCAGCATCCTGGCCTCTGCCCACTAGATGCCACCCCCTGGCCCTAGTTGTGAAGACCAAAAATGTTTCCAGAAATTACCAAATTGTTTTCTAAGGGGCAATATTGTCTCCAGCTGAGCAATATTGTTGCCAGTTAAATCTAGACCTTGAACTTCTAAACAGAAACTGCATTTATTTCATTTCTAAATCCCTACCACTCAGGAGAATGCACTGCACAGGTTGTTGTGGAGTGAAGAAATGAATAAGAACATGAAGAAATGGATGGCATCAGTCCCTATCTTATAGAACAAGTGACTTCAGTCCTCACTTTTTAAAATTCCCAGACAAAATCTATTCACCATGCAAACTAGGATATTTTGAAGCATATATACATTATAGATTGACTGAATCTAGCTATTAGTATATATATTACCTGATATAGTTATTATTTTTGTGGTGATAATACTTAACATCCACTCTCTTAGGATTTTTTAAGACTACAATGTATTTTAGTTAATTATAGTTACCATGTTATACCATAGATTTCTTGAACTTTTTCCTCTTCACTGAATTTTTTGGGGGGAGTTGGTACAGAAGATTGAACTCAGGGGCTCTTGACCACTGAGCTGCATCCCCAGCCCCATTTTGTATTTTACTTAGAGACAGAGTCTCACTGAGTTGCTTAATACCTCACTTTTGCTGAGTCTGGCTTTGAACTCATGATCCTCCTGCCTCAGGCTCCCAAGCCACTGGGATTACAGGCATGTGCCACTGCGCCCAGCTCTTCACTGAATTTTTATATCCTTTGACAAACATCTCCCCAGTACCTTGAACTTCACTGTTGTTAATAATCACTTGTTAAAATTCAGATTCTCCAACTCCACTCCAAGAGGGTTATTCAGTAAGTATGAAATGGGACCCAGGAATCTGCATTTTAACCAACGTCACATTACTGTCTCAACCAGGATCTGAGAAAGCTCTTGGTCAGACTATAGTGCAGAAAAGTATTTATAAGTGATTTTGAAAATGACACTATACCAAAGTGTCTACCCTATTCAATAAGAATGTGTGATTTTAGGAACAGGTAAATAAATGTTTGGCTCTCCTACAAGTCCAAGAAAAATTCACTTTAGAAATACTCAGTTTAACCTACCACTGTTCATCTGTTACAATGCAAATTACCACAGTGATGTTTACTTGGGATAAAAATCAGCAGAATGTCAGCTTGGAATTCAATCTGGCATCTCTTATAGGAGCTCTAGGTAAAAATTATCAGCCAAATTCTGTCATCAGAGAAACTTCCTGAAGTGGGTACAGCCTCTGCATCAGTTAGATCTTTACAGAACTTGATTGGATGGAGTCCTTCAATTCCAGAGGCAGATTTCCATTGAGGTGACCTTGGACTCAGTTTCTATGGTGATTACTTCATCACCATAGGATCATGGAAATTGTTTTAAAGGCAAAATTTTTAATAATTATCCATTTCTTTTAAAACATTCTAGTAAATTCTAAATAACTAAAAAAGTTTCATTTTATTCTAAATGTATGCAACTGTCAAGGGACTCCATATACTCTTTAGAAAGGAGATGGTTCAGAAATTTCCCAGCTAGACAGATTACTTTGATCAGAGACTTGTCTTCCATTATTCCTGTCAAGTTCTTTTTGGAAGTTTCTTTTACTTGTGTCTTCCTTCCTTCCTTCCTTCCTTCCTTCCTTCCTTCCTTCCTTCCTTCCTTCCTTCCTTCCTTCCTTCCTTCCTTCCTTCTTTCCTTCCTTCCTTCCTTCCTTCCTTCCTTTCTTTCTTTCCTTTCTCTTTTTTCTATTTCTTTTTCTTTCTTTCTTTCTTTTTTTGTCTAAGGAGTAGGAATTGTTTATTCCCCCATCCAAGAGCTTTTGAAAGTGTCAAATAGGGGTACTGAGTTGCTCTATTATTGATATCATATGCATTAGAGAGGATGTGTCCTTGAGGTGTGTATAGCTTAGAGCCATCACTTTGCAGTGTCTGGAGGCTACATCCATGTGGTTGGCAGCAGGATCTTGACTGGCCCTCCCTTGGGACAATCTAGCTTAGAAATTGGCCTCCCTTTGGAGTAGAAATAATCACTGAACCTTTTCTTGGCTCCAACCTGGGGTCTTTCCACAGGTGATACTCAAAACACTTAATGAAATTTAATAGTAAGTGTGATAATAGTAATTAGTACATAAATAAAACATTTGAAAACAAATATTTAAACAATTCTCTTCTCCAAATAATCTAAACAATATATTATATGATAGCTTACTAAATAATATAAACATACAAAGTATCCATCAGATAATTTCAGAAATGATTTCATGAGTTTTCAAAATTGTAGTTATGTTTTTTGTTTAATCTAAATGTCACAGTCTAAATGATGTCTCTACATTGTGATTTGGTAAAGGGACTGCATTAAATTCTTCTGACAAGTTCCCCATCAGATTGTTTGGTCCCTGGCTCTTGGTGCTATGTTGCATCCACAGAGGCACCAGGCATGTTGCCTGCTCCTTACAGCCAATGCCAGTACTTTCTGCACAATCTATACTCAGAGGCCTGCATCTCATATGCTGCCAGTAATGGCACCCGTTTCCTATGTCATTAATTCCTCTGATTGAGCCATAGCATAAGGCAAGCATCCCAACCCTCCTCACCACTGTTACCTTGATCTGTTCATACCTGCCAGGGGCTGCTCCAAGGGCCAGTAACCAGGCTCTGCGGTTGGGCAGCATCATCAGGTGACTTGGGGTTTCAGTAAGTAGGAAATTGTTCTTCTTCAAGGTGCTGAATCCTCTCCTGGCATCTGCTGATCAAATAGCAATTAAATTAAAAAAATATCTAGCCCATAAAAGACTGCCTGAGATGTTAATGCATTCAATGTCTCTATCACTACTTAGGTCACACTGCAACAGGAAGCCCATTTGTTAATGGTCAGAGTGACATTCTGTAACAATCAGCTTGAATTAATGAGTTGGCATTAGAAATTATATTATTAATTACATTTGCTCCTTATTTCAGCTATTATATTCTTTGCAACTGGTACAGAAGTGATTCAGTAGTGCAGTAGTTTAGCAACTTGCCCAAGACCTTTCTTACATATTTAATTTTTAGTCTCCCCAAAGGAAACTGGCCACCTTGTGTTCCCTGACTTCACTCCATCCTTATGATCTGAGTAAGATGAAATGTGGTTTAGTCGTCTGTTCATAACATCCAAAGCAAATCTACTGAAATGGGAAGTCTCTAGATATATTTGCTTCTGTTTTTTTTTAATATTTTTTTTAGTTGTAGATGGACATAATATCTTTATTTTATTTGTTTTTATGTGGTGCTGAGGATGAAACGCAGTGCCTCACGCATGTGAGGCAAGTGCTGTACCACTGAGCCACAATCCCAGACATTGCTTCTGTTTTTTTTAAATTTTTTATTAGTTTATTTAATTGCATTTCAAGTCATAGTACATATATAGAGCTCAGTTTTTCCATTTTCCTGGTTGCAAACCAGATAGAGTCACACCAATTGTGTCTTTATACATGCACCAAGGGTAGTAATGATGATCTCAATCAACCATCTTTACTATACCCATTACCCTTTCCCACCCCTCACCTCCCCCATGCCGCATCCAGAGTTCCTCCAGCCATTTTTCTGTTTTTAAAAGGAGCTAAAATCTTTTGAATGATATGGAACATAAATACATATTATTAAATGATATAGCTAATACATATTTGAGGAACATAGCTGTTTTATTGTTATTGATTAACTGATAGAAGAAAATAATGTGATTTCCCTAGGGGTAGGAACCATATCTTACTGTTTATTCCTCTTCCTCTGTGTAAAGGCCTGGTACACCGAATGTGCAAACTAAGTGTTTAATGAATGAATGAATGAATGAAAAGCCCCTCCTTTAGCTGGAATTGGGGAGGTGTGGGGTTTAGGACTGGGGAAAGTGTTCTGTAGTGAAAACAGCATAAATTTGGGAGCCAGGTAGATCTTGGCCAGAATTTCAGGGTCTCTCTGGCATTTACCTAACCTGCAGCCTTGGGTTTGTTATTTAACTTGTGTGCATCAGTTATAAAACGTGGAACCAGAGTGTTTGATGGTAATAATATTTATATTGCAGGGTTGTCATAATAAATTGTTAGTAAGGCACATAAAGCTCCAGGCACATAGTAAGTGATAAAAATGTGGAAACTTTATCTTATTACTGGTCACTCCCATCATGCACTGAAAATAATCCTGAAGGTAATTGAACCTGTAGAGAGCCGTCCGTGGGCTGTGTGTGGAGCACCATGCAAGAGTCCCACACAGCACTAGTGATAGGGCTGACCTGCTGTAGCTGCAGCCACTCTGAGATGGGTGTGACCTGCCAAGATGTCAATCACCCTGCTGTCTGCAAGGCTCCGCCTTCTTCCTACCTTGGGAAAGAATGTTCAGTGGAAGGTCTTTGATGTCTCCCTATATAAATAAAGCACACACAGGGGCCATTTTGCCTTTTGTCCATTTGCCTTTTTGCTATCTGCCAGATCATCTGGCTGTGGGCCCATCCTACTCTGGTGTTTTAAAACTATTTTCTGTGTTCTGTGGTTTTTTCATCACCTTACTTTTAGTCAATCTTTTAGTGGTCAGGGAATTTCATCTTTGTCATCCACGCAGGACGTGGAATCAACATGAACCTATCATAGTATATCAAGGAAAAATACTCTCAATATACCCTGAACCAATGGGGAAAGGGTAAAATGGGGATTAAACCTTTTAATATTTTTGCACAATTCTTGAATTGCTTGTGAAATATCTCTAAGAAAGTTAAATCTTTCTGCAAGGCAGAGCCAGACTGACTCATCAATCATTGTCCCTTTGTGTTAATGAAGAACCCTTTTAACAGTTCAGAGGAATCACATAATCAAGTCAGTATGCAGCTTTACTTTATAAATGCTCAGCTAAGCATATGGGAAACTTCAATTAGGTCTCCTCCTTTTCAGAATAAACAGCAGTACAGCTCAAGATACTACACAAAGTTTCATTCTTGAGGGTTCTCATTTTGGGTGTTTCTAAAAGGATTTTTTTTTTAAGCAATGGCTTTACCCAGGGCTAGATAATCAAGTCAGTAACACAACTGAGATCCCGGTCGATTGCCCAAGCTTGGTCAGCCCAAGCTCCTGTCCTGTCCTTCATTTTCTGATTAGTTTTCAATGATGCTCACTAGTTGTTGCCTGTAATAAGGCTTGGTTCTTGAGTTTTTGCTATCCCTATCCAGGGGATGTAGCTCATGCCTTTTCTATGACCCTACAGGAGCATGTCAGATGACCAAACAGGAAAACTGGGGATCAACTCTTTTGCATGTTATTATTTGAATGGGCTTTCCATGCATGGAATAGAAACCATCTGGCTGTGGGCCCATTAAAACTAGAATAGGGGCTGGGGTTATGGTGCAGTAGTGGCGTGCTCACCTAGCACGCGTGAGGCACTGGGTTCTATCCTCAGCACCACATAAAAATAAAATAAAAAGGTATTCTGTCCACCTACAATTAAAAAATAAATATTAAAAAAAAACTAGAATGGATCTTAACTAGTCAAACATCTTCCTTAAACAGATAAGAAACTGAGACCTACAGAGTGATAACTACTTATTGCAGGGTGTGGGTGCCACATCACTGGATAGCAGTGCAGCCCATGCCCTTTCTGGGTCATATGAATATGCCCATTCTTCTATAGATTTCTATAACTTGAAGGAAACCGAAAAAGAAATGAGTATCCTTGTTTAAAGTATTGCTACAAAAATGCAAGAAAGGTGTTATAAGAGTAATAAGAGGGCCTGTGTGGAACCCAGTGCCCGACCGGCAAGGAGCCAGCAGGGACTTCTTGTACCAAGTCTTGGCGATGTCCCTAAATTGCTGATGCTGGTGTTGAAATTGTGATTCTCCTGCCTCAGACTTCAGAGTTGCTGGGATTACAGGACCTTGGGGACTCCTTCCTACTTCAAACAATGATGGTACAACATGATATGCACACAATTGTCCATCCATCTGTCCCTGCAGTGGAAAGCTCTAAACAATCAGCAAGGAAAAGATGGAATAGGAGTGAGTCCTAGAGACTCTTCCCATGGAATCAAACCTGCTTGTTCTACCACGCCTCTTTCCTTCTGGGAAATGAAAACTCAAAGTATAAATAAACACCAACAAATAATAAAAACATAGAAATTTGGGGAAAAAAGAGGATAACATCTTTTACACAAAAGGCAACATAACGATAGCTATGTGTATTTATTTATTTACAAGTACATATATCTACTTGCTTCTAAAAAAGAATTCTCTTAATTTTAACATTTTTAAAATGTATTTTAATTAGTTATACATGACAGTAAAAATGCATTGTATAATAGAAGCATTAAAATGAGTTAAAAAGTCACCCACTATCTGTTTCAAGAAACCATTCTAGTTCTTCCAATGAAACAGACCATTTCCTGGTACTTAATAAGAGAAATTTCCTGCATGGATTCTTCTTCAAAGGACACTGAATAATGCAACAGACAATGCCTTTAATACCATCATGTAGAAGATGCATAAATAGTCTTCATTTGCCAAAGTAAAATACTTGACTAGAAGTACAATATTAAATTCTGAGAAGCCTTTTTTGAATTACATGTGTGGATTGGTCACAAAGAAAGCAAACTTGAAGAAGAGTCATGGGGATGGGAGATAACATTTTACATCCCCAATGCTTCTTTTGGAGCTAAAAGCTCGTCTGAACATTTGCACACCCTAAATGAGGAAGCACAGGTCTCCCTCAGCACCCTTTGGGAAATCAGATGCTGAGAACAGCTAAGCCTCCTTTGCAGCTCTGTAGCTTCGTAGTACTGGCTGCTTTGAGTGATTGCAGGGATTTTGAATTTTTATCTTCCTGACATGGTTTCAAATTGAGAACCCAGGGAAATGGCACAGTTAAAAGTCATCTGTTTCAGGAAGTAGGGGAGGTGTGGAAGTATAAATTACCGAAATAGGCAACTTTTCCTTGTCTCAGGGTACATGGTCAAGAGCTCCCCTTGTCAAGCTTGGAACCTGAGGTGTGAGGTACTGTTGGCAGAGTCAACTGCAAGTTGAACTGGCTGAGAGGAACTGTGGGGAACGGGCAGGTCTAAAACAGAATCTTCAGACTAATGCTGGGGTGAGATTCACAGGCCACTGCCCCGGGGCTTGAGCACAAATATAAATGGAGAACCAAGTTCTGATTGTATAATTATTGTTATGTTATAAATCAAGCTAACCATATAGATAAAATATGTTTCATCCTCCTATATTCATAAGTATACTTTCAGAATAAACTAGAAGGCTGGCTTCAAATTTAGAACCTCAAACTGTGAGCAACACAGTCAACACACTCAGCTCCTTTTCTCCCACTTCTGACTTTACCCCTTCTTGCAAAAGGCCTCACGCACATGTGTGTGGACATCCCAGCCTGCACATACTAACTCCTTTTTTAGCCCCTTGAAGTGCTAACCAGCTACCACTTAGGTCACTCTAAGTCCCTACAGATGCACAGAGCATCTGAAGAAGAAGGACCCAGATAAGAGGATCATGGAGACCCTAAAAGCACTCTTGGGACTTTTGAGTAGGGAATTCTGGGACCCCAGGTATTTAGAGACAGGAATGGGTTCCACAGGGATATGCACATGCCTTTGGCCCAGAGACACCTCATTTCATGAAGAAGAGTGCAGCCAGAGGAGAGCCACAGCAGAGTCCTCTAGCCTTGGTGTAAATGGGGAAAAAACACTGCTATAAGGACAGTCTGGATGCAATATTGGCAACCAACACTCTTCTCCTCACCTTCACTGCAACTAGAGTTGATTCAGCTGATCTGGACCTCAGGTGGGGTCCTGCCCTCTTTCATTGCTCTTTACAAGTCCTTCCTAAAGCTGCACCTTTGGTGAAGGAGGACTTTGACATTTATAGATGAAGGAGGGTCTAACATCCTCCTTGCTAGAATTCTCCCCAATCCAGAAGATTCCCTCTGCTCTGCGTTCTCACCAAAGGCAGCTCCTCTGGCTACCTCTACCAACTCCTTCAGCCAGTGTTTGTACTGGCTTCTCTGTCCACCTGGTATAACTTGACATCCATTCCTAGCAACCTCTGATTCTGTCCAGGGTGCTGCTCACATGATTTGAGTACTCTGGATGTTATGGCAATCTAGACTACAAGTCAGTCCCTTGAGTTTACCTCACTTAGGTGTCTCTTCATAATAACACTTGAAACATTTCTGTCTCCTGGGACTTTACGATAACAACAAATGAGTTGAGGATGCAGACTTTCAAACCGTTCTGAGTCTGAAACCCAGATCTTCCACTAACTAGCTTTGTGAACTCCAAAAAGTTATTATGCAAACTCCTTGAGCTTCAATTTTTCTATCTAGAAAACGAGGACCAGACTCCTATTGTAAACTTGCTCTAAACATTAGGCAAACTGACATATATAAAATACTTAGCTCAGTGGCTGGCATGTGGTAAATGTTTCATAAGTGTCAAGCTCTTTGCTTTGAAAGTATTCTAAGGAGATTATTTCTTCAAAAATCTATAGACACTAAGTTTGAGTTCTCAGTTTAGCATTTAGGGCTCGCTAGCAGTTCCCTCCATCCCTCTCCTGTCTGTCCCTGCATGACTTTCTTGTTCCTACCAAGCAATTTCCATACCTCCCACAAGTGACTCATACTTTCTGATCTCTGTAGTCCTGTTCCTATTATTCCAGTTGCAGTGTGTACAGCCCCTGAACAGAGTTTGGCATTGGATCCCATCTCTTCTGTGCCAGCTCTCAATTTATCTCAAGGCCTGCCTCAGTACTCATTTCTTCCAAAGAACCCATACAAGTTTGCTTTTGCATTCCACATTCCACATATGGTGGATTGTGTTTCCAACACAAGGACCTCTTTTATTCTAGATCTACTGTTGCAATTTGACCTGGCCAAGGGATGAAGTCTTTTTCTCTTCCCCTTGAACCTGTGTGGACTCCATATAGATGTGGCCAAATGTGACTTCCAGTACTTCTGATCCCAGGCCTTAGGACAACTAGCAGCTTCCATGCTGCACCTTAGAATGCTTGCTCTGGGTAAGGCAAATTGTTTTGTTAGCAATCTTTTCACCCTGAGACTGCCATGTGATGAGGAAGTTCAAGCTAGTCATGTAAAGAGCCCATTTAGAGAGGGCTGTCTGCCAGCACCCTGCCATGCTGTCTATGCTAGCCTGTCTTCAAGGTAGCTCTTGGTGAGCCCTACCTCCTAGTGCTCAATATCTTGTGTAGTCTCCTCCTATATAATTCCAGGATGAGTGTTTGACCAATCACAGATGACATAAGTACTTGTTAGTATATCACTTCTAAGATTTAGGTAATAAAAACTTCATTTTCTCTCTCTCTCTTTCTCTCTCTCAAAAAAAAAAAAATCCAGCCATCAGCAGTCATGGAGATTAAGTAATTTGTCAAAAGGCACTCATAGCTAGTAACCCAGATTCAAGTTCAGTCTGTAGGATTTCAAACCCCAGGTGATTAACCACTATACCTTTTAACTTTCCTGGTTGAACAGAGGAGAGTGCATAATTGACTTCATATTGCTGAGTAATTATCTCCCCCACTCCACTCCATACAAAAGCTAATGCATATTTTATTTTGTAATTGACCCAGTATTAGATTTATTGTACTGCAAAACTTCATTTAGTGAAGTCAAATACCACAAAGTATATAAACTTTATTTTGATTGTTTCTAGTAACTCATCCAAACATTTGGTCTTATTTCTTTATGTATATCTACAGGCCGTTCTTTCTTCTGGAGCATACAACAAAAAGGTTCCATTTAATAGCATAAGGCAGTGCATCCTCCTGGCTTTTAGTTATTTCTCCTCTCATATTTCTATGATGAATGTATTAAGTGGGTTATATTCAACTTTAGGCCAAACTACACATAAATTAATCTAATGTGACCCAGACTGCTGGTTTGGGGCTGAAATGTTTATGTTCACCGGACACAGTGGTGGTGCACACCTATAATCCCAGCAGTTCAAGGGCCTGAGGCAGGAGGATCAAAAGTTCAAGGCCACTCTTGGCAATTTAAGGAGATCCTCAGTAACCCAGCCAGATCCTGCCTCAAAAAAAAAAAAATTTAAAAAATGTATCTCAGTGGTAAAGTGCCCTTGGGTTCAATCCCCAGTACCAAAAACAAATAAATAATAAAGTGTTTATGCTTTTTGTAGCAGCAGGTTGTTCCTAACTTTCTTGTTTAAATTGATTTTATGTTGCTTTTAAATAAGTGTTAACAGCATGTGACCTGCTCGTGTCCTCTAGATGGTTCCTTCTGCAAAGGCTCCTAAGCCATGATCTGTGGGGGCTAACGTAAGCCATATTGATCAGGGTCCTGCCATCAAAAATCTTATGTCTAGTGATGACACTAGAAAGGGTTTGAGGTGAAGAGTTCATTTGTAACTCAAGTATTTGGGGTGCACCTTTGATGTTTTAGGCATTGCGCTAAGCATTCTGAACTCATCAATGAACAAAAGAGAATGAGTGTATGGAGTTTAGTGGTGGAGACAGATACTAAGTAATAAACAAGAATGGGAGTTAGCTCATATTAGGAGTTGATATGTATTTATGAAAGAAACCTGAGCAGGATTGGGGGGAGCATTTTCTTAAGTATCTTCTTCTTTATGTCAGATACTTCACAGTCTTATAATTGGGAAAATAAGAAAATTCAGGCTCAGGGAAATTTTTAAAAATTGATCTTTATAATCCAAAGGCTCCAATACCATTATACTATGTATCTTTCTTTTGAAATGATAAAGATACAAGTAAAGATCAATATAAATAAAGGAGAAAACAATACATCCTAAAATGGCCATAGGAAGGGGGTGGTATTTTAGTTGGGTCCCTTTGATGGAGGGGGTGGTATTTTAGTTGGGTCCCTTTGATGGAGGGGGTGGTATTTTAGTTGGGTCCCTTTGATGGAGGGGGTGATATTTTAGTTGGGTTTTTAAAAAGGAGCAGAAGGTTGATCATAGAGGAAATTCTGAATATGTGGGCAGATATCCATCTTGAAATGCTGGGTTTTGCAGCACAAATCCATGTGATCATATGAAGGTTTTATTATCACAAACAGAAAGCCTCAAAAGGTTTCCCTACTGAGTGGAAACTTATTTTTCTAAAAGTCAACTGAACTCCACAACACCAGGGCATTCAAATAAAATGTAGAGAACATGAAGTTGTGCTTTCACAACAAGGAATGGAGCTGTCAAGCCAGCATTTTTGAAATTAAAAAAAAAAATCTGTGGCTTCGAGTCAAGTAGACCTCTCTGGACAAGGAGGTGGCAGAGCTCCAGGCCCACCCACTGGTGGTGGGCTCTCAGCAGCAATAACTCTTGAATCTTAGGGGAAGTCTGCCCTTGCTCATTCATTTTACATTGCAAAGTTTTTACCAGTGACTCTACCCATTATGAAAATTGGGGCTATTATTTTCCAGGTCTGTCTTTATTAATTGTAATGCTCTGGTCATCTTCCAAACCATCGTCTGAACCCACTATTTATATGCATTTGCTGAAGAATATGAATCAATTTTTCCCCATTATCTTATCCATGTTCTTCTTTAAGTCTGAAGGACTTTTTCTTGATGTTTCTAATAATTTTTGGTATACTTTTGATTGAAGTGTAATATCCATAAAAAGAAATAGAAAATTCACAAGTATACAGCCTGGTGGATTTTCACCAAGTAAACACACTTGAGTAACCAGCATCCAGACTAAGAAAAGAAACTGTAAGCACCCAGAAGCCCTCCTGTTCCTCTCCCAATCACTGTTTCCCACCACCAAGGGTGACCATCAGCCCACTCCTACTGACAGTGGTTCATTTCATACAATTGGAATCATAAAGTGTGTATTCCTTCTTCTTTGGCTTCTTTCACTTACTGTGTTTGTTAAACTCATCCTGTAGCTGCCTGTGGTGGTGGTTTGTGCCTTCTCAGGTGGTACAGTGTATCCAAAGTGTGAATGGACCTAAAGGTATCTACCCACTCTGCTGTTGATGGCATTGGGGTTGTTCCCAGTTTGGGGCTAAGGCACTCAGCTAATTGCCTTAAATTCATGAATCTTACATGTGATGCATAAAATAAAATGATTGCTATTAATGAACAATCCTTCATTAAAGCAAAAGTCTAACTTAAGAAATTTGTACAAGACAGTAATTTTACCACAAGAATGATAACCATGTGAGGTAATGCATATGTTAATTAGCTAGATATGGTCACTCCACCATGTTTATGTACTTCAGAACTAATGCTGTGTATGAAGAATACATACTATCAACTTAAAAACAAAATTAAAAGAATTGTTAGACAAAAAGACACACACACACACACACACACACACACACACACACCAGGGGTTTGCACATACAGAGGAAAGACCAAGTGAGGGCAGTGTGAAGGAGCCATCCTCAAGCCAAAGAGAAGCCACTCCTGTCAAGACCTTGATCTTGTACTTCTAGCTGCCAGACTGTGGGGGGGGAGGGGGAGGAGTGGGGGTGAATGAAAAACAGAAAAATAAAAACAAAGAGAAAGAAGAAGAAAGTAAAGTACTTCTTTGTCCCCATTGTAACCAAAGCCTGTTCCTTACAGAGAGGACATACAGAGAGGTTCAGCAAACATTCAATGAACATAAAAATGAATTTTACAAGTATACCAATTTCACCATTAGGTAACAAAAATTATGCACACAAGAGGCCATCTCACTAATTTGTGGGCTTGCTATCAATGAGGATGATCCAGCAAGAGCTGCTTGATGGTTGCCAGGACTATTAAGAAGGAATTGCTGCTGGGTGGGGGCAGATAGGATTAGATGACCCCAATTATAAGGTGCTAGGATTCAATTTTTTTTTTTTTTTTTTTGGTACTGGGGATTGAACTCAGGGGTACTCGACCACTGAGCCACATGCCCAGCCCTATTTTGTGTTTTATGTAGAGACAGGGTCTCACTGAGTCGCTGAGCGCCTCACTGTTGCTGAGGCTGGCTTTGAACTCGCGATTCTCCTGTCTCAGCCTCCTTAAATGCTGGGATTACAGGCTTGAGCCACCGCGCCCGGTTAGGTGCTAAGATTCAATTTAGTAAGTTGTAATTACGCATTACTTTGGGTTGAAAGCCAGGACAGGAGGAAACAAGGTAGTTGAGGGTTATTGGTTTTGATGTTGTTCTTTATTTTCTTCTGTTTTGCATTAAATTATGTTACTAGCAGCAGCAGATGAAGCTAGTGTTTCAGTGATTAACAGCCTTTACTACATTTATTTCACTTAATTTTTCATTTGTTTTGTAATGAAGCCTTCTATGGTTATATCACATGTTTGTATCATACTATTGTTTGTTCAGGTAGAACAAAATTCTCAGGAAAATGCTCATCATACCTATGAAGAACAGAAATTCAGGATCCAACTGCTCACATTAAACTTTACCTAGTTCCATTATTAACTGTGTAACTTCGGACATTTTATCCAACTTCTCTGTACTTTGGTTTCCTCTTCTACAAAACGTGGCCGATCGTGCTACTTGCCTCACAGAGTCATTGTGGGGAGTAATTACCTAAGGCATTTGAAATAATGCCCAACACATAGAAACATTAAATCTAGTTTTAGCTATATTATTAATTAAATACCTTTTGAGTTCTGAGGTCACCACACTTTAGAAAAAGAAAGCTTTTAGAATGGTTATATTTGGGGATTATGGGTGTAAGGTTAGAATTCTACTATCTCATTTGTTCTGTGAATTGTCTTATGACGGATACGCTATAACAGAGGGGTAAATAAAGAAGGACTGAAGTGCTGGAACTTATAAAAGGCAAATGTCTGGCTTATAAAAGGCTCCTGGCTAATTGCTATGGGATGACAGGCATGCATCAAGATCTCCTCAGATTCTGAAGCCCCAAAATGTTATGACTACCAGGGACTAGACCTGGTATTAGGAAGTATGTATGTTTACTGTGTTTCATCCTTGTGAACCCATCTGCTGGGAAGCAGCAGGGAGTGGAGGCCACACTTTTCCTGTGCCCAGTACATCATGCTGCCTAATTCTTGGACTCTAACTAGTGGCCTGACCAAGACATGTCCTCACCAGCAGAAGTTCTTACTTAAACTTAATTCCTACAATATCTCTCATTTGAATTCTGAATTTTTTCCAACCAAGTCCAACTCTAAACTAGTTGTTACTTCAAAAGAAAGTATAAGAAATAATTTCCGCCTGTCTGTTTTGGGTTGGATCTGGAATGTCCCCTAAAGGCTCATGTGCTGAAGGTTTGGTCCCCAGTGCAGCAATGTTCAGAGGTGGCACTTTTGGGAAGTGATTGGACCATAAAGGCTCTGATTTCATCACTGGATGAATTCGATGATGGCTTCATAGGTGAATGGACTATTGGGATGTGGCAGGAACTGTAGGAGGTGGGACCTAGTTGAAGACAGTGGGACCTTAGGGATGTGCCCTTCAGGACTACATATTGTCTCCAACCCCTTCTGCTCTCTCTGCTTCCTGTTCACCACAAGTTGAACAGTTTTTCTCTTCTACATCCTCCCTGCCATGATGTCTTTCTAACCGGAGGCTCAAAGCAATGGAGATAAAACCTCTGAAATGATGAGCTGAAATAACTCTTTCCTCCATTAAGTTGTTTTCCTCAGGATTTTGTCACAGCAATGAAAAGCTAACTGACACACTAATGCAAAAAGATTTATCAACCTCTGTTGGTAGTTCACATTATTATAAATTAAAATTTTATATAGTACTATACTATTTTAATGGTGTGTATATTTTACTAGAATACTAATATTAAAATATTAATACTAGACAATAAAAACATTACAGTAGTGTTTCGGAAATTGTAAGTAACCAATTGGAGAAAGATTTTAGAATCAGGCTTTTAGAGGCAGGGTTTCCTGAAGACTGTACAAGATACCTTAATTCCTAACTTTTCAATATGGTCCAAAAAATAGTAGAATTCTCAAGAATTTCAGATAATGATTGTGGATTCTAAAATCTCTAACAAGCATCTGAGCATGACCTTTTTTGTTTCAAGTGTCATTTGTCTTTTCAGCTCAGCCTTTTAGGTCATGAATCTATGTCATATGGCTCAACAAAACTCCTTGATTGACACAAGCTCTGTAATGCAATGTGAGTCTCTGGAAAATAACAGACATATATTTTTAATCCAGAATGTGCCAGCTATCAGATCAAAGAACAAATACTTTGATCCTATGATTCTGGAATTGTGTTGCATATCATTCAGCTTTTAGTTGTGGACTGGGAGAAAGATAATTGATTAGTATGTGGTACTGTGAAGTTGATCTGTTTTTATCTGAACTAAACTAGTCAAAGAGCAAATGTGACAGTTTCATTGTCCACAATAATTTTGTAAGAAATACCTTTATCATGACTTACTTTATCCTTTACATTCAAAAAAGAAGAAAAAGTAAGAAGAATTTATCACTAGATAGGATATGAAGCCATCATTTTGCCAAACCTCCACAGTGGATTTTATTTTGTGTTGGATTGGTTTTAGGAAGTTCAATTGCTTCCTTAATACCAGTTTTCCATTGATTTTGATATGAGCTTTGAGGAGGCAGCATATGTTTTAAAGAGATCACTAGATTTCAAATCCACACAGCTTTGTGAATGGTGAGTCAAAACTACTGAGCCACAATTTCCTTTGTTCATAAAAATCAAGTCCCAGGGCCGGTGTTATGGCTCAGTGGAGAGCACCTGCCTAGCATGTGTGAGGCATGGGTTCGATTCTAAGCACCATATATAAATAAAATAAAGGTATTGTGTCCATCTACAACAAAACAAATTTTTTTTAAAAGTCAGGTCCCAATATCTGAAGTACAAATTTAATAGACCGTGATGAGGATTAAATGCAATATTACATGTTAAGTTACTATAGAAATGAATATTATAAGCAATTGATAATTTTTAAAAGTCAAAATAATTTTAAAATAAGATGAGTTTTATAATGTAACCAGAGCTGCAGTCCTTTACTCATACCTGAAGTGTAAAAGGTTTAAATTTTGGTTTTTTGCTAACTAGACATGTGACCTTGAACAAGCTATTTAATCTCTTAGACTCAATTTTCTCACCTGTAATGCATATTATTGCCAATACTCAGGGTTTTGTGAGAATTAGGAACTTTAAGAGTGTACATAAAAGGTTAGTGCTCTGAGCATGGTGGCACATGCCTGTAATCCCAGCAGCCAGGAGGCTGAGGCAGGAGTATACAAATTCAAACCCAGCCTCAGCAACTTCATGAGGCTCTGTCTCAAAATTTTAAAAAACTTTTTAAAAAAAAGCTGGGGATGTAGGTTGGTGATAAAGCACCCCTGGGTTCAATCTCTGGTGCTAAAAAAAAAAAAAAGTACAGAGCTGTGATTATTAGTAGTAGTATTCTGGTTTAAATGAAAGTAAAGTCTCACCAATTGAATTAATAATTAATTAACTAATAATTTTGGCTACATCTGTGGCAAATGAGAAAATTATGGCAAGCAAAAATACATTTCCTTGAAACAGAATTAGTGTTTATGAGTAATTTGAATTATTCATAACTTCTTTTGCTGTATCCATAATTCAGGAGAGAAGTACTTTATACGGATTACTTGATGGCCATGTCTTTATTTTAGAGAGAACATTTCTTTTAGGAATGTTAAAGCTTGTTCCATATAGAGGTACACGGTGGCATATTTTATTTCTCCTCTAGTTTTTAATTTACATATTTAATAAATCTACTTTGAACAAGGTATTCTGCCTGGATTAATGCCAGAGGTACAGTTGCAGATAGGAAATTGGCTATGGTGAGAGGACAGTTACCAAACTGTGTCCATGACGGAGCTACCTCAATTGAAATGACCATGAATAACTCAAGTGTTACATAGGTCAGAGATAGGCATTATGCCCTGTTCCAAGTGGAGCCTATCTTATATTTTGATCTATCTTGAGGTGCACCTAATCTCCCCCACCAGCTCTGAAATGAACTCATCTCAACACTTGGGTGTTCTGCTAGGATCACTCCAGCCTAACTGTCCCCTGTTCAAGCTTTACTTACACACCCAAATCAAGCCCAGAACAAAGTCAGAATATTTGTCCCAACTGTCACAACTGATTAAATTCTCATTTCCATGGAGCAACAGCTTAGAATAAAAAGAAGTAAATGTTGGAAGAGACATATTTTAAATGCTTATTAGAATATAGACATAGACTAAGAATTTCTTAAGAACAGGAGAATATTCCAACAAGTGCCTAACACTCTCTTTTCATTATTGCAAAATTAAATTTGGAACAGAATAAATTGAGAGATGATTTGTCTTATAATATGAATGTGACTAGAAGTTGAAATTTGAAATTATTATTACAAAGCAAATCTAATCATACTTTAAAATATAAATAAGAATACTTCAAGATTGCTTCAGAATACTAAGTACATGTAGATTTTATAAAACTCTTATTACGATAATCTTTTATAATATTCTACCATAATCTTATGCATGTATTCAAATTTGAGATGCTGTACTATGAATATATTAAATCATTTCCAAAGTTCTGTGAATAACAAACATTCTGACTTACAATGGACAGTAGAACGTTGCCTTTTCTACTATTTTATTAGTCAGATATATTTGTCCTATGCTCAATTTCTATTATTGCTTTTCAGGTCTCTGAGGACTTGGCAAAAAAAATCTGAGAAATAGAAAAGGCTCTTTGTTGAGGACTATGACATAGGCCTGGGTCAATTTCAAGATGAACATATCAAAAGTAATAACACATTTCTCCTCATGGCAGTCAGCCGGATCATTGGGGTTGCTTCTAATTAAACCTAACTAAGCTCTTATGGCAGTAAAGAGAACAAAGCAACATCTCTCTCGAATGGTGTTGTTTTATCTGAACACAAAGCAGGCATTCCAGTTTACATGCTGTGGAAATGCGGCATCATCCCATCTCTGTGCCCTGGTGTCCTGCCTGCCGTGATGTTAAGCGCTTCCTTCACACTTTCATGCAACTCTGTGAGCACTCCCTCCAGCTATTAAAATGACCTGCCTTATACTGGAGGAGAGACTCCATGCATTTATGAAATGTGGTCTCTTTTACCCAGGCAGAAACAATTGCCCCTTCACTGTCACTTTTCCTTCCTAGAGCCCTCTGGAGAGGCCTTACTTATCTTCTTGTGTCAGCCCATGTGTTTGTGAGATCCCTGGCATTCGATGTTTCACCTTCCCTAGTGAGAAGCTAGAAGCTCATTTCCCGTTTTCCTTGCAGCAAAGGCACTGCTGTGTGTTATAACTTTGGTCAATCCAAGCATACCCTTGTAAAAAGCTTTGATTCAGAAGAATGTGGGAAAGCAGACAAATACTGTAGCCTTTTACTGGTAGATAGGTGGAGAAGAGGCCTGGACTTTTAAGAGTAGTAGTGGTGAAGGTTCTGGCCTCATATGAGTGGTGGTGTCATGCTTGGGATCAGGGCTCAGTCTTGGTGACCATGAGATCTTCACTGGTACAGCTCCTGGTGTAGGTTGGACATTCACTTCCATGGTATAGTCTTGAAGCCTGGTCCTGTGGTCCATCTCAGAGGTTTTGGATTTTGTGAGCCATTTAATATTTTTGAATAGATTCTTTTTCTGTTTGAATTATATCATATTCTTGTTTACCACTAAGAACCTGAAAGAGATAAAAGTGGAGGGTTTTTTTATAATGACATTTTTTATTCAACACTACAATTTCATAACTTTGCCTTTTTCAAAGACTTATGTATAATTCTTAAAGGACTTATTCTTAACTTTTTACTCTGCATGTTATAAAAACACATTTGGAGAGATACAAACATGTTTTAAACAGTTTTACAGGATATCCTTCAAGTAATTCAGAAAGGCAGATAGATACACTCTGCATGTCTACGAGCTTTCTTAATCAAAACATATATACACAACATACTTTAAAAAGGATAAAGTGAATCGTGATAATAAAGGAGTAAAAGATAAGAAAAGAAAGTAATAGGAGAACATGGAGAGTGTGACGGTTTGAATATGAGACACACACACAAAAGAGAAAACAATATGTGCATTAAATTTGTGGAAATAACTATTTCTACTTGGAGGGAGTCCTGGGCTTAACAGTCTCTGTTTCAGTTTTGCAAGTGGAATATTACTTGATCCATGGTCATCCCCAAAAAATGGTTATGGAATGTTCCTACTTGTGGAATACTGTTCTACATCCTGCTCAGAGGGAATCAGGACGAAAGCATTCCTGCTACTGGGAGTTTGCAATTCGGGTCTCAGCAAAGTGCTCCATCCTTACTTTCCTTCTTCAATCCCTTGTAGTAGAAACCCCATGTATATTTTGGCAGGTACAAGATTGAGATAGTCAGAAGGTTGAGATCAACTTTTCCCTAACATTTCCTCTCTGACATATGGATGTTCTGGAAACATCAGAATGCTGTATTAACTGCTACTTTTCCCCCTATTGTTAAAGTGATTTTAAGATCAAATGCAACTAAAGTCAAAGGACGATGTACTTATGAATAATCAAAGGAATTACATGGAAAGCTATTTTCCTCTTTTCTTTTTTCTCCTAAGTATTAGATCTAAAAGAAACTTAAAAAGGAAAACAAACCTTGTAGTTTATTACCGTCTTTGATATGTGAAAGGTTTGTTTTGATGTTAATAAACTTATTTAATATCACACTTACAACTTGGCTGAAAAAAAATTCTCTGAATGTTTTTGTTCCTCAAAATTATTGCATGTAGCCAGGCGCGGTGGTGCACGCCTGTAATCCCAGCACTTCGAGAGGCTGAGACAGGAGAATCCAAGTTCAAAGCCAGCCTCAGCAATGGTGAGGCACTAAGCACTCAGTGAGACCCTGTCTCTAAATAAAACACAAAATATGGCTGAGGATGTGGCTCAGTGGTCGAGTACCCCTGAACTCAATTGCTGGTCCCTCCCCCAAAAATTATTGCATGTAACATAAATAAGATTTCAAGTAAGAACAAAATACTGAACTGAATATTTAGTGTATGTTATTTTAGTGAATAAGAACATTTATCATTTTTAAAATGTAATATTATCCCTTGCCCAATAAAAACTTTTGGAACACATGACACAACAGCAATCTGTGACTAAGAACACAAAAAATAAAAATATTTTAAAATGTTCTACAGTAAAACCTCTGAGCCAGAAGATTAAACATCTGTGAGAAATCAGCAGGTCAGAAACCTTTAAAAATATCTCCAGAGTGGCATTATCAGGAGGTGGTGACAACTTTAAGAGATGGCAGCTAGAGGGATGTTTCAGGTCATTGGGGTGAGCCTTTGAAGGAGATTATGAAACTCTGATCTCTTTTTCTTTCCTGGTCATGAGGTTAACAGCTTTGCTCTACCATGCTTTCCCTGGTGTGATGTTGTACCTCACTACAGGGCCCAAAGCAACAGAGCCAACTGATCATGGACTGAAACCTCAATAAGTATGAGCCAAAATAAACCTTCTCTCTGTATAAGTTGATTACCTCAAATACTTTGTTATAGCAACAGAAAGCTGTCTAATAAATTAAGAAAAAAATTGTTCTGGCTCCTTCTACATCATGATTAGAGATATTGAGTTGGGCACATTAAACATAATGATTATAACTACTTTGTAAACCATCTCAAAAATTTATTCTCTTTATTAAAAAGAAAGACCTTGTTTTATTAACAGTATAAAAGTATAATTATTAGCACTTTGAATATTTACTTCAGATATTTTATCAAACTAAGTGTATGCAGTGGTGATCAAATTGCATATATAGTGTTGTACCCTGTGCTTTTCTCCAATTTAATAATTTTCCTATGTTATTGGAAACTCTTCATTAGTGCCATTTGAATTAATACATGATATTTTCTCACTAGGTTCACCATAATATGCTAAGCTAGTCTTTCATTGTTACATATTTAGGATGGTTTAAGTTTGATGCTGTTATAAATAACACTGCATTGAACAGCTTCTGGATAAGTGTCCTTTATGTCATGCCTTGCATGGGTCTGCCAATGAGCTGGGGTCCTAGGGCATGAGGGTATGGGTGATATGGGATCCCTCAGGATGAGGTATGGGGTGGACAATTGCAGAGTCACTCATCCCGACACCAGGGGTAGATAAAACTGCTCTGCCAGAGGGAGACACAGAACCCCTTTATTTAAGTAAGTATGACAGTTTATATAGGGTCCTTGGGCCAATCATGGCCCTGAGGTTACAGCCAATGGGATATTGCTCCATGTCAGGTGCACAGCCAATCAGCATGGGGTGAGGCTGAAGGCAGCCAATCAGCATGGGGTGAGGAATGGGGAGGGGAGGCGCTGAAGGCAGCCAGTCAGCATGGGGTAAGGAAAAGGATGGGGAATCGTTGGAGGCAGCTAATCAGCATAGGAGACGCTAAAGGCATGGAGAGAGCTCCTATAGATAAAGTTTCCTGTTTTGAAGGGTCTACCTTCAAATGGGCTCTGAAAGGGAGATGGTTGCACCCAAAGTAGAATTGGTTTTGGATCTCTTAGCATATATTGCAAATTTTTTCCTCAACCCTTCTAAGTATTTGCACCCATTTAAGTGACATCAAAGGGAAAAGATACCAGAAAGAACATTTCATGACCTTCTGTAATCAGTGTTCCATGTGGTCTCATTTTCATATGCTCCTTCCTGTTTTAAAAAGTAACTGAACTGAGATTCACACTAAGGATGCGGGGAGAAAGAACCACACACAACACAAAGTGTTGAAGAAGTACTCTGCTCCGTCACTAAATGAGCCCTTAAAATAACATAGGTGAGAAATTGCTCTCAGATTTCATTCTCAGGGAAAACCCTGCCCTTAGTTAATAGCTGGATCTGCAGGCAAATGAAGTCTCACAATTAATCATGTTTCTTGGGCTGGGATTGTGGCTCAGTGGTAGAATGCTTGCCTCACGTGCGTGAGGCACTGGTGTTTGATCCTCAGCACCACATAAAAATAAATAAAATAAAGATATGTGTCCATCTACAACTAAAAAAAATATTTTTAAAAAAATCATGTTTCTTTTCTGGCAACTAAGGATTTCAAAAGCCAAGAGGTAGCTCATTTTCCAGCATCATGGAAGGCTTAGTATTTGACCTTATTTTGGGTTTGATCTGATTTTCTTTCCTTAAAAATAATTTTCATTTACTAAAATTTTAACTGCATTAAGCCCTCAAAAATATATGATATAAATTATTCATAAATAATTTTCACTTAAACGTGTTTTGATGAGCCATAATGCATTGTCACTTTACATTCTATTTTACTGAATATTAGTGAAATTGAATATTCCTTTGTTACACACTTATAGTTCCTCCATGATAGTTTACAATTTATTTATTTTTGTCCACTTAACCTACCAAGGCCTTATTTTTCCTTAATAATTTGCATAAGTGTTTTAATGCTTTTAGGCTACCAATCTTGTACCAATCTTGTTCATATTTGTTGCAAATATTTTTCAATTTTCTTCCTGATTTTATTTGACTTTTTTTTAACTTAAAAAATGGTTCCCCCGGGGCTGGGGTTGTGGCTCAGTGGTAGAGTGCTCACCTTGCATTTATGAAGCACTGGGTTCGATCCTCAGCACCACATAAAAATAAATAAATAAAATAAAGGCATCATGTCCAGCTACAACTAAAAAAAATTTTTTTAAATAAAAAAAATGCCTAAGCAATTCTTAACCTATTTTTTTTTTGTCTGAGTACATTTATAATCATTGGATACTATCCCCAAAATTCCTCTGGGGCTTTGTATTTTGGAAGAGCAAACATTTTTATGATATTCAGATTTCCATTCAAGAAGATGATAGATGTCTCTATGTAGTCAACTTTTCTTTTAAATTTTCTGATAAAATTTTGCAATTTTATTCTGCATTTCCCACAAATGTTTTGCTCAGTGTATTCTAGGTGCTTAGAATTTTCTCTTGCTTTTGTAAATGGGATATTACCCATTACATCTTTTAATGTGTTATTGCCAATATATGGATTATGGGATATTTATCTATATTCAGCCATTTTACTTAATTGGCTTTCTTTTGATGCTTATACACATACAGTCTTAAAAACTACATGTACTAATAGTTTTTTTTCACTTTTTCCCATTGTTATATTCAAATCTTTGGCCTATATCTTTATTCCATTGGCCAGGTGCTACAAAACCAAGTTAAATGGTATTGATGATAATGGGCATCTTTATTTCTGATTTTAAGGGGAATGCCCCATTGCTTCCCCCAATAAAGGTAAAATGCTTATCAGTTTGACATAACCATGTATCTTTCTGAGAATTTACTTTTCTATACCTTGAGTTCTTAAGAGTCAGGACTGAGCATGAAATTTTAAGAATTAATATTTCAACATATAAGAGATACAACCATATGATTTTCTTACAAAATAATCTTAATCACAAGATTATTGTTAGCATATTTTCTAATACTAGCATATACTTTCATCCTGATAAAAATCCATGAGGTTATATAGTTTATTCTTTTTGATGCCAAATTCAGTTTTCTGGAATTTCAGGATCTCTGTATCTATATTCAAGACTAAGATTGCGTTTCAGGGTTCATTTTGTATTATCACTGTGAATTTATTTAATATCATGATATTCTGGTTTTATAATTGATTGGACAGTTTTCCATGTTGTTTACCCTTCAAAATAGTTAACACAATAAAAATTATCTAAGAAGGTTGAAAAACTCTTTTTTTTCTATCTTCTTTAGTTATATCCTGAAACACTCCAGGAAGAACTGGAGAAGTTTTGCCAAAATCTCTATCAGAAGATAAAGTATTACTAGAACAAGATAAATGGTTTGCATAGATGTATATCAATTTTTGTTGATTATAAGAATGGGGGAGGGTTACTTTGTTCCACTTAAAGTACACGTCATATAACCTAGTGATCAAAGCCCTTGTACACAGACTGATGGCTTAATACAAAGTAAGAACAATTGGCATACTGAAACGATTTTAAAAGCAAAAAATAAAAATAAATAAAATAAAAATTATAAAGGAGCCCGACATGGTGGCACATTCCTATAATCCCAGTGGCGTAGGGGGCTGAGACAGGAGGATTGTTAAATTCAAAGCAAGTCTCAGCAACTTAGGGAGACACTGAGCAATTTAGCAAGACACTGTCTCTAAATAAAATATTTTTAAAAGGGCTGGGAATGTGGCTCAGTGGTTAAACACCTCTAGGTTAAATCCCTGGGACCAAATAAATAAATAAATGAAAAGGAAAAGCATCTTGGGTATGTAGTTCTCCCAAAAGATTGGATGCAATATAGGTGTAACATTACAAATGTCAAATGGATGCATTGCATGGTTTTCAGGTCCTTCATAGATTTTTGTTTTTGTTTTTGTTTTTTAGTCACAACTGAGCTTTTTTTTTTTTTTTAAATATTTTTTAGTTGTGGATGGACACAATGTCTTTATTTTATTTCTTTGTATGTGGTGCTGAGGATCGAACCCAGGGCCTCACTCATGCAAGGCAAGCGCTCTACCACTGAGCTACAATCCCAGCCCCACAACTGAGCTTTTGAAAAGAAATGAGCAGTAGAAGGTTTGAAGTTATAATCGCTCTCTGCCAAGAATCTGGGGTGCAGATTTTCTATATCAACACCATATGCTTTGAGACTCAACCAAGGAGGACAGGGGCTGCTGTCCTCTTACAGGCCATCTGTCTGACTTGATGTCCACTCCATCTGTCGAAGCAGCTCCCCTCATGGCTCCATCCTCAGCCTAACTGGGACCCAAGAGTGCTAGAATGACCCTGGCCTCAAGGTGTTTCTCCATGTTGCACTCTGCCTTCCTGCCAAGCCTCCCACACCCTGATTGTCAGCATGCTGCTCTGTAAGGAGAGCTCTCATTCTGTCCTACATAAGAGAATCCCCCCTTCATCACATTCACTCACTGTGCTCCCACTGAGCATGGCAATCAGCATGCCCTTGGCTCACTCATGTACTTGTCACGCACCCCTGGCTTGGCCTTTCAGACTCTCCTGGAAATTCTAGACGAGTCATACCAGGTCTAAAGGCAGAGGCAGTTGACTTGTTTAGAAGAAGCTCCTGAGAGTTCAGCTATTGCCTGGCTTCTGACTTTCCCAGGAAGTCTGGTTCATTAGTTCTTCCTATGATTTTGTTTTCCTCCAGTCTCTCATCTGTCTTTGGTCTTAAGTCTCAGGTTCATTGTTGTTTGCTATTCCTACCCTGATGCAGCCCTCACGTCTGGATTCTGGCTCTGTACAATCCCTTTGGATTGGTGCCTTGGTTGTTCTGTCTGCTGGCTGGTCACTCTGGCTGCATTCCTGGAACTGCCTCTTAGATCATTCTTCATGCTCTTCAGCCTGGAGACCAATCTACCCCACAGTCCTACCCCACACCTGAGACCAACCCAGGTCCATAGGGCCTTGACCTACAAACAGGATGACAGACTCCTCTCATCTGGGAGGGAAAACCAGGCAGAGTGCCCTGTGTTCCTAGGAGATTTCACCAGCCTGAACTCTAATCAGAGCTCTGCTGTCCACCTGCCTGTGGCCCAAGAAGAGGTCTGCCAACCTATTGCCCTCAACAAGTCCCTGAGTATATGCAGGTGTTTCCAGGTGAGAGGAAGTGGAGGTGTGCTCACTTCCTACCCAAGAGACAGCTGGGCCTGCAGTTTCATGCCTAGGCCCTGTTCTATCAGGCAGGTGTGTACCTCTGAAGCCAAGGCCTTCTCTAAGAATACAGATAGAAATTTGTGATGGTGGTAATTCATTTTCTTCTCTCCTGAGGTGAATCCAGATATTCTTTGTGAATAGAATAGGAATCTCTGCCTTCTTCAGTAGTTGAAGTCTCAGCACAATCATCTTCAAGAGCATTGTCTATTCCACTGACCTCTGAGCTCTGCCTCCCAGGGTGTTTGGACTTTGTCTTCTGAAAGGGTAGCAGGTGGAAGGTAGTTTCAGAAATTGAATTTTACCAAGATAACAATTAGCCAACCTGCCAAGCTTTAGGCATCTTCTGGTACTTTATGAAAACTGTCCTCTGTGGTTTCCTGGTCTTATCTGTCTGCATGACATGCCAAGCCAATCTCCTCACTGAACATTTTGGGAACAAATGATCTAGAACATCTGCTAATTCCTATGCCATTTCTGCATTGCCTCTAAGATAACCTGAGATTTATGTTTTAATAGATGTTTTGAAAAGGAAATTCTGGGTCAACATCTGTTCCCGTAAGTGGTCCCCATATCTTATATCCCTGCAAAATCTTCAGAGATAAGCCAGCTCTTTTGGAAAGAGGAATTACACAGCATTGAGATCTGAGGTAACGATCCAAAGAGATAAGATGGAGTACCCACGCCTATATATTTAGGGCTTTCCTTGGTAACATGATTCCATGAATGAGAAGAAAGAAGTGGCAAGTGCTACATAGCCCCAAACACACAACTTTTTGTCAGCTATAGCTTAGAACTAATACCAAGGGGAGCCTTCCTATTCCCTCTCTTAGAATAGAAAATAGCCTATGATGAGCTTGATTTGACTTTATTTCAGTTCTTTTTTTTTTTTTTTCAGTACCAGGGATTGAACTCAGGGATGCTTGACCACTGAGCCACATCCCCAGCCCTATTTTGTGTTTTATTTAGAGACAAGGTCTCACTGAGTTGCTTAGTGCCTCGCCATTGCTGAGGCTGGCTTTGAACTCATTATTCTCCCGTCTCAGCTGCCCAAAGTGCTGAGATTATAGGCATGGGCCCCCACACCTGGCTACTTGATTTCAGTTCTAAAAGTAGAAATTCACTTCCTTGGGGGTTGCAGAGAATCCCTGGCAAGTATGCGGAAAAGAAGCGTTAAGTTTCACCTCACCCCTCAGGAGCCATACCAAAGGGCTGCCAATTTATACAAAAATGAGCTCAAATTGCATCATGGGAGGTTTCATATCCATATAGAATTCATCGTTATGCAAGGAACGGGTAATAAGTTATCAGAAACCTCTTCTTGAGACCGAGTGAAGTGTGGGCATGGGTAATATTTAGAATTTTTATCAGCAGGAACAACTTCAAGTGTAGAGAAAGAGAAACATAAATTAGACAAACTATTTATACCAATTTTTCCATCAACATTCACAGTGTTGCTGCTTCTTAAAATAAGAAGCCATTTGTGACCCAAAAGTTGGTCAGCACTAATACCTATGGATCGTGCTAAAAATAGAAGTGAACCTAACTTCCCCAGAGCTTACTACATGCATTTTTAATAGCTTGACCATACAGGGAAATCAGCATGTCTATTATTAAAATAGAAAAGCTGAGTGTTAGAACACTAATTTGGAGCAAAAAGATTACGCAAGACCAATTCCAAACATGGAAACAATAATTCTCCCTTGAGCAGGAAAATAATTTAATAGAACCCAGTGCATTAACTTAAGACCTGTGGAAGAATATTAAGAAGGAAAATCCAACCAGTGTAAATATGGAAGACCCAATGGGAATATTCAGATTTGAGCTATAAATCATTTGGATACAGAGGATCCATAACACTTTATGTAACACTTAGAGCAGCAGTAGAATTCACTGGAAAAAGAGACGGAGAAATTCAGGGAGAACTCTTGCCACACTGGAGGCATCTGTGTTTTTTTTAATCTAAATCAGACGAAAGCTGTAGGAAGGCAGGGAATGTCTCAGGATATTGTGCTGTTAGCTCTCCAAAGAAGGTTTGTAGAAGTTAAAACTGTGAATCCCTCCTATGGAAAAACCCTTGAGAATCCTTATTTAGGGAAACATGATTAAAGAAAGTGAAAGATTCATTAAATGTTTGAACATTTATGCAAAAGGCATTTAGGACCTTTCACATAGAAAGAATTGTGTGATGAAGTCTGTGGGATTTAACATTATACAGGATCTAATGTTCTTGCTCTCAAAAAGTTGTTGTACTGCAGAAAATGAGATAGAATAATTCATAACAAAACTGGTGAGTGATGAGGGCTGTATATGCAGTTGAACCTAAGAACCATCAGAGTGTGGAACTGGGAAGGACAGTTTTGCCTAGAATGGTTGGCAAAGGTGCAGGAGAAAAGGTGGCATTTAGTATTCCAGGCAGTGGGTATGGCATGAGTAACTTTACACAGAGGTAGAGAAACTTGGTGAGTCTTTGGGGTATGATCATTAGTCCAGACTATCTGAGGTACAAGATTCAGACTGGGAACATTGAGATAACAGGTTTGAAAGGAAGACTGAAACCAGATTACTGACATCTTTGCATGGCTGGACTTGAGTGTATGTAGTTCACTGGAAAAAAATGACCTCCTGAAGTATAGTTAGCAAGTGGGAATGTTAGACAGGGACAGGAGGAAAGTCAGTAAATAGTAAATTTCTAAGACAGCAACTGCTATGGGCAACTGAACACTATCCTACTAAAGACTTTCTCGGAGACTGTGTAGGATATTTTTCAGAATCATCCTTCAGTGAGTGAGGATTAAGTTCTTATTCATTGATTCCCATCTCTTGAGGACTGAGGGTTCTTGGTCCTTGTGCAAGCTCTGGGTGACAGAGGTGAGTATGGTCAAACCATCCTGGCCCCCAGTAGTTTAGTGCTTCTTCTGGGACAGGCTGAGGAGTTTGTACTTTATTCATAGGCAGTCACTGTAGTCACTGAGAGAGCAGGCAAGTTGCCTACTCACAGTTATACTTCTTCTGGGCATTTCCAAACCAAATCACTGAGATGCCACAATCTTGTGTGAGGTGGCTCTAAGTCTTCTCTACCACCATCAGATATCAGGGACTCCAAACAGATATCAGGGACTCCTCTTCTAGGACTGAGACCTTTGAACACTCCCCTCTCTAGCATCTTGTCAGTAGCTGCATGCACTGAGTTATGCACTGACATTTTTTGAGTTGTAAAAACGACTTTATTCTAGGTATGCAAATAATATAGAAATAAACTACACAGAACGGGACAATTATGGCCTCATGGAGACACCCAGGGTACAGACTCACATTGCTCATAGATTCCTAAAAATTATTTCTCTCTTTCTTTCTTTTTTGTAATTTTTTTAGTTATTAATGGACTTTTATTTTATTTATTTATATGTGGTTCTGAGAATTGAACCAAGTGCCTCACACATGCTAGGCAAGTGCTCAACCACTGAGCCACAACCTTAGCCCTCATTTCTCTCTTTCTTAATAAGAAAGTTTTCCAGACTTCAAATTCTGCCTCGTATGGACATACTCCATCTCAACCTCACAAGACTCTCATGTGACCCACTGCCTTCCCTTCTGAGCCACCAGAGGAGGCTAGAGACCTCTTCAGAATCTCTTCCCTGAGCCTGCTTGAGGCAACTTCTTCCTTGACCATTTGAACAGAAAAAGATTCCTGCAGTACTTGAGTTTTCACTGACTTTTCTTTCCTACCTCTCTCATTTTCAGTCTTCCATATGGACTCCTAAAGTTTCCTTTTTCTTTTCTAAGATCTTGAAACTATGCTAGCTTTAAGCAGATATTTATTTGCCAAACACCTATGATCCAGGAACTGTGCTAGATACTTAGGAAATGACAGATGTAGACGCCCTTCATGTTTTCCCAACAGAAAGGAATGCAGCACATGGTTCAACTCAAATTAGAAGACACATATTGAGTATGTACTATATACTAGGCACTCTTTTAGAACTGAAGAGTGTAAAGTATAAAAAAATTTTCACTGGAAGCAATAGGCTCTACCTTATAGTGGCTTTTTAAAAATGAGGAAATTTATCATCACACAACAGAAGTAGGACTGTTCCAGATGTGGTATACCAGGCTCTGGCTCCACTTCTCCAAGATTCACTTGGCCCTTACTTGCATCTATCATGTGTTTTGTTATTAGAATCTCTCTCTTTCATGATTGTAGAACATTTGCAGAAGTTCTATATGTCACACTCAGACGTTGTAATACCTAAAAATGGGACTTCCTTTTTTTTCATTTCTGTCTTCAGGAGTGAAGAACCTTCCCGAAATCTCTCTAGAAATCATCCTTTCATGAGCTGTAGACCAGAATCGTGTAACATGTTGATGCCCAAACCAATCACTGGAAAGGAGCAAGGAATTCCATGACCAATTTGGGCCAAAGTGTAATAAGGCTGGTTCCTACAGCACATGACCAAGTGAAAAATGGTGAATCTCAGGTATTCGTAGGTTCAGAAGTCTGGGTGAGAATTTCCTAGAGTTATAAAATAAAGATGGCAGTAGAATTTGGTATTGCCCAGGGAGAAATTAAGAAGTAGCTGGAAAAAAAAAAAACCCATCTACCAAAAGAAGACTTGCCTGGTGCTGTTATGGGTCTTTGTCATTTTATCATCTATGGCAGCTACCACTATAGAATGTACAAGTTTTCCCCTGGTCCATTGAGCTGCACATCTATTCTTGAATGGACACACTCTTGAAAGAACTGACTAGTAAAAGAAGTCTACCTAGAAGCTAAAAAGAAGGGCACATTTTTCAATTTTGCAGTTATTTTTATGAATCTTTACAAACTTTGCTATCAAGTAAAGGAAATTGGCAGTACCATATCTGGTAGAAAGAGAACTGATGATTAATGATCCTACAGCCACAGAAGTGCCAAATGGGAAATAATTTGTACAGGGCAATTACCCACTCAAGTCAGGTGTCACCTCCTTCGGGGCACAGGAGACCTTATTAAATTTTATTTAGTATTTCTTACATTTAATTTTCAATCAGTGATGTAAAACTATGTACATTTTCCTCTTCTCATAATTGCTATTGAAACTTTGAACTCTAAATAAATTGGAATGCATCTACTTAGAAGTTATATTTGGCTGTGCCATGGTCTATAAGTAGAAGGTTCCCATTATTTCCATCCTTTCTGTAAAATTGGACGAAAAATGATCTCAGCATTCTATATAAAACTGTATTTTTAAATATATGTTAGCACTTTAAAAAATTGTGAATCCTTAAATAAAATCAGGGTCCTTTAAGGAAAGAATAAGGTGTGTGTATGTGTGGAAGGTGGATTGGGTGTTGGTAAGGCAACCAATAGAGTTGAACAAAAGACTAATTGGGTGCCTTTTCGAATATAATTGGCCATTCCTTATAGTTTCCTATTGTGTGCAAATACTTTCCAGCTTATCTTTTTTTTTCAAGTAAAGCAGTAATTATGACCCATAATTCCAACACCGAAAGTCTTTGCTTAGAGAGGAATTCAAGTTTCTTCTGTGATATCTGCTGGTACTCCTTCATGGTGCTGTTTCCTCATCTTCAGTTATCTGTGTGCTTTATTATTTTCTAACTTTCACTACAAACTTGTGGTTTTTTGAAGTCTAGGATGAAGGAGGGCCCCTCCAGAAAGGATGTGTATTTCTTACTGAGTACTGAGAATTTCCTAGCTCAACATTCAATTGAATTTAAAATGTAATGAGAGATTAGGGATGCAAATCTCCACTACTTGCATTCAGCTAAAATTTCTTGGGCAAGTGTTACTTACCCCTACTCCAGACCTACATTCTCATGCTGTCTACTCAACATGAAGGGAACATTATCAGCAGTCCTCTATAATGGTAGGGGTAGAGAGGATTAACTTTCAGTTTCCCTTATACTCATAAGGTAAACCTATTTTGTGTAGTAGTTTGGATCTTGAGTGTTCCTCAAAGACCCAGGTGTTAAAGGCTAGCTTCCCAGGGTGCCACTGTAGGAGGTCATAGAACCTATAAGAGATGGTGCTTAGTACGAGATCCTTAGAGCACTGAGAATGTGCCCCAAAGGGTACTGTGCCTGATCTCTTCCTCATTCTTTTTTTGCTCCCTGGATCATGATGAAGTAAGTGGTTCAGCTCCACTACACGCTCCCACCATGATGTGCTGCCTTGCCACCAGCCCAAAGCAATGGGGCTACTCCATCATGGACTGGAAACTTCACTGAGCCGAAATAAATGTTTCATCTGTATAAACTTATTACATTGGGTATTTTGTTATAGCGACAGAAAGTTGACTAAGGTTGCTTATGGTGGACAGTGGTCAGTGCCTCTCCTATTAGATTTAATAATTTGAGCAAATCCTATATTTTGTCTTCTATTCCTTGACTCTCAAAAGGCTACCTGATCATATTGCTATCAAGCATTTTAAAAAAGGACAGATAGGTGAATGTTTGAGAAGTGTTCATTAGAATATTAGCATTTGGCAAAATCTGAAATAAACAGTGAATCAATAGCTATAATCATCAATAAATGCTAACATCACAAAAAGTGACAATTATTATATGCCTCCTAATGGAAGGACACATTAACAATGATGCAACAGTTTTATCAAGAAACAAAACCTGACTCTGATAATCCTCTAGATTGTTTTTCTAGATTATAGGAACACTTAAACAACAAAATAGCAATACAATCAGCAAAAATCCAAGCTGTAGAAAACTCTATTGGACAAATGCCTTAAAAAAGTAAAGTGCAAGAAGTGAAAAGAGGGAAAGTGAACCAGCTGCTGAAGAGAAATTTAAAAGGCATATCAACCAAATGCAATGTGTGGTGGACCTTGTTTGGATCTCAGGTCAAACAAAGTAATTCATAATAAAAATTATTAAATAATAAGAGGAGAGTGGAACTGTGAGAGATGGAGGCTGGTCTCAGGACAATATGAGTTACTCAAAGTCACTGCATCAGCACCATTTTGGTGCCAATCTCTCACAGTTTGGGAAAGGAAATGGGGCACCAGCCACCAGAGTAATCCACTTGCTAAACTGCCCTCATAGAATAATTACCCTATAGTGGGGAGCTCTGCAACTCCTACAGGCATTTGGTCTGACCATGGCAGTAGCATTTATGAGGAATGAGTGAAATAATCACAAGAAGTGAGATTCAAAGTAGGTTTTAGGGAGAAAGGATGAAGAATGTTCTGGAAGCCTTAATGAACTGTGAAATGTTAACAGCTCACCTCTAGGTATTGTGATGCAAGATATAGGGATGAAAAAAGAAAGCCACCATTTGAGAGGGTTGTGGGGGGAGCAGGCTGTTTTGAGGGCAAAGCCAAGTTTCTGTTAGAATAAGGAGGGAAAGGGTTGAGCACATGGGGCCTTTTACTAGTGGTAGATTGAGTACTAGAAGGCAGAGTCAAAGCATTTCAGGACTGTGATAGGGAAGAAGGGATAGAATACAGATGTGCCAAGCCTGGGAGCATTGGAAGTGGGAGATGAGAAACACATTTGAAATTCTGGGGCTTCTTGTGGTAATTGATATGAATGGACATTAAGGACTTAATGAGATGAACACTGATAGACTCAAGACATGCAGTATTGAAGAAGCTGTGAGTATTGAGAATAAGAAGGGTGGGTGTCTGTGCCTTCCTACTGACACCTCATGGTGAAGGTGAGGAGAAACTGGAGGGGTGTGGACTTGTTCCAAAAGTATGGGCTCTTTAGATTCCTGTTGTAGAAGCTAGGTGCTACTCAGGTTTGCAGAACATCTTATAGGACTAGGGCTCCTCAGCACTGTTTTTGGAAAATCTTGCTCTGACCATTAAAAGGGGAAGTGACTAACATTTTTTCTCTGCCAACTATGTAGTAGGCACTGTACTTCTTGTATTATAATATTTAATCACCATAGCATCTGTACTTGGCACAAATTGCTTTTATCAAAACCACTTTGCAGGGGCTAGGATTGTAGCTCAGTGATGGAGTGCTTGCCTACCATGTGTGAGACACTGCATTCAATCCTCAGCACTGCATAAAAATAAATAAAATAAAGGTATTGTGTCCACCTACAACTAAAAAATATGTCTTTAAAAAAACCACTTTCCAGATGCAAAAACAGATCCTTGATGCACATGAGGATGGCTTGCTTTCTAGCATCACAAAAGGACACTCTATGTTGTGGAATAAAATCCCTGATTTGTAGGAAGAGCACTGAGATGTTATGGGGACAGGGTAGGTATACACCTTATCCTTGTCAGTTCCTACAAGACAAGTGTTTTTAGAAGAGAGAAAACACTTTTTTTTAACAATTGAAGACAAGGATAAAAATTGCCTTAGTGGAGGATCCAAGAGACCTGGGGTTAAGAAGTGTAACTGGCAGGACCCTGGAATCAGAGAAATAATGCGTTATTCTGTGACTTTGGGAAACAGGTCCTCAAGGGGGTATCCATTTGGGAACAGAATGAATTACAAGTACATTTGCCGTAGATAATTCAAAATTTTACATACAATATGTGATGAATCCAGATAAGATTTATGATTTTTTAATTTCACAAGTTTATTTCCAGTGCTGCATTCACACACACTTCTGTGGTATATTCCCTTATATGGTAGCAGTACAATCATTTTAGAATCCACACGAAGAAGGATCCACGAAGTGTAAAAGAACATGGTCACTAATTTTTGTGTAGCTTTGACTATCTTGCAGCTCCAAACATGGTGGCAAACTGCAGGCTTCCAAAACCAACTAAGAAGCATAGGTTCCACAGGACAGGAAGATCCTAATTGAGAGTCCCGAGTGCCTGAACTGCAGAAAAGGAAAAGTGAGAGACTAAGGGATGTCTCCATTTTCTTCTCTCCACAGAATTCTATATGGTGGCACAATCCAAGCCAGAAAGCTCGGGTTACAGCTCCAGACTGGGTTGACTACATTGTGCCCACCAGCTTCTCTGGGCAGAAGGCTCCAGTCCCAAGGAGCCCCATAGCTCTCCTTCTCCAGCACATTTGCATGCTTGTATTTATATCCACACAACCATCCATTCACCCATCTATTCAATCATCCAGTACAAGGATGGAACACATTTGCTGAGAGACGAGTGTGTGAGTTCCACCCACTGCAGCCTACACTGGCGCCACGCTTTCTTTCACTTCGGGTCCCCATTATAGGAGTAATGATTGCGGGAAGGCACACGCCAGTGCTGACGCTTCACACCACACTAGGTTCCTTGTGAGAGCAGAGCTGGCAGGGTCAAGGACCAGAGAATGCTTAGCTACCCGCTGCGTTCGGGTGTGGGCTGGGGGCGAGGCAACGCCTTCCAGTGCTGTGGTGGGTGGACATGCCAGGTTTGGGTGTGTCCTCGCATAAATAAGTTTGTCATCTAACCCCATTCTCCTGGCCTTTTTTTTTTTTAAATTTAAGCATTGAGTCTGGCTTCCGAGCCCTACCTGGTGTTCTGTCTGTTCCTGCTGCGCCTCAAGTTTCTTCTCGACTTGTATGCCTGCGTGGGAAATGGGGATGGGGAAAATAGGCAACCTAGCCCAGTCTAGTGACTTCCTGGAAGCCAAGTCAAAGTTAACAAGTCAGTCACGCGCCTAAAAATAGGCGGCACACTCTTTTCCCAGTTACTAGTTAGGTCCAGGAATCAAAATTTCCTTGCGTCTTTCTGGATCTGTCGAGGGGCGCCGCCAACTGCGTAACGCAGTCACACTTGGGTGACTAATTAAGGATCGTCGTCCCTTTCCTTTCCCCTGCTACAAACTCGGAACCATGACTTCCTCCAAAGTACCCGGTACTTGGAGGTAGCCTTGCCATCACCACCCTGCTTCAGTCCGGCAACCCACAGCCGTGCCTCCGCACCCCGACTTCCCTCAGCAAGCCGAGTGGTGCGCTGCGCCCTCCTCCTCCGTGCACCGTGACTCCCTCCCTGCGCATCGCTTGTACTCTCTCCACGCCGCCGCCCGGCACTGCAGTACGGGGGGGGCGGGGGAAGGCGGGCGAAGGAGGAGGAGAAGGACCGCAGCGTGCAAGCCCGGAGCCACTTTCCCGCCCCTCCTCTCGCCTCTGACACGCTCAGAGGAGTCACCACTCCGTGCGCCGCAGGAGAGAGTAACAGACGGAGGCGGCCCCGGGAAGCGAGCCGGAGCGGCCCCCGCGCGGCGACGGCTGCAGAGCTGACACCACTCAGGGCAGGGGGTTCCTGGCAGCTACAGCGGTGAGTGAGGGGTCCTTGGCAGCAGTGGCGAGACTTTGTGCTCTGCTAGATTTCCCTTTCGGACCAGGAGACGGGGCGTTGCAGCCTAGGGAACTTTTTGCAGCCTCGCAGAAGCTCAACTTTGCCCCACCTGGCCCCAGGAAAACGGCTGCAGGTGCCTGGGGCTGCCGGGTGGGAGCCCTTGTTGGAGTGGGACCCTGAAAGTCGGGGTAAAGCAGATGGAGTAAGCCCTGGTTCAGTGGGGTAGGTCAGGGATGCCGGATCACTTTTATCCGGGATTCCCGGGGGATGTGGGTGGGCAGCAGTTGGAATTCGGGGGTTGCATTTGCTGGGTTCTCCACGCTCCTTTTCTTAGGTGCTTTCACCCACAAGGTGAGGTTAATTCAAAGTAAGCATCCAAAAGAGCCGCCGGTTGGGTGCCCAACCTGTGCGCTCACAGCTCACCGCAGCCTTGGGCTTAACTTTTCAGCGGGGATCCCTCTGCAGACGTGAGGGTGGCGGGAGAGCAGTGGCCGCCGCAGTACGCGCTGCGGGAACCCGAAAGAAACACCGTGAATTGTCAAACTCTTCCACATAAATTGCCGAAGCCTTAGTCCAGTGTCTGCATGAGCGCAGAATGGAGAGCAGAGAAACCTGCGGGGCTATGGCTCTTTGTGAGAGCCTGTAATTCCCTACACATCGCCTTCATTGGGTAAAAACCTATTGAGTGCTTACTGTGCATTGGGCACAACAAAGTAGACCACTGAGTGTGAAGTTCAGCAGGGAAGAGGGACCATCCCCAGTAAATAATACTCCACAGACAATTTCATGTGGTAAGGAGGGAAGTGGAGGCGATAAACCAACCCATCTGACACTGTCTCTTGGTGGGCTTTCCCCCATCCGCCTGGGCTCTAGAACTGGGAATAGTTTTCCCCAGTGTGTCGCGGGAACTGCCCCTGGCTGGGCCCAGAAGGATTACAGAATACAAGGATGAACTTGGTTTGGGGCAGCCGGCATCCCTCCGCAGATGAACAATACATAGCTTTTCTGTGGGCGTGCGGGGACCTCAGTTGCCACGCGCGGGGGTGGCGGGGGTGGAGCTGAGTCACCCGGGTTGGAGGTACCGCCCGGACTGCCCGCGCTGGGGGCGCTAGCGTCACCCTCTACGTGTGCAAATGATGCAAATGCAGACCCGCGAGGGGCGGGCCTGGGTGGAGGCCTGGGGGAGGCGACGGAGTCACTGTCTGGGAGCCGGCGCATGTGCGTCAAAGGCTCTCTGGTGATGAATGCCCTGCTGCGCCCTAGACGCGGACAGCCGCGACCCTTGGGGCCTCGCGCTGGGGCAGACTGCGGTGGGGGCGGGCAGTAACGTGGCGCGTGGAGGAAAGCCCAGAAGCACCAGGGCTGCGGGCAGGCAGGCGGCGCCGCAGTGCGCCGCAGTGCCGAGAAGGCGCTGCAGCCACCAAGCGCTCCCCAAGGGACGGAAGACTTGGGGCATCTTTTAAAGCGCAACAACAGAGATGCCCTGATTGTCTGCTCTCACAGGCGAATTTAGCTCCCTACATATTTAGCTGATTGACAGAGCGAGAAGTAGTTTCCGTTTAATTCTTATCCATAATTCTAGAGGAGAATGTCTCATTTATTTTTTAAAAAAGAGATCACTCCTTTTCAGTGGCAAGTTCCAAAAGGCCTCGTGCTCGTGGCAAGT
Source organism: Xerus rutilus (assembly GCA_028644305.1). Lineage (NCBI taxonomy): Eukaryota > Metazoa > Chordata > Mammalia > Rodentia > Sciuridae > Xerus > Xerus rutilus. Next base: position 50,146,255 of record CM053405.1, on the reverse strand, counting down.
TTCCTTATGAACACTTTGGTATTGAGATTCGTGAGGTTCTGTAGTGCTAATCCATTCCTTCACCAGTCAAGTATTTTTAGCAGGAGGACTAGCCTTTAAGTGGGGTTTGAGAATGGCTTACAAAACAACATGCGCATCCCTCTTTTATAACAAAGTGTGTTAAAAAACACCTTTGATAAGGGCATTCCCAGATAGAAAAATTTAAAAAGAAATTCCACTTTATTTATTTATTTATTTATTTATTTTAAAGACCACTTTCTGGGAAGCCAATGACAAAAGCTTTTCTACTGGCTCAAAGGAATGAGCCCAAATTTGCAAGTACGTGCGTGCGACAATAGCAACTAAGGGGGTGGGCTGAGGAAAGAAGGGCAGCAGGGAAAGAGTGGGGGAAGAAAAGCAGTTATCAAGGAACCTGGAGACAAAGATCCTTTTTCCCACTCTCCCAAATATTATATTAAGTCACCTTAGTCAAGTTACGCGGGGGTTCCTCCACTACAGTTGAGAAATGTGGCGGGGGCGGGGGGGGGGGGAGGGAGGGGTAGTTCAACCAGGCCCTATATTTACCTTACAGAGTATTGTGTTGAGGACAAAAAAAAATTTTTCAGAAAATTTTGGAAATATAAATTCTCTACAAATGGAAAATATTATAAAATAAAGTCTCTGCAAGGAAAAAAGAAAATCATTTTATCTTTTTCAAAAATTAGAGACTTCTCAGAATTGTTCCTTTAATAAAATTTGGCCTTCAATGTCAGCAAAGGCAGACAATAGACTTTTTCTCATACTCTAATATAAAATCCAACCTCAGCTGCTGTCTGGATGGAAAGGAGCTCTGGATTACATTTGAGTGTTTTTGGTGATGTCGTGGAAAAATCAGATATATTTTTCATGACCCACTGACAGTGAAAGTAGCTTCTCTGGTCTGAGCAACAGACTAGCCTAAAAGCTTTTACGTTAAAAACAAAAAAGCTTATTATTACCCCTGTCATATCCCTTAAGTGTGGAAAATGCTTCAGAGAACAGGGTGCAGTTCAAGGAGATTTCCCGAAAAGGCATCATAATGTGCAAATATCACATGATCACGAATAGCAGAAAATGCATTTCTTATAATTAGGAATATTAGCTCTTACTGTTAAGTAGACCTTTTGATAACGTGTTTTATGAATAAAAACATCTGATCTGTCAAAATGCCTTCTTAAGCAGTTTACTGTGTTTTTATGCATCTTAAATAGTAATGGGAGATTTCTGTGAATAATGAAAGTGAAAACACCCTTTTTATTCTATGCAGCTGTTTCCAGGGATAAACACTGTATGTTGCTTGGTTCCCTTTTGCTGAGATTTCTGTCTGAGGCAGGTTCACAGGGATGCATATCCTTGCTATTTTAACACCAATTCCTCATTTAGATTAAGTCTGTTTGTACACCTAGGAGAGGCAACCTCCTCTCCAGCTGTGTGGAGTTTCTGATACAGTATTGCTGCATTGTTTTGGTTTTTGCTTTGCTTTTTCAGTCTGCACAATTGAGCAACCAGTGTAAAATGTTGCAGTAAATTAAATTAGGAGCTTATTTGAGATAGTTGAGAAATTACTATTTAATTCTTGCTAGAAATATATCTTATTTATTTATTTATATTTTTTTAGTTGTAGATGAACAAAATATCTTTATTTTATTTATTTTTATGTGGTGCTGAAGATCAGATCCAGTGTCTTACACATGCTAGGCAAATGCTTTACCACTGAGCTACAACCCCAGCCCTGGGACTTGACTTTTATGAACAAAGGAAATTATGGCCCTCTCTTGGTAGTAGTAGATGCATATGATAGTTTCCCCTGTTGGAAAGAATTGAACAACCTGAAATAAATGAACTGGAGTAGACTTCATTGTTGGCCCTTTCTAGTTCTAATATTCTTTCACTCGAGGAAATGGAGATGTTTTAGTCAGCTTTTTCCGCTGCTGTGACTAAAGGATCTGACCAGAAGAACTGTAGAGGAAGAAGAGTTTGAGAGCTCACGGTTTCAGAGGTCTAAGTCCATAAAAGGCCAGCTCCATTTCTCAGGGCTGGAGGTGAGGCTGAACATGGAGGAAGAGTATGGCAGAGGGAAGCAGCTCACATCACGGTAATCAAGAGTAGAGAGAGATCCCTCTTACCAGATACAAATATATTCCCTAAGCCACACCCTACCACTTCAGTTACCACTCAGTTAATCCCTATCAGGGGATTAAATCACTGATTGAATTAAGCCTCTTAAAACCCAGTCATTCTCCTCTGAACCTTCCTGCTTTTCCTCACACGTGGGGGAGATATCTCACATTGAAACCATAACAGGAGAAATAAATGATTTTTTAAATGTGAGCTTTGTGGGCTGGGAATGTAGCACAGTTGATAGAGTGTTTGCCTTGCATGCACAAGGCCCTGGGTTCAATCCCCAGTACCACAAAAAATAAGATAAAATAAAAAAGTAACTTTGCTTCTAAGTAGAATGGAAGAAATATTTTCCCTAACTAACTCATTGAAATTTTACATGGAGCTATAAGTTCCCTTTTGTAGAGAAAATAGTCCATTTGATTTTATGTTATGCCTTTAGGAATATGAAGAGCCTAATTTCTAATTAAAACAATTTTCAAAATTCAAAATTTTTATAAAATTCTAGACTTTGTGAATTAAAACATTTTAAAAGACCCAATTTGAAAAATAATAATTTCAGTATAATATAGAGCAACTATATATATTTACCATGGCATTTTAAATGTTTATTGTTGACTACCTAATGCACAACATGCTTGTTGTGTCTCTTTCCAGTAGATAGTATGTAATATAAATGACTAAGACTGACACTATAATGATGGGCTTCTGCCTTCTGACAACCTTGAGGCCTCTGACAATTCACAAGTACAGTGAGATTTATGACAAATCAGACCAAGTGTTTTCCCATATCATTTACTAGTATTTGAAAATCCTATAATTAAAATCTTAAAACCAGTGGTTCTCGGTCATGTGTAACATACTTTTCTGAGAAGCATGTTTACATGGACTTTTCTGAGCCCCATCCTAGATATTCAAGCTAGTAGTTTCATGGATGGGCCCAGGAGATGCTGATTATCAAACTCTATCAAGCAGGTTGGATGTTATCATTAGGGGACACACTTACAGGAGCACTTCCACTAGGACCAGACAGCAAAGGGGGACTCAGCACACATTAACTTTATAAGCTATGTTGTTCTGGTTAGTATTTACTAAATATCTTCTGGAAGCCTTCAGAAGAATTGCATTCTAGCTGGTATGACAGGCTTAAAGATGATTAATTTCTTTGGTAAAAGGAGGAGTGAGTGAGGTAGGGGAGACGATCATTCTTCTTCAAAGAAGGGAAAAGCATGTGCAGTCTAGTGGGACAAAGGCTGAAATCTTAACATGGCCTCCAAAAGCCTGGATGATCTGGCCCATGCTAACTTCCAGAGCCTCCTTTTGTGTAACCAATCCCCAAGCCATTTACAGATCAGCAGCCTTCAAATTCAGTCTTCTTTTGCCACCTGCTTCAACCTGCCTCTACTATACTAACAATGTTTTTCAGATCTCAGACCAGTTTTCCCTTTCTGGAGAAGCCTCTGAATCTCTGTTGCTCTGTTGGCAGGTTAAAATTTCCTTCCCTACAACAGTGTACTTTTCCTTATAAGTAAGATTATTGGAGAAAATATAGGTCAGGTAAATTTGAATTCTGATAAACAATAAAACATTTTTAGTATAAATATCTCCAAAATATTTCCTGGAATATTGGCTTAGTCCCTTTGAACTGCTGTAATGAGACAGAAATGTACTGCTTATAATTCTGGAGGCTGGGAAGTCCAAGTGCCAGCAGATACAGTGTCTGGTGAAGACCTGTTCTTCGCAGATGTTCTCATATTGTGGGAGGAATAAGGCAGTTCCTTTCAACTTCTTTCATAAGGGTACTAATTCCATTGGTGAGGTGAAGCCCTCATGCCTTAATCACTTCCCAAAAGACCAAACTTCTTAATACTATCACTTTAGGGATTAAGTTTCCAACATATGAATTTGAGGGAAACACCAATATTCAACCACATTTATACTAAAACATCAGTAGTTGTTTATGTGAAAATTTATCTGGGTATTCTGTATTTTTATTTGTTAAATCTGGCAACCTTGTTTATAAAATTCATTAATTTTACCATTTCCTTTAATGAAAAAAGAGTGAGATTTTTTTCTATTAATGCTAGTCTCGCCTTACTAAACTCCAGGAGGCCAAAGACAGGATTAGAGATAAGCGATTGTTGGTTTTTGTTTTTGTTTTTTTAATATTTTAGTTGTTCACGGATCTTTATTTTATTCATTTATTATTTATATGTGGTGCTGAGGATCAAACCCAGGGCCTTACACATGCTAGGCAAGTGCTCTACCACTGAGCTACAGCACCAGCCCCGTGATTGTTTTTTTATTTTGATGTTTTCTCTCTAGTGTCTCAAACATTTCCCAGGGGATAGTAGGAGGTCAATAAGTATTGTCCAATGAATTAATGACCTATGAGAGAAAAATAATGTAACCATGATCAAGTTTCTTAACCTCTCAGATCTGTAATTTTTTCACTTGTGAAAAAAAAGTATTTTTAGATTCATTTATTAAGACTGTGTGTGAAGATTACATAAAGAAAAATATATAAAGCTATATAGCATGTTACTTTGTAGTTAAGCACTGTAGTTTAAAGATGTCTTTTTCTCTTCTCTCCATGTTGTCTTACAAAAGGAGATGCTTCTTTTTTAGCATATGAAATCCTACTTCCTTTTTATTGAAATGCAATCTCAGAGGCAGCCAAATATTTTCCTGAGACTCTGGAGGTTTAGCTATACAGTTACAAAAGGGTTGTTCTCAGGAGTGCCTCTCCCAGAATGGTACCACCAAGGGCTAGCTTTGTGGGCCATCCACCTGTGCAGTCACACAGGATCCTACATTTAGAAGGGTCCTATGCTTGGTTTAGTGCTCTGCTATTGCTTTTTGAAATTCTTTGAACAATGTACCTCATGTTTTTTTGTTTATTTGTTTCCCTAGGGCCCTGCCAGTTATATGGCTAGTCCTGGTAAACTCTATGTATGTATGTACAGGTCATACATGCAGATATGCATGCATATTTAGTCTTCATGATGACCCGGGGCCTCGTTACTCAGAGAACTTGTGATTTTGTTTTCCTCAGACACATGGCTTATAATCAGCTGAACCAAGTCATCAGACACCTTATCTAGTGTTCTTGCCCTTACCCCATGCCTGCCTTCACCCAATTCTAACTATCCAGTGTGTCTAGGACTTTGGATGAGCATAAGGAGCTTGCAAAAAAAACCCAAAAACAAACAAACCAAAACCAAAACCAAAAAAACCATCCTTAGGTTTGCTATTCTTAACGTGAATTCAGTGGATCTTCTGTCCTCCATCACTGCTCGTGGGATTGCTGAGCAAGTAGAACTTGAAGTTCTAGGTCTGCCTTCGTAGGAACACCAGGGACAGCAGCAGCTTGTTTTTAGATGTTATCTCCTGCAATATTCAGGTTTCAAAATCTGCACATTCATGCAAAATAAATAGTGATCTTGTGGATATATGTAAAATTTTCCTTAAAGAAATGTCTATGTTATTTTGTTCTTTGCTTTGAATTACGCAGCAGAGTCATGCAGCACAGTAGCCTCTGCAGCAGGGAACGGCCTTGCACATTGGCAATAAGTAGAGAAGGTGACCCATTTTGTCATTTTGAGCTCTGACTAGCCTGTTTTAAAGTATATTTATTTTAATATCATTTTTTAGTAGCTTTACTCATGCTATTTTTTTCCTTATTTTATTTCTGTGCTTATGTACATTTGTATTGAAGTGAAATTCTAATAATTCCATAGCATCATTCTCATGGATGCCTCATACTGTTATTTTGAACACATGACAGCATGCTCCAGTTAATGCATAGTAAGCACATTACTGGCTGCATGAACATGAATAATTAAAGCATAAATATTATTATTTTTCAAATATCCAGTTAAATCTGCAGCTTGGGTTTCCTGTTGACTGTATCAGGATAGAGATAGAAATATAGACCCCTATCCTCAACATTCACAGTCATTTCTCTGGTTCTTTTCCTACCCTATTTGTGGAAATTTAGCCAGCTTCGCAGATTCCTTTTAAAGGAATCTTGGAATCGTCAGGGACCACTCCTGTAGTCCTTGCCCCCTGCCTTGGTTTTCTACAGCAACAGAGATATGGTGTTGCTCAGCCCGCCTCCTACTGCCCAGAATGTCTTGTCTCCTGTGTGGTGGAAGCTGTTGATGCAACTGAGATTTTAATGACCTTGGAGAGATTAGACAATGTATGGATGCATGGGGGCTGGTAAGAAGACACTTCAAATGATACAGCATTCTCATGATTGGGACTCTGTTGTCTTAGGATCATAGAGAGTGAGTCTTAAATTGCCTTTCACTTGAGACGAGCTCTTTCCTAGGAGAACTCTCAGGGGTATCAGAGTCCTGAGGTGAATCATTAGAATTCTGTACAGGATATCCATTATATCATTATTTGCCATAGTGAAAAATTGGAAACAACCTAAATGTCCATCAGAGCTGATCAGATCAATTATAGTTCATATAAATAATTAAATACTATGTAGCCATTGAAATAAATGAGGTGAACCTACCTGCACTAACATGGAAATGTTCTTTACATATGTTCTAATTAAGAATATAATAATTTATTGACCAGAATATATGATATGCCTCTATTACAAAGAATCTAAGCTACATTAGTTAAATGCCTGTTATCTTTGGTAGGTAAGATAGAGAAACTCTTACACTTTTTACTTTAAATACTTCTGAATTGAGTTTTGACAGTAAATTCATGTTACTTTTGTAATTAAGACACCATTCAATGTGGTAACTATTTATTTCAAGCATCACCCTGTGATGCTATTCTCAAATATGTCTAAATATTAAAGTTTTATTAGCTGAAAAGCAGTGCTTGCTTTTGTTGTGGATACTTTTCTAGGCAATCATATAGGTAAGACTACCTAAGTTGTGAGAACATAAATCACTCTGGTACTCAATAAAATTATAGTCATGCACCATATAACAAAGTTTGTCAGTGAAGGCATGCATATATGCTGTGGTGGCCCCATGTGATTATATCATCTAGTGACACCATAGGTGTCCTGGTTTGTGTAAGTACACACTGTGATGTTCCCACAATGATGAAATTGTCTGATGATGAACTTCTCAGAAGTATTTCCCCATCATTAAGTGATACACAACTGTACTTTTGTTTTGAATGGGGAAAAAATAAAAGGAACAAGGAACACATCTAGAAACATTCAATATACTGGCCTTTCAACAAAGACTGCTGATTGCTGACTTTGTGTCTAATAGCTCATAAAATCTGTGCTAATACTCTGGATATTTTGCTTTTAGGGACTTTTTTTTTGTTCTATCGTGACTACATCTGTGGATTGTGTGAGGATTAACTGATCTAGATTGAGCTTGGCTGGGTTTTCTCCAAGATGCAAGTTGGGTTCAGATCTTTTATCTTCCTCAAAATAATTGGTTGCACTGTTCATGCTTTTTGCATGGAAAGAAGTATGTGAAAAGTGAGCAGAAACACGTGATGCCGTGAGATGGTTAATTTTATGTGTCATCCTGACTGGACCATGGGATGCCCAGATATCTAGTTAAACAGTATTTGTGGGTGTGTGAGAGGGTGTTTCTAATTATAATTACCATTTGAATTGGTAGACTAAGTAATGTAGATGGCCCTTCCGAATTTGGGTAGGCCTCACCTAATCTGTTAAAGACCCGAGTAAGAAAGAATTCCAGTGTTCCACTGGAAATTGATTTAGGTAAAGAATTTTAAAAATTTATTTAAGCTTGGATCTGTATTCTTTTTTGTACATAAAGAGTATTCTCTGCATAATCTTGATATATAGTTAATTTTATAGGAGTGGAACTATTTGTAAATCAAGGAAGGACTATATTTTTTTCATTTAGATTCTTACCCAAAGTTTTTGATCTTTTTTAAAAAACTATGTCACAAGCAGTAACAAACCCTACTTGTGATATTAAGTCGTGGGTAAACATCCATATTTGTCTGCACTGGTGTTGGTTGCACTCATGGTGATTTTGCACTTAGATACAAAGATTTCACCAATTTTTAGACATTGTGCACTTCACTTGCATTTAGGAATTGTTACACTGGAATATTACATGCTTAAAACATAATTTGTTATTATTTCTCCTATTTCCCCTTATTATTAGGGCATTTTATTGATATTTTAAACTTATGTGTGGATATAGGCTATTTTATCTATGATTATTATTTAATAAGACATTGTAAAATACATGTCATTACCAGGTATTGTTTGATGGCTCCAAGTTCCTTATATGTTAGCACTATGTGTAGTAAGTTGACTTCTATTTGCATGTGATGAAGGGACAGCTTGTCACACTGAGCATCATTCCATCTTAGCATTATATCTGAAGGGAGCATGCTTTCTCTGTGAAGACTGCCACGTTACCCTCTCTCTTATGAAGGGGTGGTGTGGGAGCTGCACCTGCCCACAGAAATGGTGTGTCTGTGGAGAAGGCATAAGCCTTTCTAATAATTCTAGTTCTGAGACTCACCTGAAACCCAAGTATTCTGGAGACTTGGGCTGTGTTCAGTTTTTGCCATATTGCTCTTATTTTGATTATCAATGGATAAGGACAGGGGACGATTAAGGAAGGAGAAAAAACAAACTGATGTGTTTAAAGATGGCTGCTCCAGCAACCATGGGAGATTCCTGGTAGGAATCTGGTAGCTTTTTCTACCAGATTTTTAAATTTTTCCTATTTTTTAAATCCTGCTATTCTTAGAGATCACTGTTACATGGTGTTTTCTATGGGATTCCTCTGACAGGTTTTCTGTGTATGGAAGGCAGTGGAGCCTCCGAATTGCTTCCACAAGAGAGATGGAAAGCAGTGTGACCTATCTTGATCCATAAGTTCAAGGATATGAATATTTTTCTATCCACTGAAATTGATTTAAGGGTAATTTAAAAGGAATGAATCAGAAGACATTGAAAGAGTGACTTAGAACTGAATAATAGATGCTGTTCAGTTTGCCCTTTTGTCTAAACCTGGAGTATTGATAAGGACATCCCACTCTTTATCTGCACATGCAGTGATGTTATTGTTGGGGTAGATCCCTCCTCATGTATTGATAAATACATTACAGCTATTTTTTTTCCCATTCATCACTGTGGACCTGAATATATAGTGATTGTGGTGCCTTTTGGGGTATGCATGTTATGTGAACATGAAGCTTTGATTACATTCAAAGGCGGTAGATGCAAAAACAAAACAAAACAAAAACAAAAACAAAAAATCCTGTAAAGGTTAATATCCACTTTCCAGTAAGTCTGAAATGACAGTGATTAATGATATTAAATTAGAGACTTATAAATCCAGGCCAAGATTTTCCAATGGATAACTTATCTATTTGCTACCCATTTGGGGGCATTATGCACTCCTTCATTATTACCACATGACATATCACTAACTTATTATTACCATATTGGTTATTGCTTTGTTGATTATCTTCTCAAACCTCTGGCATAATATCATATCCCATTTTATAAGGCTCTCAGATAAGATGGGAGTGACAGTTCATATTATACCTGCTCTACCATATTGGAAAAAAATTAGCCACTACATGATTTTGAAATTGAATATCATGAAATTTAAAAATCAGAGGATGGTCTGTCTTTGTTTAAAAATTAAAGTGCAATAAAGTGTGGACCTAAGCTCTTGAGGCTCCCAATGTTTTAAAGTAACTTCCACAGGACCTTCTATTTGCCATGTTAGAGCTTTCTTTTGTTTATAAGTGCATGTGGAGAGGGAGTGTGTGTGTCTTGTCCTCATTTCTTCCTGCTAGTATTGCTCTGTTGTGACTTCTTCACATGGCAACCATGAGAGTTAAATATCTTCCAGGGACTTCTAGTCACATATGCTTTTTCTGCCTGGAGGGGTTTCTTCTGTCCTTTGCAGAATAACCAACTGCGGATTTTTGGTCTGGCTGAGATATGATGACACAAAACACCTATTCATAATAGTTGTCACTGTTTCTTTGACTGACAGCACTGAGAATTGAGATGTCTGTCTTTTAGGTGTATTGCCTTCTTGGGTCAACCTTTGTGCCTGTTCTTAACCTGAAGGCCATTTGGGCTTATAATCAAGGTAGTTCAGCTTACTTTACCTTTTTTTTTTTTAATCAATATTTAGGCTTTGCACTTCTTTTATTAAATTTATTCTTAAATATTTATTCATTTTTGTATTTTTCACTTTTTACTGGTACATAATTATACATAAAAGTGGGATTATATATTCATACAGGCACATGGTGAGAGGGATTTATATCACATTTTCTTTTCATACAAACATTTCCTTCTTTTCACCTGAGCTAAAATTTTCATTCAAAATTTTAAGTTTAATTCTTAGAATAATATATGCCTATGTGTTGTATTCCCTTAGCCAGCAGCTTTCTTATGCCTGAGAAGTCATAAAATTGGGAATTGGTGGTCAGAGAGAGGTACATTTTGACTCTTATTTGAATTTTTAAAATGTGCTTAAAGTCTTGAGTGTACAGCCCTGTCAGCAAATTGGCTGTAATATTTTACTTATAAAATGTTTAGTGGATATTTGTAATGTCATTTAACTACAAAATTAGCAAATGTTTATTAGCTTTGTCCAATATTAGGATAATAGGAAAAGGAGATGCTTTAGATAACCAATGACATTTATTTATTTATTTTTGTCCTCAATCATGTAAAACTGCTTTGGAGTCTATTGGAGGTCAAGCGTAGCTATTTATTTGTTTATTAGCTTATAAGTTACAGCTGTGCTAAATGAAGCGAATGCAGCTTCACAGTACGTATTGAAAATCTAGCATCAAAATTACATTTAATTCAATTTAGCACTTGTTATTGCCCTTAAAGGACACACTTTCCTATGGGATCATAAAAGGTACTGGAATTTATCTGGAAATAAGAAGACAAACAAGTAATCTGATTTAATAATAGACTTTAATATTTTAAAGGGTAAATGGACAAAAGATCATGCTTATCTTCTCTTCTTAGCAGGATAAGGAGAAAACAGACATGAGTAGATAATTGTAAGAGTCCAACAAATGAAATAGAAATTTCACAATTTCATTCAACAAACTTGTCAATCCCTTGTACAAAGGATATGATAAGCTCATTAGAAAAAACGGGATAGGTGAAATACAGCTTATGATCTCAAGAAGCATACAGATCTGGGAGGGAAGGTTCAGACAAGTTAATATATCAGTACTATAAAGCAGCAGGAATTCACAACAAGCAGTTTGAAATTCCATGAGGGTTTGAAGGCTGAGGTAGGACCTTTGCTTAAGGCTCAGTTGTACTACTGACATTTGAGATCAGATAAATCTTTGTTAGAAGGGCCTGTTCTGTGCATTGTAGGGTGGTTAACAGTACTCTGGACTCTACCTACTAGATACCAGTAGTATTTCCTTTTCTAGTTGTCATGACCTAAAATGTCTCCAAACACTGCCACATGTACCCAGCATTGAGGTAGGGTGAGATGCAGAATCACCTCCAGTTGAGAATCACTGACTTAAGAAATAAAGAAAATCTCCAAAAGCAATGTTTTTTGAGATGCCTTTGAAGAGTAGGCAGGGAGATGCAGGGTGTTTGAGGAAAAGAGAATTTTTTGGAGGGGGTGCAGAGGTGGAAAATATCTGGGACACTTGGGAAGTGACAAGTGAACTTGTTAATCTGGGAGAAAGGCCATACGAGGACCAACAGGGGCCATGGTAGGTGACTGAGTTGAAGCGTGAGTGGGAACCCCTGAAGGTCAGATGCAGCAGTTCAGGCGCAAGTTTAGCAGAAATTATGTTTTTTAGAACCACACATTTAGAAAGATTAATTTCAAATCAGAGTATAGTGGCTTTGAGCAGGGAGAGTCTTAAAATGGAGTTACCAGTTTGGAAGGGTCAGTTTCCATTACTTCAGAGACACAGAACACTTTTCTCTATTCTGTGAAGGCATGAACCCATGGGTACTTTAGTCACATGTGCTTATTAGATCTTTGTTAAGTGCTCCTCTCTGCTACAGTTGCTGGAGGTAGAACCTCAAATCAGACAAACTCCCTGTTTCCATGGAGTGTACATTCTGCTAAGATTAGCATGTTAACGATTTTGTTGCAATCAAATTGCGTTTACATCAACATTTATTAGAAATCTCATCCCTAGGTGGTCAAAAGGAGAAGTAAAATAGAACGTATGTTTTCCCTGTGGATGAATGAAAAGAACATTTCTTTGTAAATTTATTAATTGGAGAGAAGTTTTACCATAGGGCTATTGGTACATTTGGACAATTCCTTTTAAAACAATAGGACAGAACAGAAGGGGAAGAAGAAAGAAGATAACTCACATTTATAGGGTTCCCAGCACCTGCTCACTGTAGTTCTGGCTGTGGTTCCGGCTGTTGTTAGTTTCTATCACAGCCTCAGTCTAGGCCATTGCCCCCCTCTCCCTCTCCCACCTTTCTTTTTGTTTTGAATTTTTAAAATTTCTTCTAATTAGTTATACATGGCAGTAGAATGCATTTTGACACATCATACATAAATGGAGTATAACTTCTCATTCTTCTGGTTGTACATGATGTAGACTCACACCAGTCATGTCATCATATAGATATATAGGGTAATAATGTCTCATCCATTCTACTATCCTTCTTACCCCCATACCCCCTCCCCTCCCCTCACTCCCCTCTACCTGATATAAAGTGACTCTATTTTTCCCTAGCACTCCCCTCCTTATTGTGAATTAGCATCTGCATATCAGAGAAAACATTCGGTCTTTGGTTTTGGGGGATTGGCTTATTTCACTTAGCATGATATTCTCTAGTTCCATCCATTTACCTGCAAATGCCATAATTTCGTTCTTCTTTAAGACGGAGTAACATTCCATTGTGTATAGGTACCACATATTCTTTATCCATTCATCTGTTAAAGGGCATCTAGATTGGTTCCACAGTTTAGCTATTGTGAATTGAGCTGCTATAAACATTGATGTGGTGGTGTCACTGTAGTATGCTGATTTTAAGTCCTTGGCTATAAACCGAGGAGTGGGATAGTAGTATCAAATAGTGATTCCTTTCCAAGTTTTTTGAGGTATCTCCATACTGCTTTCCATAATGGTTGCACTAAAATCTGCAATCCCACCAGCAATGTATGAGTGTACCTATTAGATACGGAAAATAGCCAGGCGTGGTGGCGCACGTCTGTAATCCCTGCACTTTGGGAGGCTGAGACAGGAGAATCGTGAGTTCAAAGCCAGCCTCAGCAACAGCGAGGCACTAAGCAACTCAGTGAGACCCTTTCTCTACATAAAATACAAAAAATAGGGCTGGGGATGTGGCTCAGTGGTCCAGTGCCCCTGAGTTCAATCCCTGGTACCAAAAAAAAAAAAACACAAAATAGGATTGGGGATGTGGCTCAGTGGTCGAGTGCCCCTGAGTTCAGTCCCTGGTGCCAAAAAAAAAAAAAAAGAAATAGATACGGAAAATAAAAAACCCTAAAATAGTGAGAAAAAGGAGTGAAAAAGAAAGCCATACATTGGTAGCATTGATCCTTTCCCCATACATCCTTTCCCAGTGACAAGACAATCCCTGAGAAAGAAAGTATCCATCTAAGCCTGGACTGACAGTCTCTATGAAGAAGCCAATGTATTAACCCTTCCCAAAATGAGTCCTTTCTCAGTGACAGTACGATGAGACCCCGGAGGGAAGAAGACGAATACTGACCACTGTCCCCAGACCCTTCATCTGGTCCACCGACTGCTGACTCCAGATCCTCCAACGGACCCACCAACTGTTAACTCCAGACCCTCCATTAGACACACTCCGGCAATAATTAAATCACCTCTCAGGACAACCTACATAAACCCAGTCTCTTTCTTGTTCAGAGGGCTCATTTTCCACCAGGAGATCGGTCCTGTGGCATCATTTTATCCCTGAATCCTCTGTTCCTGTATGAAACTTCATCCCTGAATAAAGAGCTGAGCTGATTTGTGAAGTTTGTGTTTGTCCCAGTCTTGTTTTGCACTAACAGTACCTTTTCCTCCACATCCTTGCCAACACTTATTGTTGCTTGTATTTTTTTTTTTTTTTTTGGTACTGGAGATTGAACTCAGGGCCACTTGACCACTGAGCCACATCCTCAGCCCTATTTTGTGTTTTATGTAGAAACAAGGTCTCACTGAGTTGCTTAGCATCTCGCCGTTGCTGAGGCTGGCTTTGAACTCACAATTCTCCTGTCTCAGCCTCCCTAAGTGCTGGGATTACAGGATTGTGCCACTGCGCCCAGTTTGTTGCTTGTATTCTTGATAATTTCTATTCTGACTGAAGTAAGATGAAATCTTGGAGTAGTTTTGATTTGCATTTCTCTAATTGCTAGAGATGTTGAATATTTTTTCATTTTTTTGTTGATCAGTTATGTCTTCTGTGAAGTGTCTGTTCAGTTCCTTAGCTCGTTTATTGATTGGGTTATTTATTTATTTATTTTTTGGTGTTAAGTTTTTTGAGTTCTTTATATATCCTGGAGATTAGTGCTCTATTTGAGGTGTGTACCACTGCCTCTTAATTGGAATAATACAACATCATCCTGAGGAATACACCCTGTAAGGTCTTTGACCTTCAGTTTTGTCCCTTTTCAATCTATTATCCCACCCTAGTGACCTTAGTAAAACACAAAACACCATGTACATTCTCATGTTAAAAACCACTGATGGCTCCTTCTTCAGTGAACGGTAGGGAACTTTTTAAAGTCCTCTTGGCATGATGCCCTCCCACCTCCTCTGGTCCTTCTGCCCTCCTAGGCACTCTCCACTCCATAGCTCACCTAGCTAATTCCCAAAAATCCTTCACAACTCTTCTAAAAGGAGTTTCCTGAGGGAGGTCTTCTCTTGTCTTGCCAGTTCAATTTAGGTACCCATCCAATGTGCCCCTGAAGCCCTTTCTCCTGCCCAATAGCAGCACTCCTATTCTATTTTTTTTTTAATTTTTTCAGTTGTTGATGGATCTTTATTTTATTCATTTATTATTTATATGTGGTGCTGAGGATCGAACCCAGTGCCTCACGCATGCTAGGCAAGCGCTCTACCACTGAGCCCCAGCCCCAGCCCTCCTATTCTATTTTGTTGATGTTTATTTCCTTGTCTGGATTCTCAAAGGTTCACCCTTGTGGACTCAAGAGGTAATACACAGCCTGGCACAAACCACCAATACCACAGAAGGAAATTAGTATTTTAAAAATGAAAAGACTGAAATCTCAGAGAGCATATGTTACCCGTTCAAGGTCATAGAGCTTTAACCAGTGGATCTATATCTGTCAGACTTAAACACCTAGGTTCTGTTCGCACACACTCACCAATGTGAGTATTCTATGGAGCTATATAAGAGCATTATGAGGCTCATTTGGCTTAGGTGGTTTACTGTAGGCTTGCTGAGAGATGTTCAATAAACATTCATTATTAATCAAACAGAAAATGTGACCCTGACTTTAGCAGTCTCACTGATGTGCTTCTGTGATTATTACCAGTTTAGAACTGCTCAGGTCCTGTCTGCTTATAACCAGTGGAAACCTTAACATGTGGAAGAGCTAGATTTTGTTTTTCATTACTTTGCTTCATTAATATTCTACTAGACATTGACACAAGTGCTTTTTGTTACAGCACCTGGTATGCTTCACTGCTCCCTTCCCCATTCTGTTATAATGTCAGTCTGAAAAACCACACAAGGATGTGAGAAAAAACTATGGAGTATGTAATAATGCATAATTAAAACTGCTAAAATATTCAGCATGTTGTTTAATGGATTTCCAAAATGACAGCACCTTTGATTCATTATTTACCATTCTTTATTTAGTTCTTATTCCATATTGTAGTCACTGAAATGCAAGATGGGCAAAGAAGAGAGGAATTTTGTTATATTATTCACCTATATCTGATTCATTCCTAATGTAATGACTCTAGTAAATGGCATCACATGTTTCTTGAGCATGTAGAAATTTAAGAAACAAATATAAACCCAGAGTATTTATGCAGAATAAAGCTAAAATTCTCTTAAAATAGTAATGCTCTTTCATACATGTCTTAAATATTTGTATGATGACTGTATTAGAGAAACCTAAATTCTCTTTTTTTCTTGATCTTGTTTAATTTCTGGGATTTTTCACCATTACCACTTCTGTACAACATAGATGAGTTTGCATATCAACCTGTAGCATATAAAGACAGCCCATGACTTCACTGGGTATGTATATGATTTGCTAGCAGTATGCTATCTACCTATAATTAGCGTAGATTAATAGGCTATAATAATAGCAAATAGTTATTGACAGGTGCTTTGTTAGGATACCTATGCTAGTTATGTACATTACATACCTTAATCCTCACAATTCTACGAGATGGGTACAATTAAATTTTAATGTGTGTGTGTGTTTTATTTTTGGTGAAGTATACTAAGTATTTAAGGTTAAAATAGTACCCATTTTTATAGAAGCTTTTCTGGAATATAGCAAAGAAGGATATACTTACCAACTCATTTTATAAGGCCAATATTACCCTAATATTAAACCAAAGACATTACTATGAGGAGGAGGAGAAGCAGGAAGGAGAAAAGGTAGGAGAAGGAGGAGGAAGCCCAGACCAATATCCCTCATGGATATAGACACAAATACAGTCAATAAAATGTTAGAAAATCCAATACAGAAATTTATAAAAAGGATAATACATGATAACAAAGTTTATCCTGGGAATGAAGAGCTGCTTCAATATTTGAAAAATCAACCAATGTAATTTATCATAACAATCTAATAGATTAAGAAAAAGCATTTGGTAAATTTAAACTCTATTTATGATTTCTAAGACAAAAAAAATAAGACTATCAGGCAAATAGAATCAAAGAGAGCTTCTTTATAAAAGATAATTGCAAAACATTCATAGCTATGATAGTGAGAAAAGGTTGCTTTTACCTTAATGGAACAAATCAAAGATTTCCACTTTATCCATTCCTATTGAAACTCATATTAGAAGTCACAGTCAGTGTAATAAAGCAAGAAAAAAACAGGTGAAGTGGTACACACCTGTAATCCCAGCTACTAAGGAGACTGAGGCAGGAGGATCACAAGTTTGTGACTAGCCTCAGCAATTTATTGAGACTGTCTTGAAATAAAGTAAAAAGGGCCAGAGATGTAACTCAATGGTAGAGAACCCCTGAGTTCAGTTCCCAACTGTAAAAAGAAAAAGAAAAGAAAGAAAGAAAAGGCAATAAAAGATATGCAGTTGGAAACGAAGAAATAGAAAAGAAATAGAACTGCCTTTGTTAACAGATAATATAGTTCTCTTCATGGAAAATCCCAAAGAACACACACAAAAGCTACTAAAACTAATATACAGTAAATCATTTTCTTATATACTACTAAAGGACAGTTGGGCATTCAAATTTAGGAAAATAGTACCATGCAGGTACATCAATGTTTGTAGCAGCTCAATTCACAATAGCTAAACTATGGAACCAACCTAGATGCTCTTCAGTAGATGAATGGATTTTAAAAATGTGGTACATATACACAGTGGAATAATTTCAGCCTTAAAGAAAGACGAAATTATGGCACTTGCAGGTAAAAGGATGGAACTCTTAAATATCAAGCTAAGTGAAATAAGCCAATCCAAAAAAAACAAAAACTGAATATTTTTCTCTGATAAGTGGACACTGATCCATCGTGGGGCAGGAGGATAGGGAAGAGTGAAGGAACTTTGGTTTGTGCAGAGGGGAGTGAGGGGAGAGTTGGGTAAGTGAGGATGGGAGGACAGTGGAATGAGACAGACATTATTACCCTATATACATGTATGATTACACTATTGGAGTAATTATGAACCATGTACAGCCAGAGAAATGAGAAGTTGTACTCCATTTGTGTACTATATGTCAAAATGCATTCTACTGTAAAATTAATTGATCAAAAATAAATAAATAAATGAACAAAAAAGAAAATAGTACCATTTGTATACAGTGGCACAAAAAGAAATAGTTATAAATCTAGCAAAGTATGTGCAATATCTTTGTGTTGAAAACTACAAGGAGCTAATGAAAGAAATCAAAAATCTTAATAAATGGAGATTTACACTGCATTCATGGATTGAAACACCCAAAATAGTAGAGATGTCAGTTCATCTTTATTTATTAATTCAGTGCATTCCAATCAAAGTCCCAGCTACATTTTTTTAAAAATACAAATCAACAAGCAGACTTTAGAAGGTATATGGAAAGACAAAGGGATAGATTAATCAGAACAATTTAGAACAATTTTGGAAAAGAAGAAAGTTGAAAGACCCATACTGTCAGATTTCAAGACTTATCTAAAGCTACAGGAATCAAGACATTGTCAATATTGGCAAAAGATGGATATATAGAAGAATGGATTGGAATAAAGATTGTAGAAATAGACCATATATGTATAGTCAGCTGATTTTTGAAAAAAGCCCAGAGATAATTCAATGGAAAAAAAAATAGTCTTTTTAGCAAGTGGTGCACAAAACTTTGCCTATCTAAGCACACATATGCACACAAAACAAAACACAAAACAAAACCAGTATCTTGATCCATACTTTCCATGATATACAAAAACTAATTCCAAATAGATCATAGGCTTAATTATAAACGAAAAACTACAAACATTTCTGGAAGGATGTGCAGAAGAAAATACTTGTTTTGTGGGGGTTAAGAAAAGATTCCTTAGAAAGGATATCAAAAGTATCCCATAAAATAAAAACTTGATAAATTTACCTTCATCAGAAGTAAGAACTTGGACTGTCATCGTAGCTCAGTGGTAGAACAATAGCATAGCATGTGTGAGGCACTGGGTTTGATCCTCAGCACCACATAAAAATAAATAAATAAAATAAAGGCACGAAAATACAATAACATAAAAGAAAGAATTTTTTAAAAGTCAGAACTTCTATCATGCACTTTTAAGAGAATGAAAAGACAAGATGTAGACTGGGAGAAAATATTTACAGAACAGTTATCCAATAAGGGATTTATATGCATAGAATGTAAATAACCCCCTAAACTCATTATTTAGATAATAAACCACCTAGACTTGACCAAAGAAGATATATAGATGGTAAATAAGCACAAGACAAGATGCTCAACATTATTTCTTATTATGGAAACACAAGTTAAAACTATAAGTATGCCTTTTGTATATATAGCATATACAGATGGCAGTTTATTATATGGTGTTTTCATTCAGAGAAAATTAAAATGGGTATGGATGAAGGTCAACACCCACTAGAATGACTAAAATTAAAGAACAAAACTGGTAATACCAAGTGCCAGTGAAGATGTGAAATTCTTGGAACTTTTATACATGGCTGTTGGGAATGCAAAATGGTAGGCTAGGCAATTTATTATAAAGTTTAACATATGTTCATCATATGGTCCAGGAGGAATTCCCATCCTTATCCAAGTGAAATAAAAACTTATGTCCACACAAAAACCTACATGTTAATATTTCTAGGGCTTTATTCAGAGATCCAAAGATGAAAGCAATCAGAATGCTTTCCACTAGTGAATGGATAAACAAATTGTGGTTTATCTGTACTATAGAACACTACTCAGTAATAGAATAAACAAACTATTGATTAACGTAGCAAGGATGAATCCTAAGTGCATTATTAGAAGTGAAAGAAGCCAGACACTGAAGCTACAAACTAAATGATTATATTTATATGACATTCTGAAAATGACCAAAAAATAGTTTCTAGGGGCTGGAATTGGAGGAAGGATTGACTACAGATGAGCTTGGGGAATCTGGGGGAGAATAGCATAGTTCTGTATCTTGATTGTGGTATGTTCATCAAAATTCAGAACTACATACCATACAGAGTAATTTTACTGTATTTAAAGGTATATTTATATCTTTAAATTGTTTTAAAACATTTTAGTGTGTTTCTCCTCCTACTTGCTTTTCTCACATATTCTAGATTCATTTTCAGCTAGGATTCTGACTTTCTTCCCATGCCATGGGCCCCTCCTATCCTTATCTTTGGTAATAGGCTGTTCTTCTGATTCCTCTCATGCTTCTGGAATGAACTCTAGCTTCTGCTAATAGAGTGGCTCTACCAGGCCCCACCTCCTCTGATCATCAGGGAAGAATTGGCTTCAAAGGAGCTAATCCATAGCGGACTCCATGTTTCGATTTCATTATACTCTGCCCCTTAGCTAATGAATGGCAGTTTCTTCCTGACTTCCTGTCAACCCAGAAGAAGATAGCTGTCTTCCTTCTTTCCTTGGCTCCCACAGGCTCACCACTGAATGATGGTGTCCAGTTTCCTTTACCTAGGTTTTTAAAGTGCTATTCTTAAATTTTTATCTAAGCTTTTTGATGTATAGTGTGCCTATTGTTCATTTAGGGTGTATGGATGGAAAATTTATTGAATGGTGCAAACTGTGATTCTGTAAACAGTTCTTTCTGTTGAAAGCCATGGTGCTCTTTTTGCAACCCCATGAACATATTGCCCCTTGGTATCCATTAAGTATGTGTTCCAGATCCCTCTTTGGGTACCAAAATCTAATGATATTCAAGTCCCTTATATAAAATGACATCTGACCTACTCATATCCTCCTATATATTTTAAACAATTGTTTGATTACTTAGAATATTTATAATACATAATACAATGGAAAAGACATGTAAATAGTTGTTAGAATGTATCATTCATGGAATTGTGGCAAGAAAAATGCCTGCACATGCTTAGTATAGACTGGACCTTTGTAGCTTAACTACATAGTATGGACAAGACTCAAAGTGAACAATGCTCAAACAAGGAGTGCTGGAGAGAGATGGAGAATCTGAAATGATGGAAGGCTGCACCTAGGTAGCCTTCCTATCACTGCATTCATTCATTGAGAGCTTGGCTTAGCTCTCAATGCATGAAATATTCAAGTTTTGCTTTTTGAATCTATCTGCATTTTTACAAATATTTTCCATGTTCAGTTTTTTGAATCTGAAGATGCAGAACCCACAGATACAAGGGGATAATTGTATTGAGTTTAAAGTAAATAAGAATGTATGTTTGTTCTAAATGAGGACCTATATCATATTCTAGCAGTAATAAGCCATATCATTTACTAGTGATATAATAAAAAATTAATGAACAAAAGGTTAAAATAAGATTATAACTATCATTTTGTTTTTAACCTGTGAAATGAAAAGTGGTTACCTTGCTGTTAACAGTGGAGAGTCTCTGTCCAGATCCTCAATGTCAAATGAGCAAAATTTGCTAACTAGTGAAGGCTAGATATCACATATGATTAAAACTAAATCTTTGGGGGGCATTGTCATGGATGAGTCTTATAGTAGATTGTAATTAGGGTGATTATATAATTTATTGTTAAAATGAGAACTCATTTTAGTTGGAGAGGTGGTGGGTGTTATTAATAATTCTTCAAGGATGTCAGATATAAATTAGAACTGTCCTGGAAATCTGGGCTATATGGTGATTGTGCTTATATGGCATAGATATATGGTACAGATATTCAATAATTATTCATCTTCATTTTTAAGATGGTTAAATTAAGCAGTTCTTTGTCCATTTTTCTTCACGAATTGCATGGCACAAATTGCAGCTACAATTCAAGATCAATATAATTCTTCTTTTGTTTCCTACTGGAGGAGCTATAAAAGAATACAAATAAACATGAAAGTCCATACTTTTGGGTAGTGCTTCTCAAATTTTGCTGTTACATACAGATCATCTGAGAATCTTGTTAAAATGCAGATTCTGATTCAATAGATCTGGTGGGGGTGAAGGACCTAAAATTCTGCATTTTTAACAAATTGCCAGAAAATGCTAACCACAGACTACTTTTTGAGAAACAGAGCCCTAGGATAAATCTTTGAAAGTCATTGAACAGTTTGGAAGATTTGGTTTGTTGGTAACACAAAGGCAACTGATTATTATATAGTCAAGTGTTAAGACACCAAAGTTGAGGTTTGTTAATTCACAGTAACTAAAAACATTGGTCCAATAAAAATGGTGCAAAAAATCACTCAACATTTTTTGAAGAGATCTATGCAAAGGCCAATAAGACCATTCATTGTCTCTCCTTTAGTGTAAGAGAGCTTGAAGGTAATAGTTCCGCTCTGTATAAGAAAATTAAAATAAATGGATCATTGCAAGCAATTTCTTTTAATGTAATTTTAAATAAAATATATTTCTGCTTCAAATTTCAAATTAGAATAAACCTCTATTATAACCTTACAATGACTGTTGACAATGAGCACCAAATAGAAAAAATTTCTTTGGAAACGCACACACTCACAACCAAATGGCATCTATCCAGAAGTCCTTTTTGTCTCTTCTTTAGAATATTTTCAAGTTTTACCAAATTAAGTGATTTTCTATGTTTATACTTATCAGCAAATAACATACTATCTCAAAATAAGATATTTAATACACATAGTTACTGTTTCTCAAGTTTTGCTTGGGCAGATATACGCTCTAGAAGAGTTCTGGTTGCATGAATTCCTTCACATACTTTGCATTTAGCACAGCATAAGAGCTATTCTGTATGGTTTTACACTCTGAGAAATGGATGATAAATGTAAAAAATGAAATTTCTGGACACATAGAAACTCAGCACAAAGAAATCAGAACTCTGTAATTCCTTATAGAGCTAAATTAGATTAATGGGCTGTCAAATTGATTTATTGATATTCATTCTTCATGTTGTTATCCTCTTTATCAGGTTTAGAAATGTATGGATGTATGCTAGGTGATTTCTGATTCTGTTTGCTATTTATTTTAGATACAACTGGCTAATTTCAAATGAATAACAAGTAACAGTGATAGACAACTGAAGTTTTGACTTTCAGTGTTTTAATTTCCTATTAGCTTATGAAATTTTTTAATGGAGTTGCTTTCTGTGAAAATGCAGATGCTTTTATAGAACATCAAAGTAGTAATTTAGATAATAAAATCCTCAACTAATTTTCATAATGAAATTCCTAGTAATGCCTAATAACATTGACACCATACATACTAGTTTTAGTAATACAAGTCAAGTTAGGTAATACAAGTCAAAAATTTCCAGCTTTTTTGAGATATTTTATGCCAGCTGTCTTAATATATGAAGAAAACAGACCAAAAGCCATTAAACCCTTGACTGAAGCTACACAACTAGTTAGTGACAAAGATAATCTTGAAATTCAAGCTTCTTCATTTATGGTTGGATGCTGTTTTGATGTCTCCTCTCTGTTTCTATTTTGCATTATGTATTTTTAAATATCCAGAATATTAGCATATTTTATAAATTTCAATTTAAGGGGTAACAGAAAAATCAATAAGGTATTAGGATGCATCTATAACTCTAAAATGTGGGTTGAGTTGGTCTCAGATTAACTAGAACAATTTCTTTCTCTACTGGTTTTACTTGCTTCTGTCACTCTCCAAAGAAAGAGTTTAAGAAGTCTTAACCACCTGTTCTCAATTTTCCATGGTCTTCTTACTGAAGTACAAAATTGGAATAAATAAAATTTTGTATTGAAGTACAAAATAGAGAAAGGGAGCTGAATTTTCATTTGATTGGAGGACTATTGCCTGTTTTTACCTGATGGGCTTTCTATGCCGTCTGTACAAGTTCCCAAGAATATGTGTTTCTAAGGCTACTTTAACTCTTTTTGCAAACATCAGAATAAAATCGGCAAAGGAGAGTGACAGATTGTGTAGTGGCTGTAGGTTACACTAAAAGCATTTTGTACAATGTTGGCATGTATGTAGTGGCTATTGGCTATTCTAATGTAGTTAGTTCAGTGTCAGACAAGCCCCATTGGAAAGGAGCTGGCCGAAGTGCTGAAATGCCTGGTCAGTCTGACAAAAAGCCCTAGAACAGTGGTTGGGTTCATCAATTTATTTATCACAGGATTGAAGCTAAATTGAGAGAACAATTCTCAATTCTCATCTTCCTTTACCTACAGCAACTTTTGACAGTTCATCACTACATTCTTGTGCTAATTAAGATATTGTTTCTTAGCTTCAAAACTACCCTTCTATATTCTGTTTGTGATACTAGAGATGGTACTCTGCAATCTAGATTTCTGAGATGGCTCCATGTTAGGTTCTGCCAGTCAGAGAGAATACAAAGAGACTGAGAGGCTGGAGGAGGAGGATGGGGTTTATTCTTTCTCATTCGTTTTCCATAGGCTTCTTGTCTGCATGCAGTTCTTGTGAGTGCTTGCCTTCTAGAGTGAATTTTTTTTTCACTTGTTGCAACAGAGTATTTAGTTTGCAGTTTTTCCTCACAGTTTCAGAACTTACCTGTGTGCATTGAATGGTGATTCTCCAAAAAGTCATGTTCCCCCAGAGCCTTGGAATATGACATCATTTAGAGACAGGGTCTTGCAGCTGAAATTAGTTAAGATGGAGTCATACTGGCTTAGGTTTGACCCTAATTTCAACACTGGTGTCTTCTAAGAAGGCTTTGGGAAGACAGAGGCAAAGATTGAAGTAATGCATCATCAGCCAAGAAATGCCAAAGATTGCTGAAAACAGGGGAGACTCACAGGACAGATTGTCCTTCAGGGATTCCAGGGGGACCTTGGCCCTCCTTAGAACCTTGATTTCAGACTTCTAGTTTCCATACTATGCAAGGATAACTTTCTGTCATTTTAAGCCATAAGTTTGGGATAATTTGTATGGCAGTTCTAGGAACTGAATACACTGCCTCATGTAGTCCTTTCAGAGTACCAATCACCAGATAGCTAGTCCCTTCTTTTTAGAAAATGTTCTCAGATCCACAGGGCCCATCTTTGGTCACTCAAACCAGATAAACATCACTTGCTTTTCAGAAGTCAAATCTTCAGCTCTGCAGTTCCTTTCTTTAAGTTAATTTGGCAATTAAAACCCAGCCCTAGAGATGGTAGATTTGTTTGTTTTTGTTGTCTATTTTCATGCTTTTTGTTACCCAGTCAACTTAATATTTTAATTAATTAAATTAAATTATATAATAATTTACATTAAATTAAATTAATGTAATTTTATTTACATTAAATTATCTCCATTCAAGATTCCTCAAAAGGCTAAGAATGGAACCACCATTTGACCCACCTAGCCCACTCCTTGGCATTTATCCAAAAGAACTAAAATCATCATACTATAGCAATACAGGCACATCAATGTTTATAGTAGTGCAATTCATCATAGCTAAGTTGTGGTATCAGCCCAGGGGCCCGTCAACAGATAAAGTACTAAAGAAAATGTTGTGTATACACCCAATGGAGTTTTTCTCTTCCATAAAGAAGAATTAAATTATGTCATTTGCCGGTAAATGGGTGAAACTGGAGGACATCGTGCTAAGTTAAATAACTCAGACTCAAAGTCAAAAGTTGAATGTTTTCACTCATATGTTGAAGCTAGAGCAAAATAAGAAAAAGAATGGGGGGTAGATCCCCATGAAAACAGAAGGGAGATCAGTGGAGTAGAGGAAATGGACAGAGGCAGAGGGAGCACGGGCAGCAAAAAGGGAGAGAATTTTTATTATTTTCATTAGTGCATTATAGTTACACATAATAGTGGAGTTCATTTTGACACATTTGTACACACATGGAATATAATTTGCTCCACTTCAGTCCCTAGTGCTTCCTCTTTCCCTCTCCTCCTCCGTCCTCCTGTTCTCCTTCCTCTCTCTACCAGTCTTCCTTCTATTTATTTTCTAATTGGTGCTTTATAAATATACATAAGGGTGAGATTCACTGTGGTATATTCATATATTCACTGTGGTATATTCACATATATGTATATAAATATACCACAGTGAATCCCACTCTTATGTATATTTATAAAGCATATATATTTATACATACACACAGAGCATAATTTTATCAATTTCATTCCACAGTTCCTCCCTTTGGAAATAGGGTCTTTGCAGACACACTTAAGTTAAGATAAGGTCATTAGGGTAGGCCTCAATATGGCTTATGTCCTTTTAAGAAGAGGAAAGTTTGAACACATAGGGAGAATGCCATGTGGCACAGAAACAGAGATTTTAATGACATAGGTGGGAGCCAAGTAGCGCTGAGAATTGATGGCACCATAAGAATTAGGAAAAGGAAAGGAAGCATTCTCAGAGAGGGATTGGCCATGTTGACACCTGCATTTCAGAGTTTCAGCCTCCAGAACTATGACCCAGTTAATGTCAGTTGTTTTAAGCCACCCAGCTTATGGCATTTTGTTTACTTGGAATAAAGTTTATAATGGGAAACTAATACAGTGGTTTGTGCCTAGTAAAGACATTTCAATTCACAATGACTTAAGTCAACTCTGGTTTTCCATAGAAATAAGGTAACCATTAGGAGTTATATTTTGTTACCAATAGTCTAATTTTCCAGAAAAATGACTGCTCTCAATATTTTTAATCACCTAACAATTCTAAGTGGTGTCCATCTATACCAAATTGTGAAGTGTCATCTTTCCTTTTTTTTTTTTTTTTTTTTTTTGGTACTGGGGATTGGACTCAGAGGTGCTTAATGACTGAGCCACATCCCCACTCCTTTTTATTTTTTTGTTTTAAGACAGAGTCTCACTACGTTGCCTAGGGACTTGCTAAGTTGCTGAGACTGGCTTTGAACTTGTGATCCTCCTACCTCAGCATCTGGAGCTGAAGTGTTTTCTAACATGCATGTCACAAAAGACTTACTGTTATTTTTCTTGAGATCTTTAGGAAAAGAACTCTGCTGAACTATGAAGAAGCCAGGAGATTATGTTGAAAATTCAAAAAAAGTAGACAAGGCCCGAAGTAGAGAAGGTAAAGATGGAAACAGAGAAGATCCCTTATATTTGAGAACAAGGTCATGGGATGTGATTTATTGTGCTCACTGGGAAGGGGTGGGTTGGATGGATGACAATGTCACTTGACTGAGGGAAGTAGAGGCATGAACATCCTTGGCAAGGTAACATAAATGAAAATCTCCTTGGGAAGAACTTCCTGTTTGCATGGGACATTAGTAGACAGGGTCCTCTCCCAAGAAAATCTATGTTTCAGGAGCTGCTTATCTAATTCAGCAGACCCTCAGGATTTGTGAGGGATAATATTTGGCGTTGAACAATCGAGAGCAGTCCCATGAGCCTGTGATTTGTGACTGTGCTAATGCAAATATGTGATCACAGTGGCTGGAAGACTGGTGGACATAAGCAAGTTATGGCTGTGGTGTGACCCTACCTGCCACCAGCACCAACCATCACAGTGCCGCGCTGTTCTTAGTTGGCCTCCATGCGGACATTTTAGGGAGAAATTAGAAACTGAATTCTGGAAGCCAAGATAGGATAAAACACATCAGAAAACTGGCACAGTGTAGTCAGCCTGCCATAATGGTGTTAAGAACACGAGGGCTTCAAGTTTCCCATGGCTCAGCAAATGGAAAAGAACAGGATTCAGAGCTAGAAGCCTTAGATTTGGGTTTGCATTCGTTACAACTGGCTCTATGTGACTCTGGGTCAGTCCCCATCCATGTCTCCATCCCAATTTCTTTTTCTTTTTCTTTTAAATGTATTTTTAGTGGTAGATGGACACAATACCTCTTTTTATTATTTTATTTATTTTATGTGATGCTGAGGATCGAACACAGGGCCTCACATGTGCTAGCTGAGCACTCCGCCATTGAGTCACAACCCCAGCCCCCCAATTTCTTTTTCTATAAGATCTAAACTGAGTACTTCAGAGAATCAAATGAGATATTTGTGAAATTACTTTATAAATGCTTTGTGCTGTGCAGATGACCCATGAATGCCTATCCCTGAACACTCAAGGGCTGACAGTTGAATATTCTGTATACTAAAGTTTCTGTATTATGCACCAGGTGAGGAAACACTGGGGAGAAGGAGGGGAGGGATGTGCAAGGAGCTGATAGACCTGAGTGTCCTGCTTACATTTAGAGAAACTTGTGGGATCTTTAAAAGCATTAGGACCAGAAGTGCTCACTTAAAATTACATAAAAAATGCAGTTTGAAGCAGATAAAATTATTTCCATCTGGGAATAAGAGTCCACTAACTGCATTTGTTTTGTTTTTCTTAAAAGAAAAACCTATCTGAAGATAGGTAAGGCAGTCCTCAAAGTCTAGATATCTCATATATTCTGTCAAAGCCCAGGCCATCGCCCAATTTCACAATGAGTTTTTCAAAGGCCAGCTCAGCATTGCTTTAAAATAGAATCAAGTATAAGGCTTCTGCCCTCTGACAGGAGAGTGATTCTGTCCCTCTCCAGGTATCTTGCTCCTTTGTGTGTATTATACCCCACAGTGTGATGTGTGTTCCAGTTGGAGTTCATTTTTTTTAATAGTCCTTTGAATGATGTTCCTTTTCATTAACTTCATTTAAAAAAAATTTAGACCTGTCTTTCTTAAAGAATCACATAGGATTTCCTTAGGAGGATAATCCAGGTTGTTGTTAGCAATGAATATGTAAAGGAACTAGATGTGAATTATGTGAGAGGTTGGGGAATGGTAAAGTAAGGCTCTTTTCTAGCAGGGAAATGTATTTTGTCATTCTCCTTCCACCTTAATATTTGCAGCAATACATTTCCATTTAGAGAAAATGACTGATGAGACTGTTGTAGTTAGATTCCATTGCTGTGGCTAGAGAACAGAAGATAAAAGTAAGCATCTTCCTCCAGACCGTACTGACCATAGCGGGAACAGTTCTCTTTCAAGAGATAGCATCAAACCAATTTGCCTTCCCATGATTACACCAAAAAACACCAAAATTAGTTTGCTTTCCTGGGATCTTACTAGTGTTTGTTCTGCTCCTGTATTGCATGAATTATTTGATCACAGAAGGAAGACTTGCTCTCTCTTAAGTGAGTCTTCTCCCTGTTGGAAGCACCAGAAAAATGGTTTCACCCCTGATGTGTCTCACCCCTAATGAACATTCCCCAACACTAATCCCAGGAATGCTTGTTCTGTAAGATGTTTTGTCGGGTGATGGGCCTTAGGTCTGATAGGCTTGGGTGATACCAACTTGTCCCTTTCTTGGAGGGTCACACTTAATGTTAGCATTTTAAAGGCTCTGAGAAGACCTGGAAAAAAAATGTAACTTTTTAAAATTTAGTGTTCTATTCAGTCATTTAATAAAAAGTTTTAGAATGTGTCAAGTATTCTTTTAGGTGTTGGATTTGGCTTAGAATAAAATAGAAAAATTTTCTCTTCTCATGGAGTTTATCATTTGTGGGGAGAGACAGAGAGTGAACAAATAAGAAATATGTAATATGTTGTCAGCTGATGACATAATGATACAAATACAGCATGAATGGTCAGGGAGTGAAGATGTGGGGGCTCTGTCTTAAATAGTGTGGTGTATATATCTCTATTTATCTACCTTTTCCTGGACAGTTCAGCTTAGACTCCATTCTAGCCCACAATATGATATAGCTCTTACCACATTGTAAGACAATTATCTGTCTGTTGGCTGTTCCCACTACGTGGAAAATTTTTCCATGGCAAGGGTGAGGGCCCGTACCTTTAATTTCTGAATGCTTAGAGTGTATGGATTGTCTATAACCTACCGTAGAGCAAGTGCAAAAGTGTGATCGCATGTGCAATGAGTGATCCAGTCAATGCCACTAAATTATGAGATGAACCAAAACACGATCCCTTCCGTTTCAGGGTTTGGAGTCTGATGGGGTGATTGGAGCTGGGTTGGCTCTCATACACTGGTGTAATATTCAGTAGCTCACTTGGGAGGATTTAAAACGAGAAATCTCTTCTGTCTCCCAACATTGAACTCACACATCCAGTTGCTGAGCTTGAAATTCCAGTTTATACACTTCTTTGAACTAGGCAATTAAGAAAGAAATACCTCAGAGAAGGGAAAAGTACTTTAGGAACTGCTTGGTCATTAGTTTATATGTTGTGTGTGGATCAGTTTAGCGGCTCTTTCCTCCACTGATGAGAAAAGAGAAGGTTTTACTGGAAAAGAGAGGAAAGGGCACCCATTCTTCGATGGTTACCTTGATTTCTAAAGCAGCTTTTTCTATCGCATAGATGTGTACTTACCTCTCTATAGTCAGTCTCTTTCTTACACACACACACACACACACACACACACACACACACACACACACATTCCTGGCAGGGAAGACCTACCTGGAAGGGTACTTTCTGAGCACACAGGGGTGTTATGTACCAACAAAACCCCTGGAAGAGCATGGAACAGTGAGTGTATTAGTGCTCCAGTTCTCTTGCTTTGCAGATGGCTCTGTGGGGACTTGTGCACCACAAAAACTCCTTGGTCCCAGGGCTGCACCTTCACTGAGTCACAAAGCACTACTGAAGTGTTCAGGGTGAACTGCTAAAGTAAACAAAGGCAGCTGCTTCTATAGCCATCCCAGGAAACTTACAAAATGAAATATTTACTAAGTAAAACATGAACAAAGTGGAAAAAGAAAATATGTCATTTCCAGGCATTAAGGGAGAAAAGAGTGCAAGCCCCAAGGGCTTTTTCTTTCTTTCATTGACTTCTCTGGGAGTTAATTGAGGTCCAAGGTGGGGAGGGGGAGGGTTTTGCTGTTAAATGTAACATGAATAAGGCAGACTTGATACATCTGGCTATGCTTTTAAACTGCATTAAAACTCTGCAAATATGCTAATCGCATTGTCCTGATTCCCTTAGAAAGGACAGGCAGACAAATAGAGCTTCTTGGAGCTTTGCTTTGTAGGCTAAACCTCAGGGCATGTAGCTCAGCAACCACTGTAAACACCAGGGACAGCCTTTTCTGAGAATGCACTATACCTCCTAATCCCAGCCTATGCTCACAGGCTGGAGGAGGGCCTGGGCAACCTCCACTAAATAATCATTTTTCTCTTCAAAAAAGGAAATTGCAAGCATTATCACTGCTGGATGATGAATTTTACCTATAAATTACATTCTTTTATTCTTTCATTTCAAATAAACCAGCATTTACTGAGTAGGTACTGTGCACTGCATTTTGCCTTTTGATGTCATTTAATCTTCATGACAGCACTGTTATTTCCCATTTTACACTCATGTCGCAAAACCAGTAAATGCAAAACAGTATTGGAACCCAGGTGTATATCTGATGCATAAACAAGATCACTATTTGCGCCTAATAGATCATTTTAATATGTCTGGGACACTTGTTTACTCAAGGGATATTGTGGAGTTTCTGTATCAATTTGGAAACAACTGTGCATTTGTTCCACTGAGATAATGAGCGGAGGACTGCTTTTAGTTTTCCATTTTGGGGTGTAAGTAATTGCTCAGATGGCTAGCTGAATGACTAGCTAGCTCTAAGACAACTTTTAAATACACAAGATGGAAACATCTCATTTATAGAGGGGACAGATATATTTCTTTTTCTTCTACTTCCAGAGATGGGCAAACAGAGAAAACAGAAACTAGTCCTATTTTGTCATAGATTTGATGAGAGATCCAATAAATGTGGAGGTTAAAAAAAAGGGGGGTAGGGGATTACAGGTACCTATTAAGCACCTATCAGGTGCAGCTGAGAGTTGAGTTTTTCTCTTCGATTCTTCTATCTGTACTGAGGAACTTTTCCTCCTGTTGTCTTCTTCTTTCCTCAAGCTTTTCTTTAAAGACATTAAATACATGCTGCCCTTTTTTGAAGTTGTCATATTTATTGTAAGATGATTGTAGTCAGAATAAACATGGTAACAAATGTGAAAGAGCACGGCTAACAGATCTTGTAAGAGAAGGCATTGTCAATGACTAGCAAATAGGATTTCAAAAGAAATCCACTAAGCTAGATTCTTCTAGATCTTGTCACTTCCTGCAAAGGTTTAGACGTGGTTTGTCTCCCAAAGGCTCAGTACTGGAAACTTGAGCCCCAGTGTGATGGTGTGAATGCAGTGCAATCTACCAGCTGAGGCCCACCTGCAAGGTGTTAGATCATGGGGTGCTGCCTTCCGAAGAGATTAATGATCTCACAGGGGGAGTGAGTTCTTACAAGAGTGGGTTATTGGGCTGGGGCTGTAGCTCAGTGGTAGAGCGCTTGCCTAGCATGCGTGAAGCACTGGGTTTGATCCTCAGCACCACATATAAATAATAAATGAATAAAATAAAGATCCATCAACAACTAAAAAAAAAAAAATTAAAAAAAAAAAAGAGTGGGTTATTATAAAAGAACAAGAATGGCCCTCCGTGGTTTCTGGCTCCCTGTTTTGCAGGTAATCTCTTCTGCATGCAGCCCTTTCTCTACCTGCTCCTTGGCTAAATTGTGATGCAGCCAAGGGAGGCCAGCCTTCTCCAGAGGAAGAACAGATGAGGTTACCTGATTTTGGATTTTAGCCTCCCAAACTGCAAGTTCAAGAAATCTCTGGCTTTTTAAATTTGTAAATATCCAGCCTCATGTATTGTTACAGCCTAGACCAAGGTACTTCCTATTCCAAACACATCTCATAATAAAACCCAAGGCTCTTGCCATCATCCT
>CM053405.1:50084972-50113194 GCA_028644305.1 Xerus rutilus | reverse complement strand
TATTTCATGGTTTTGAGAAACGAATAAGCAAAGAAACATACAAATGAATATAAAATTTACTTACAAATACATATATTTTATTAATTCACACAATAAGAAAAAAACATACAAACTTCACTGAGTTACTTTAAAGATTTGAATAATAGATTTATCATATTTGTGGATGAGATGACTTTTTAATACTTTTAGTTCTACAATTAATTTATAAGCTTAGTACGGTCTTAATGAAAATTTCATTTGAAAAATTGCTAAGCATTTCTTAAGTTTATGTGGATGAGAAAGTAGATGAGAAAAATCAAGAAATACTTGGAAAGGATGGGTCATGAGGAGTATATACATTGAAAAATGTGAAAACTTTTTACAAAGTGATAAAAATCAAAACTAGCAAATGGTTATGAAGGCAATAGTATATAAATGTATCAGTGCAGCAGAATATAAAACTGAAGAGACACTAATGCATGTAGAAATTTTACTTTTTATAAAAGGGACATTTTAATAACTTTCTGAGATATTTGATTATTCATTTTAAAAATTTACTTCCTCACACAACATAAAAAAGTAAATTACAGGGCTGGGGCTGTAGCTCAGTGGTAGAACGCTTGCCTAGCATGCGTGAGGCACTGGGTTCGATCCTCAGTACCACATATAAATAATAAATGAATAAAATTAAGATCCATCAACAACTAAAAAAAAAAGGTAAATTACAGTACTAAACGTTAAATAATGATATTAAAATTAATTAGGACAAATAGATAAATATTTTGGATGTTTGGGAGGGCTTAATAGACTTCCTACAAGGCAGAAACATGAATAAAGAACATTTTAAGTAGACTATAAAACAGTTTAATAGCGTGGCAAAAATCCACCATAGATAAGGACATCTGAGAAAAATATTTACAACATATACAAAAGACTTTATTTCCTTACTATGTAAAGTTAGTAAGAAAAAGACTTTGTATTAGTTTCCTGTGGCTGCCTAACAAATTACCACCAACTGAGTGACTTAAAATATAGACATTTATTCTTTCATAGTTCTAGAGACCAGAATTCCAAAATCAAGTTGTTAGCAGAATTGCAATCTCTCCAAGGAGAAGATTCCTTCCTTTCCCTCTCAGCTCGGGTGACTCCAGACATTCCTTGGTTTCTGACTGTACAACTCTAATCTCTGCCTCCATCTTCCTGTGGTTCTCCTCTAGTCTAAGTCTTCTCTTCTCTGTGTCTTATATGGACATGTCTTGGAGTTAGAGCCCACCTTGCTAATCCAGGGTAATTTTTTCTCAGATTCTTGACATAATTACCACTTTTTCCAAATAAGGTCACATTCACAAGTTCTAGGGTTAGAGCATTTTTTTCTGGAAGTCACATTAAGCCCAATATAAACCTCAATACAAAAAAATGGGCAAAAGATTAAAGATTCAGAAGAAGAGAAATGTTCACTTTCACCAGTAATCAAATGCAACTTAAAATAATAAAACACCATTTTTCACTAATCTCAACTGCTAATTTATAGTATAGGTGAGAACACAAGGCAATAAGTCCTTCTTACATTCTTCTAAAAATCATAAATTGCTACAGCCTTTCTGAAGGACAATATGATGTTATAAAAATCATCAATACTAGATTTCCCTTTACTCTTTCTCAGATCTATCACACAGGTATATTTCATTACTGTATTAGTCAGGGTTCTCTAGAGGAACAGAATCTACAGGAAGTATAATTATAAAAAGGGGATTTATTAGGTTGGTTCATGTGACCACAAGCAGGATAGTCCACAATGGCCATCTACAGGCTGGAAAGCAGGAAGAATAGTAGCCACACAGTCAAAGAAGCTGGAGGGCCAGAACAAGAGGGATCAATGGTGCTACCTCAGTCCCAGGCCAAAGGCTTCTGGGGAATCACTGGCAGAGTCCGCTTTGGAAGCAAGAGTCCGATATCCTCAGAGGATCTCAGCAGCAATCAAGAACCTGTTCAAGAAGAATTCAGCTTGCATCTGCTGCTGCTTCCTTGTTCTTCCAACTTTCATTCCATTCAAGCCATCATCCTATTGGTCCTGCCCATGCTTAGGGAGGGTCTCCATTTTGATTGGCTATCCCACATGCCAATCATTTCTAGACACACCCTCACTGAGGCACCCATAACTCCCTTAATCCTTGGCATCTCTTAATCCAATCAAGTTGACAATTCAAATTAACCATTACAATTACATATTGATTTACTAAAATAATGTAAACAACCTAAGTGCCCAATGACAGGAAATGGGTTAAATGAATTGTGGTATATGAAAAATAAAAATAGTAGACAACTAATTTAAAAACATGAGAAATATTTCAATAATAAAGGAGGTTATAGAAGTGCAAACCTCTGGACCCAGAGGGTGGATTAAGCACATGCTAAATCCTATCTACTTTCCCCTATGCCCTATTTCACATGCATAGATGATATTTCAAAATAATGTTTAGGTAATAAATAGTTGATCTCAAAAAGAACACAAAGAAATCTTCAGGTGCCAAAAATTGCAAAGTAACACATAGGATTGTGTAGAAGGTGATCCTGCACTTCCCAAGTTATAACTAGTATGTGGCCAGCAGGCAGATTGGGACCTAGGAATATACTGACCATCTGTACCTGGGAGAAAGGACAGCCTAAAACTACAACTGTCATAGACGGAAGTGCAAAAATGTCATGCACCTGAGATGGAAACCCTGAACCTATTAGTATCTCTGTACAGTCTGGAAATCCAAAAATTCTGGCAGACAGGGATAGACAAACTAACTCAACTATTTGTTGATCTCTATGGAGCTCTAGCAGAGGCAAACTCAAAACCCTATAGGAAAAACAAAACAATACAAAACAAAAAGCCTTAGAAAGGTCTCCATAATGCAGGGTCCAAGCAGGAAAGAATTCCTATTCAAGAGTGGTCCTGAATTTTTGGGTGTGGTCTCAGGACCTACTTTTACTCTTAAAAATTAATAATGGTGAAAGAACTTTTACTTTTGTGAGTTTTATCTGTTGATGTTTACCTTATTAGAAACTAAACCTGAGCAGCTTTTTTGTTGTTGTTTGGTACCAGGGATTGAATTCAGGGGCACTCAACCACTGAGCCACATCTCCAGCCCTATTTTATATTTTTAGTTAGAGAAAAGGTCTCACTGAGTTGCCTAATGCTTCACTTTTGCTGAGGCTGGCTTTGAATTTGTGATCCTCCTGTCTCAGCTTCTTGAGCCACTGGGATTACAGGCTTGCACCACCATGCCCAGCCTGAAAAGCTTTTTGAAACACAATCTATAAGTATGTGTCCCATTAGCCATTAGAGCAGTGATATCACCATGCCTCATGAAGCTTCTGAAAAACACCCCTGTAAATTTACGAAAAGGTGAGAATGAAATAGCATCTTTCTGTTCTTATGAAAATGGCTTGACCTCACAGATTACTTGAATGGTCTTGGGGATTTTCTTGGTATCCCCAGACCATCCTTCAAGAACCACTGCTGTAGGGCTGTGGCTGTGGCTCAGTGGTAGAGCTCTTGCCTAGCATGTGTGAGGCTCTGGGTTTGATCCTTAGCAACACATATAAATAAATAAATAAAGGTGTTGTGTCTATATATATATAGAACCACTACCCTAGGAGGTATGTTTACAATCAAGAATTACTAAACTTGGGATGAAGTCCTGTATTGCTAAGGTAGTCACTAACCCAGCAAATGGGGAAATTCATACTCAAAGAGTTAGAGATCATTGAGTAATCTGAGAAAAACTTCAAATGCAAATATACACTATCATCTAAATTAATCATATGTTCACAGACCTGTATAGTCTACTATTGGTAGTGTAATTTCTAATTGTTAAGAATAGGCATCTCTTTAAGTCAGGTGTGAGGATGTACACCTGCAATCTCAGCTACTCAGGAGGTTGAGGCAGGAGGCTCACAAGTTCTAGTTTAGTCTCTGCAATTTAGCAAGCTCTGTCTCAAAATAAAAAATAAAAAAGGGCTGGAGGTGAAGCTCAGTAGAAAAGTGCCCCTGAGTTCAATCCCCAGCACTGCCAAAAGAAAAAGAAAAAAAATGGAGGCATCTTTGGGTAGTAGAAATGCACATGATTTTTGTTTTATTTATTGTGTCTCTGAATTTTCTCATTACTCCTTTTTCCCAAAAAATTTTTATAGTGACAAAATATACATAAAATTTACTGCTTAACATTTTAAGTGTACAGTCAGTCAGTGGTATTAAATGCATTCACAATATTATGCAGCCACCATTACCATCATTTCCATAACTCTTACATCTTATAAAATTGAAACTCTGTACCACTGAACAATAACCCCCTGAACCCCTTCTCCCAGACTCTGGCAATTACTACTCTACTTTCTGTCTCTATGATTTTGACTGCTCTAAGGATCTCATTTAAACTGAAACAGTATTTGTCTTTCTGTAACTGGCTTATTCATTTAGCACAATGTCCTTAAAGTTTATTCATGTTGTAACATGTGTCAAAATTTCCTTCCTCTAGTTATGCATAGTAGTTGGGTTCATCTTTTTTTTTTTTAATATTTTTTTTTAGTTGTAGATGGACACAATGTCTTTATTTTATTGCTTTGTATATGGTGCTGAGGATCGAACCCAGGGCCTCACGAATGAGAGGCAAGCGTTCTACCGCTGAGCTACAATCCCAGCCCAGTTGGGTTCATCTTGACAAATTTGTACATTTTTTGAATTTGATTTCAGTTTTTGACCCCTTTCACACTCCCCATTCTCCTTTCTCTACTGATCTTCCTTTCACACATCTGTTTATGTATTTTTGATTGGTTCTTTCTACTTATATATGAAGTTGAAATTCCCTGTGGTATATTTATATTTCCTTCCTCTTTAAGGCTGAGTAATATTCCATTGTATGTGTATTGTCACATTTTGCTTATCCATTATTCATCAGTTTGTGGACATTTGGATTGCTTCTATGTTTTAGCTATTGTGAATAATGCTACTATCAACAAAAGCTGCACAAATATCTCTTCTAGATCCTGCTTTCATTCTTTTTGTGTTTGTATATACCAACAATTGATATTGCTCTATTATATGGTAATTCTATGGTAATGGTGACGCACCATTTTATATTCTCACCAACAGTGTACAAGAGTTTCAGTTTCTCCACATTCTTGCCAATACTTGTCACTCCTACTACCTTTTTTTGCTAGTAACCATCCTAATTGGTATAAGCTGATCCAATTATTTCTTAAATAAACACATTTTAGTTTTGTAACCAGAAAGAAATCATTGTACTAAATTAAATCCAGATACTTGCCAAAGGAAGACATTGCCCATTTTGATTCCCTTGAGAATATTCCTTCCATTTAGGAAGGAATTCCTTCCATAATAGGAAGTCTAGGGCCTTTGGAAAAGTTCATCTATATGGAGAGGCTTGTTATTTGGGTAAGGACCTTAGGTTTCACTGATCTGGGGTTTGTAGAGATTTGGACAACTGCTGAGGTCATATTTACCTGGCTTAAGAAATATATTCTTTATAGAGTAAATTAACTGTGCCAAAATTGCATTTTAAAATGTCAATATACTTCAAATCATAGTTTCCAGGCGTTTTGAGTGAATTCTTACTTAAAAATATTCAAATATGCTAATACTATTTTTGTAGGAAGTCTATTTAAAAATTATAAGCAATTACATTTCGAAAACTGAACTTTCCATCGTTGATAGACTTGAAATACTATATTTTATCTTAGAAATACATTTTAATGTAGTTTTTTGCTTTTTATCCTGCTTCCTTCAATTAATGTGAATTAGTGAGTTTTGTGATATTTTATAATAGAGATATTAAAATTTTAAAGTATTTTAGCATTCATCTTAATAGGTAATTTTCCAGAGTATACGATGATGACTGCTCACTGGTGTCATGTCAAGGGTGCAAAATTCTGTGTTTAGGAAAGTTTGGGAATGCTTGGACATCAAATTTAAATTAAGCTTCTTTATAACAGGCTTTGCATTTTGACTTTCCAAGAGAAGGGCATGTGAGGAAGTGTGAAACAAAGACTTGCCAAATTTATTTGACTATGGAACTTTTTCCTCTCAGAGCACTTTCTAGTGTATTGTAGAAAGCACTTTGGGGAAATACTGATGCAGATAACTCCCTCATGAAGAAATGAGGGGCCGGAGTTGGCCCCTGTATGGTGCTCGTGTCCTCATTTAATAACATTCCTTTCTGGTGTTTTCTTTCATTAAGTCTCTGCCTTCAGAGAGCTTACACCCCCTAAAGGGGAAGGCCATCCTGTTTATCAGTAGCCATAATGGTGGAATACATGATCAAATGCCAAGAGGAAACCAACTATGTTTACCTGGGAAGATGCGATTTGGTCAGGCAGTAATGAAAGGAAATGATTTCATGAAAGAGGTAGCTTTTGATCTGCACCTTGAACAACAGGAATTCATACATATGGGTGATTTAGAGGGTTAGAGGACAAGAGGCATCCTTAAATGACAAATTTCTGATGTCAAAGGTTTAGCCATGTTGGGTTGATGAATCAGTAGCTATTTCCTCCTCTCAAAAATGTGCTCAGTGTGCAAAGCTCCATGGATGACCTCCCACCATCCCATCACACTTCCTAGAGTTCTATGCAAGCCCAGAGTGCCCTAACTGGAAGGTTGGTCAGGATAAACTGTGGGCACAGTTATCTAATCAGTTAGCAATTCAATCGCCATTTGTCTTCTCCATTAGATCCAAGCTCAGGAGAGGGATTGTTCTATAAAGAGCCCCTCTGCCCCATCCCTGCACACCAGGCATCAACAGTATTTTGGAGGATCCCTAAGGCGGTTGGCGTAAGGGCTGCCTTCTACCACAACTTTGCTGTTTCAGATCTCTATTTCCATCAGAGGCTCCCATTTCCACTAAAAGGTAATAGATATAGCGATTAAACTGTTGGCCTCCGGAGTAGGATTGCCTAGCTTTGCATCCTTATTGGGCAGGTTTCAGTTTCCCCATCTATAAAATGTGAATTTAAAAATTACCCATCCCATCTGATTGTGGTGAGGATTATTGGGTGATATTATGTCTCAAGTGCTTACCCATGACTGAGCGAGCAATAGATTATCAGTAAGCTATGAGTGCACAATGACTTTAAAATGGCATTAGGAACAATGGACTCTCCCAGAATTCAGAAGATGCTAAAATGTTTTGGGGAAGAGGAGCTATCCAAGATCTTCTGATGATGGTGATGATGAGGGATAAAGCGGAAGGAAAGCCTGAAGGAGTGGACAGTGGGGAGAAACAGAAACATCTGTGTGTGTGTGAGTGGGTTGTGTTTGTGGGAACTCGTGTAGGATAGTTCTAAAATAGTGTTCCTATCTGATATGAACCCTCAAAGAAGAAACAAAAAACCAAACCCCACTTTTAGAATAACTCTTATTTACTTTTTTTTTAATATTTTATACATTCATGGAAAATGACTGTCACACACAGTGACTCTGTATATCGTTGAATATGCCAGCTATGTTTTGCTGTGAATGTTGTTTGGTTTAAACAGTTGCTTCTATAAAAGTATTTTTTAATCAGCTGTGAGTCCTATTACTCAGCATAATGAGCAGGACTCCTAAATAAGAGTTTATTAAGTGTTTATTGGAGGAGGTGCTGTTAACAATCTGCCTGGATGCTTTTAGATCCCTTTCACTATCTCTGTGCTCTCTTAGTCTGGCTTCTGTGTGTGTTTGCCTCCATTAGCCAGCAACTGTGCTGTTCTTCAAATGACTGCCCTTGGGCGACTAGAAGTGCCTTTGTCTTTTGGTGCAGAGAGCTGCAAGAACCTATATTCCACACTTGCCCTTGGATGGCCCATAGCCAACAACTGACCAATATGGGGCTATGAAAGCCCAGCCCCTGGCCTGGATGTAGGATAAGTGTGAGCATCTCTTATACGCCAGCGCTCCTTTGCAGGGCCAGGCTGAAGCTTGCTCTTCAGGACTCTGCTTGAAATTACAGCCCTGTTTCTATCCATCCTCCTCCTGCTGCCCTTCTTCCCCACTCCTTTACTCTTTCATTAATGATTTGCACCTGGATCCTTTTAGTAGGGTCTTTTGCTGGGGAACTTGATATATGTCAAATTCTTTCCTAAAAACAGAGTAAACAGCAAGTCATTTAATCTTCCCAAAACTGTAAGACTTATTACTTTTATTTCATGGAGGAAGAAACCTACTTGAATAAGTGAGAAGGAACATCATGCATCCCTTGGAGGTTATGAGAATTTCATTGCTTTGCCTACTTTCCTGGCTTCCTTGGCCACTAACAACTTCTTCAACATGATTCTTTTGAAGTACAGTCCCCATCTTGGGGTAGTTGTTCTGAACAAACAAGACCACATTTTGAAATTACTATCCACATAGAACCCATCACTGATGAAAGATATAATCATTCTCTTTATTTCAGTGCCATAAAATGATGTAGAGAAGAGGTTGTAAAACAACTTTAGTATGGGGAGGTAGTTACAGAATTATTAGATAGAAGGCTATGGCATTTGCTAAGACCCCAGCGAAAGCACCAGGTGAGGTAGATGAGGCTGAGGTGCAGGAGCTGAGTTTAAATATATTAGAGCTTGAGTCCCAGCTTCTCCTCAGATGAGCTTTGTGGCATTAGGCTAGTAGATCTGTAAGCTTTATGTTATCATCTGTAAAATGGAGACTGCAACATCTATTTTGTAAGAATGCAGTGAGTATTAAATAAAAGTAAAAGGACATACATAAAGTTCTTAGCACAATGCCTAGCATACAGCAAGCATTAAATCAAGCTTTGTTTTGTTTTAATTTTTCATTGAATTGGTGCCTGGAACATATTCTGTGGTACAACTCTGAAATTTATTCCAGATACAAAAGTGTATTGGTGGAAAACACCAATGATGATGTAGCAGGTACTTGTGGGTCTTCTTCTGGACCATATCTGATGTATAGGCTCTACCTTGAGAACTGCTGCCTTAATTCAGCCATGACCTGCCAAAGCGGATATCATTCTGCCATTTCTACCGTTCAGTGGTAGATTTCTGGAATGAGCCATATTTCTTGCATTTGTCAACTTACTAGGAATAGGTAATAGCCATAGAATATAACCCTACTACTGAACAATCTGCCTGCTAGCTAAAATAGCCTGCACATTTTCCAAGGATAGTTGAAATCATTGTAGATTCACATATAGTGACAAATAATGCAGAGATCCCCTTACTCCTCCCCCAACTTTCTCCACCTGCAACATACATAAATACCTGATTTTAAACAGAATTTCAGAACAAGTATTCAACTACACTAATGCAGCCACATCAATGTTTATAGCAGCTCAATTCACAATAGCCAAACTATGGAACCAACCTAGATGCCCTTAACAGATGAATGGATAAAGAAAGCATGGTACATGTACACAATAGAATATTACTCAGCCCTAAAGAAGAATGAAATGATGACATTTGCAGGTAAATGGATGGAACTAGAGATTATCATGA
Organism: Xerus rutilus; assembly: GCA_028644305.1. NCBI lineage: Eukaryota > Metazoa > Chordata > Mammalia > Rodentia > Sciuridae > Xerus > Xerus rutilus. Next base: position 50,103,717 of record CM053405.1, on the reverse strand, counting down.
TAAGTGAAATAAGCCAATCCCAGAAAACCAAAGGCCAAATGTTTTCTCTGATAAGAGGATGCTGATCCATAGTGGGGCTAGGGGTGGGGTAGGAAAGAATGAAAGAACTTTGGATTGTGCAGAGGGAAGTGAGAAGAGGGGTGGGGCTGTGGGGATTGGGAAGGAGGATGGTAGAATGAGACAGACATTATCACCCTATATACATGTGTGATTACACGATTGGTGTGACTGCATCATGTACAGCCAGAGGAATGAGAAGTTGTGCTCCATTTGTGCACAATGCGTCAAATGCATTCTACTGTCATGTATAACTGGAACAAATTTTAAAAACTAAAAAAAAATCAATTGAGCACATATATGTGGATAATATTATGAACTTTGTCCTGTTTAATTTGTTTATTTTTCTGTCTTTATGCCGTATTATATTATATGAGTTATAGTGGGTTACTAATAAATCTCAAAATCAAGTAGTAGAAATCTTTCAATGTTTAAAAATCATATTAAAATTGTTTTGCTTATTCTTAAAAAACCAAGTATTCATACTTGCCCTTATTTATGAAAAATAAAACACTGAAAAATCTTCTTTGCTTTAGTGAGACTATAAACTATGAGTTCATTTTTCATTATCCTAAATGCTGAGAATCATCTTTTTTGTTCATATTTCTGGTTTTATGTGTGATATTTGGATGATCAGTTACATGTATATTTGTAACAGCTACTTACCAAGTGTTTTACACTGTATACAAAAAGAAAACGTATAAACGACCATTATATGAATCCTTGTTTGGGATGTTGTCACAGCTTAGGGCTCAGGAAATTAGTGATGGGAGAGAAGGATTTTTTCACCTTTATGAACAAGGATAGACATTGATTCATTGGAACCACCAGAAAAGACAGCTCAGTGCACAAGTGAAATAGAATTTACCATGAGGTCAGCATGAATTGAATGATCTAAGACATAGGGGGCTGTCAGTGAGAAAAAAACCAAATGATGGTCAGGGAAGACTGCAGACTCCGGTATCCAAGACAGCGGCTAACTGCAGTGTCAGTAGGACAAGGTAGGAGGGAGAGCATATGTGATGGGGGTGTGTGTGTATGTGTGTGTGTGTGTGTGTGTGTGTGTGTGTGTGTGTGTGTGTTTCTGTATTTGAAGAAAATAGAGACAAAGCTTTGGGGACTTGCAGAGTGGGGTTGAAAGGGCAGAGCCCCACTGAACGAGACATATGTTCTCATTCAATGACTGCTGAGTGCAACTGTAGTCATTTGATTAACTCTACCAGTTTCCTATAGATAGACTCATTTTATGTCTATACTGTGTCAGGGGGAAATAATGTCAGTTTTGGGTGCTGTGTGAGTCTCTGTTATTGTTTGTTGGAGGTAAACACCATGAAAGTAGGGGGAAATGCAATTTGACAACTACCATTGTGGTTTGATAGCTTGGGACAAGGAATTGCTTGTTTTTTCATTTGTTTGTTTGTCTTTTTTTCAATGTGGAGAAAAAAGATCCAGCAGGGCTTTTTGAATACTTTGTTGTTGCCTTTGCAGTCTGCATATTTGTCTGTGTATCTGTGAGCAATATTATTTTTCTCAATAAGGGTATATCTTTATAGATGGTATATCTTTGGAGATGTGTCAGGTACCCTTTTAATGGCATAGGGTACTTAGTTTATTTCTCAGGGAATACCTTTGTAACAATGCCCTGGAGCAAAATTCCTTAAACCAAAACAATAATAATAACAACAGTCAAAAATCCTAGTTAAAAAGCACCTCGCTCCAGGTGCTGATCACACTTGCACAGAGAAACAGGGTACACAGGTAGGCTTTGAGATTAAACCAAGAAAAGCTCATCTGAGGCTGGGGCTGTAGCTCAGCGGTAGAGTGCTTGCCTAGCATGTGTGAGGTACTGGGTTTGATCCTCAGCATCACATAAAAACAAATAAATAAAAATAAATAAAGGTTAATTCTTAAAAAAAAAGAAAGAAAGAAAGAAAAGAAAAGCTTATTTGTGTCTTAGGCTGTGGGGCAGTAAAAAGAGACCAGGAAATAGATGGTTAAAAAAAAAAAAGTCACAGAAGAGAGTAATATATATCTCCTCTGGTTCTTCTTTTGCAGTTCTGTTTTGAACCCGAAGTGGATGATGCTGGCAGGGCTAAGCCACTGAGCAGTCTGTGAAAAAGTCCCATCTTCTTGGTGGCCATTGGTGAGATAAGATGGAAGAGTCTTACAAGGATAGGACTTCACTGATGAAGGGTGCCAAGGACATTGCCAGAGAGGTGAAGAAGCAAACAGTGAAGAAGGTGAACCAAGCAGTGGACCGGGCCCAGGATGAATACACCCAGAGGGCCTACAGTCGGTTCCAGGATGAAGACGATGATGACGACTATTACCCGCCTGGAGAAACCTACGACGGAGAGGCCAATGATGATGAGGATTCCAGTGAGGCCACCGAGGGCCACGACGAAGAGGATGAGATCTACGAAGGGGAGTATCAGGGCATCCCCAGCATGAACCAAGGGAAAGACAGCATAGTGTCAGTGGGGCAGCCCAAGGGGGACGAGTACAAGGACCGTCGGGAGCTGGAGTCAGAGAGGAGAGCTGATGAGGAAGAGCTGGCCCAGCAGTATGAGCTGATAATCCAAGAGTGTGGTCACGGGCGTTTCCAGTGGGCCCTGTTCTTTGTCTTGGGCATGGCTCTCATGGCGGACGGTGTGGAGGTGTTTGTCGTGGGCTTCGTGTTACCCAGTGCGGAGACAGACTTATGCATCCCAAACTCAGGATCTGGATGGCTGGGTGAGTATGTGGTGTCATGGAGATAAAAGTTCTAGAACTGGTTTATTTGTTGAGCACAGGTGTCACCACACAGAATAAATACTTTCACGGAGAGAACTGCATTTTTTCCAACAAATTTCTATATTATGAAAAATCTTAAACATACAAAAGAACCAAAATAATTTTACAGTGAACACCTCTAGATAGCCCCCACCTAGAGTTAACATTTATTATGTTTTCTTTATCTCCTATCTGTCCATGGATCCAACTTATTTGTATGCATTTCAAAGTAAAGGAGAGCAATGTATTTTAACTTATACGATTATAATAAGCCACACTGCTTAATGACAGGATACATTATAAGAAGTGTGTCATTTTGTCTTTGTGCAAATATCCTAGAATGTACTTACACAAAGATGGCTACAACGTCCCTAGATGATATAATCTTATGGAAACATAATCATAAATGCAGGCTGTCATTGACTGAAATGCCATTTTGTGGCACTTTGGTATACAGCTTGACTTCCAAAGATATATCATTATATAAAACTCATTTGACACGTTTATAAATACAGAGGTTAGTTAATTCTGTAAAACGCCGACCAATGTGATTTTAAGTTTTACATATAATACTATTGTTTAAATATTCTTGCTATACCCTGCTAAACTTTATTTTTCCTATACTCTATGTGAATGTTTGCTTATTTTTTCAACTAAGCTTATTCACAGAATTTTTTCTAGGTCACTTAAAAAAAATCTATTTCAAGTTTTGTGCCTTTGTGCCTAAGCTAGAAAAACTGAATTTCCTCATATGATTTCAAATGTATTTCAAGTTACATTAATATTTAAATTCTGTGTTAAAAATAGTATGACCTCTCTATAAAATAGCTAGATAGCAGATTTGATTTTTCTGTGAAAGTTGCCACACATCCAAGATTCTTACAAAGATGTAGTTAACACTCCCTGAGTTTGTGCAAGAAGAAATAAGAAGACTGAAAAACATACACACAGTGGGGTGTTCTGACAGTTTGAGTCCACTTCAAATACATAGTACACTAAAGCAGGAGAATTTTCAAACTCCTCTTGCAAATTCAGCCTCAGAGAACATGTTTATGTACATGTAAAATGTTTCCATTTCAGAATCTGCAAATACTTAGTACATATGTTGCCAAGGGAATTTAAACTTTAGGTTAAAAAACAAAAAGTGTGAAAACCTAACTTTACTAAGTAATGTTATAATCAATGATGCTGAGAAATTTTCTGAGTGATTAAAATTAAATGTCATTTCTTTTCTCCCTGATAACACGAGACAGAGTCATGAAGGAGAGAGGATTTACACCATTTTATTCTTTTAATACTTGTTTCTTTTCTAAGCTGCATTCCTAGAATTAATTTGTTTCTTTTTAACTAAAAGAAATGGATCCAAGAAAGCAGTCAACAAAGGATCAAGGGGTGGTATTTCAGAGTGTGGTTTGCATGTTTGTTGTAGATGCACTGGTGTGATCAACCATCACATGGAGACCTCACCATGCCTCAGAGGAGAGACTTGGTGATTCATCAAATAGATCATTTCAGCAGATCTGTTGTGTATCCAGCACTGCATTTTGTTTATGTTTGTTTATTTGTCTCCGGTGATCAAGTCTATCAGTGTGAACCTGAGCACCTAAATTTTTCAAGATTTTGCTAAAGGAATGTATCTGCAGAATGTTGCAAGAAGATAGATCCTTAGAAATATATCCACACAGATATTTAATCATTGTTGGCTTAAATTTAGAAGTTATGATGCTAGTTAATGTTGGAAACATTACAGAAAAATCTAGGCCCAGCTACCCTCATGCCTTTGTCTTCTGGGTACTGCCAGAAGTACTTTGTCTTCTCGGAGCACAGAATTATATAGAGTTCTATCAGCCTGTCCACCAAGCCCAGTACCCCTTAATGATGAGACACATCCGCAGGTGGCATTCAGAAGTGTAGATAATGCTGCAGAACAATAGGAGCTCAGATTTTTCATGTGTTCATAAATGCTACCTGATTTACTGAATTACAAATGTGTCCCCAGGAGTGTATAGTTTCACTCAAAGTTGTGAGTCCCCAACAGAAGCATTTTAATGGTTTCATAACTGTGCCTTCCAGACTTGCATTTCAATTATTTCGCCATTGTAATTTTACTCATAATTGCATTCTAACAGAGTCTCTTTAGACAAGCATTTAAATTGTTTTGCCATTTTCATTTTATCAGATAATAGCTTGGTAATATAATTACCACACTAAGTCAGAGCAATGGGATCAAAATGCAAAAAAGAAATATGCATGACCCATGTTTGGTGGCACTTTGTGAACATGGATTTGCAAAATAATTTTTCATTTGTTAATAAGTATTGTGTCATTTTCCTCAAGGACGACCAGGAATAAAAATATGGCCCAGTTTATATTTTAATTACTTGGGCGATTGATCCTCTCTTTGTGTTTGCTCTAAGATTGACTTAAAGTAGCTAAGGACAAATCAGGTCTACATGTGCCAATGTGTGTGGTCTTTGTGTATAACACCTAATTGGGCTGGAAGAAGGTAGAGTAAATATTTAATTACCTAATGAACTGCTCTTTGGGGAAATAAATGGCTTTCGTTTTAAATAATCCATTCTCTATTGCCAAAGTCTATTTATTAAATCCTTTAGGAAAAAACAGGACAAAGAGCTTTTTAAAAAAGACAAGCTTTCCCTATCCAAGAAATTTTTATAGTCCAATGTGGAAAGATTGCAAATATGTGCAGATTTCCAGAATAAGGAAGCAAGTACCAGTACCCAAAAAGGAAGTAAATATAAATAAAAAGGAGAGAGTAGGTCCAAATCTTCATCACATCGGATTAGGCCCCAACTTCCTTAACAAGACTCCTAAAGCGCAAGAAATAAAAGCAAGAATCAATAAATGGGATGGATTTAAACTAAAAAGCTTCTTCTCAGCAAAAGAAACAATGAGATGAACAGACAGCCTACATTCTGGGAGCAAATTTTTGCCACACACACATCAGATAGAGCACTGGTCTCCAGGATATATAAAGAACTCAAAAAACTTAACACTAAAAACACAAATAACCCAATCAATAAATGGGTTAAGGAATTGAACTGACACTTCACAGAAGAAGATATACAACAAATATATATAAAAAAATTTAACATATTTAGCAATTAGAGAAATGCAAATCAAAACTACTCTCAGATCTCATCTCATGCCAGTCAGAATGGCAATTATCAAGAATACAAACAACAATTAAGTGTTGGTGATGTTGTAGGGGAAATGGCACACTCAAACATTGCTGGTGGGACTGCAAATTGGTGCAACCTATCTGGAAAACAGTATGGAGATTCCTTAAAAAACTTGGAATGGAACCACCATTTGTCCCAGACATCCCACTCCTTGGCCAATACCCTAAAGACTTAAAAACAGCATAGTACAGTAATGCAGCCACTTTAATGTTTATAGCAGCACAATTCACAATTGCTAAACTGTGGAAGCAACCTAGATGCCCTTCAATAGATGAATGGATAAAGAAACTGTGCTATATATACACAATGGAATATTACTCAGCAATAAAAGAGAATAAAATTATGGCATTTTCAGGTAGATGGATGGAATTGGAGAACATCACGCTAAGTGAGGTAAACCAATCCCAAAAAACCAAAGGCCGAATGTTCTCTCTGATGAGTGGATGCTGATACATAATGGGAGTGGGGATGGGGAGCATGGGAGAAATGGAGGAACTTTGGATGGGCCAGGGGGGAAGTGGGAGAGGGGAGCGGGAATGGGAGTAGCAAAAATGGTGGAATGAGATGGACATCACTACCCTAGGTGCATGTATGAAGACACGAATGATGTGACTTGTTTGCAACCAGAGAGATGGCAAATTGAGTTCTATATATATACTATGACTTGAAATGCATTTAAAATAATAAATAAATAAATTGATGATAAAAAATAAATAAATAAAATACCCATGCACTTTTTTAAAAAAAGACAAGCTTTCCTTATCCAAGAAATTTTTATAGTCCAATGTGGAAAGATCACAAAAATATGCAGATTGCCAGAATAAGGAAGCAAGTACCAGTACCTAAAAAGGAAGTAAATGTAAATAAAAAGACTTCAAGCAGGAATAATTCATTAAGGGGTACGGCTCTGACGGAGGCAATGGGAGGAGGACTGGATTTGGGAGCTGTTCTAGAGTCAGCAAGGACTTGTTAACTGATTAGTTTTGAAGGAGATGGAGGGAATCAGTTAGTGAAAGGAAGGCAATTTATCAAATTAGGTAATTCAGAGTACAGCTGCAACAGGAGAGAGGAAGATGAGAAGTATAGTTTTAAACATTCTCACTTGGAGGTCCTTGAGGAGGATTGAAAAGGAGTATCAATGGGTTGCTTCCCATCTAGGCTGAAATGCCTGAAGGTTATCATTTAAGATAACAACGCCAATGACCTTAACCAGAGAGAGGCTGGTTTCCTGCTGCATGCCATTTATGAGGCTTGTGGTAGAGGATATGTCATGAAGGAGGCTGAGGAGAAGCCAAAGATAGAAGAGTCTGACAGTTGCTGGAAGAGGGAAGGGAGACACAACTCTCAAGTGCTGCAGAGTCTTGCAACAAAGACTGAAACCACCCGGGCGCGGGGGCGCACGCCTGTAATCCCAGCACTTTGGAAGACTGAGACAGGAGAATCGCGAGTTCAAAGCCAGCCTCAGCAACGGCGAGGTGCTAAGCAACTCAGTGAGACCCTGTCTCTACATAAAACACAAAATAGGGCTGGGGATGTGGCTCAGTGGTCGAGTGCCCCTGAGTTCAATCCCCAGTACCAAAAAAAACACAAAAGAAGACTGAAACCAATCTCTTAAGTCTGGCAATTAATTTATGGACTGCTACAAATGGCTCTTCAGATGAACACAGTGAGTAAGGCTGGAACTTTTTAAAGTCTATGCATTGGGTGATGTGGCAATGGGTTCTTAAGATTTCCAGCCCTTGGTCACAGTAGGGGGGGCTCTCACAGAAGTAAGACACTCTTCCTTCCTGTGGCTGGGGCTTACAGTGGATACTGGTGAGTGAGTCCCTTTGTGGGGCCACAACTGACTTGATCCCTATTCAACGGTTGTTGAGATGGGTAGATTGGGGGGTTCTGAAGCAGGAAGGACATGTGACCATTTCAAGCTCAGCCCTACTCCAGCTTCAGCCCACGAGAGCAGAACAAGCACAATATTGGCAGCTCTTACCGTCTACATTTCCATCAGAGGGGCTGGTTGCCATTTGTGGCTTATTTCCTCTTAAGACCCACCTAGTGAAGCACAATCCCTATTGGTTCGACTGCTTTCTTGCTGAGGGTTCCAACAAACAATAGTTAAGAACCAAAACATTATCATGGCCAGGCGTTGAGTAGTACAAAATAGACGGAAAACAACATCTTATACCCTAAAACACTCTTGATAACTAAGCCTGAACTACACAGTGATTAACATTCTGTATAGTTTCTTTTATTCTTTTGAAAGCAAACAGCAACTGTAATTCCTTATTTCCACATGCATTAGTAATTTTTAGGACCAGAGCTTTAGTAGCATAGGTGGGACAGAGGCAAGTTGCGATAGGATGACAAGTGAATGGTGTTCAAAAAACTGGGGAGAGAGAGGGTGGATCAGTGTGTGGTACATAATAGGATCTCAACAAATATTTTTTGAATACATGAATGACAGTTTCTGAGATATTTAAGACTTTGAGACCTCATTGGTATGAACATATCTAATGTAGGAATGTGTTGTTTTGAATTCGAACTCATCAGTAGCAGAGGCAACAAGAGAAAGCCATTTAGATGTTAGCAGTTTCCTTCCAAATTCTGCTCAGGGTTGGAGTACCCTGTTCTAAGGATTTGTCCTACTTGATTTCATGGCTATGTCTATCTCTATGGCAGGGAAAGATACAAGGCATTCTTGGCCAGTAGTCTCTGAACACTGTAGCTAAGACCTCTCATGCCAACTCCATTCTCCAAAGCAACTTGAGGATTTCAATTCTTTTTCTAGAATTTATCCATCAGAAATGTGGAAATGTGTTTGCCAAAGGTGCCAGTCTTCTTAGCTATTCTATTTTTCATTCTAATTGGCCAATTAGCATTCTGGGTTTGTTTGTTTTTATTTTGTGTTGGAGATCAAACCCATGGCCTTGTGCATCGTGGGGCATTCCAGCCACTGTCTCTTTTCCCCTGTTCATTTTGATGAGGCTGCTGTTGGAAGCTCATATCCTGGGTTGCAATTTGCAGCATCACCTGGGTTTCCTAGATAACTATCCCATAAGCAGTGCATACTAGTTTTCCTTTAAAATGTCAATGATATTAGCTAGAAATAACTAGACTTGATTGGTATTACTGGGCAAAAATAAAGTTAGACCAAAAATATCAAAGCATTTAAGTCTATACACATATAGATGGAGTATCATTTGACTTTTTTTTTCATTTTCAGAAGCTCTTGAAAGTTTTAAAGATATTTCTAAATGATTCTAGAATACATATAGATTCTTACAAACTTAGGATATATTTTTGGATAGAAACAGAGCAGTGGTTTGCATTCTATGTAATTCTTTACTGTCAATTGTCAGACTTATTTGGCATTCTCGTATCTTCTGCTGACATCTAGAATATTTATTCAGCAAAAATGTATTGAGCATCTACTGTGTGACAAGCCTTCTAGTCTCTAGAGATGTGATAATAAATAAAGCAGAAAATAACTCTAGTAAACTCCATGCACGTCTTTCAACCTCTCTATGGTTTTTACCTGGATTTTGGAATTCCTTGGAACGTGGCAGAATTCCTCCCCACCCCCTTTCTCCTCTCTCTTCCATGTCCTCCTCCTTCATTTAGCACTTAAAGTAAGGATGGTTTCCTTAGGGGGTGGGGATGGATAGATATGTCCTGAACCATCACACTTTAAGATCCTTTTTCTCCACTCTTCTATATGCATCCTCATTCCTTTAGGTATTAATCAAAAAAGAAATATTCTGTTGGGATTTCTAGCTGCTTTACATAGAGATAGCTGTATCTAATTTCCTGAAATAATCAGCATCAAGTTTCTGAGATGCCCCCAGTTTTTAGCTCCATTGACTGTTGTTTGCCACTGGACTGCTAGCAGAACACAGTGACTGGTGCAATGTGCACTGAGCCAGTGGTTTTTGCATGTTTATAGCCCTTTCTCGGTGTTGCAGGGTAAACTATCATGTCCAAGCTGATAACAAAGAGTGATATAGGGGCTGGGGTGGTGGCTCAGTGGCAGAGTGCTTGCCTAGCATGTGTGAGGCACTGAGTTCAATTCTCGGCACCGTATATAAATAAGTCATAAAGGCCTGTTGACAACTTAAAATATTTTTTTAAAAAGAGTGATACAGGTTTTTCTCTTTTAACTTTTTTCCAAAATGTTGTTCATTTGGTATATGGGAGTGCTCTAAATTTTAAGACCTATAACTTTGTACCCTAAATTGCAGTTTTCAAGGTGAGCAGCAATCTCCCCTACTTGATTTCGGTTGTCAGTGTCTACTTCGGTAACTTTCACTGAGCTTTGATTTGTGTTGTGAATGTTCCCTCTGGCTCTGTTCAGCCACTCAGCTGTCACATCAATACTAATTGGAATTAAAAAGTTATTGGCTCATAGAGTACATCCTGTCCACCAACACTAGCAAAATCTTATTTGGATCCATTATTGCCAAATTGGAAAAGAAGATTCAATAATTCATTGCCATTATAGGCCTGCATCTTATTTCCTCTAGTCTTTTGCATTCTCGTAAGAGGAAAGAAATTTCTAACATCAGAGTGGATCTGGACCAAGTAGCCCAAAAAGACTCCTTCATCCTCAGTCTGGTGCATTTTCACAAGACAGGAAATGAGCAGAAACTTTACAGCACATTCCTTCACGGCACTGCCAACAAGCAGTGTTCTAGGACTGAGAGTGAGGTACAAAAATATCCTTCTGCTAACCCAGCTGTCACTCAGGGGCTTCCCACAAAACAGCTCTGAACCTGGAGGCTGATTCTTTCATTCTTGCATTCCAGTTCCACTGGGAGACTGGCATTATATAACCTGATTCAGTCTGGGACTGTGCCTGAAGTCACTTTAAAATTTGGTGATGTGCTGTCAGTTTGGAGCATTTGTTTATGTGGAGTTGGGTTTAAATAAGGTAACTGAATTGTTAATCACCTATTAACTGGATCATGCCAAATACAAATAACATAGACTCGTAGGTTTGATTTCCAGATATCAAGAAGCAGTTGCACCTTTTCAATTTAATATCACAATATTTTCAGAAAAGGGAAAGAGCCTTTCATGACCCAAGCTTCCTGCAGAACACTGGGGAGATAGGAGACTACTCCATTGTACTCATTCTAAGAAGTTAGTCTGAGAAATCACTGATGTGAGTATTCCCAAACCATATATGTGCAAACTGACATTTTTACTTCAAGAACTTAGAGATCTCTTTTTGGCCTTTAAGATAGTGAGAGGAAAAAGTAAGAGGTCCCTGGGTGCAACTCTTAACCTTTGATTTCAAAACTGAGGCCTCTAATGGAATAGAAAATGATAATGAAGTGAGTTCTTCTAATTTAAAAATTTTTTTAATGAATGGAATTTGCTCTCAAATAGAATTTAATGATCTTTACAATATTTTCACATTTCTATTTTGATCCTAGTTAATGTGCTTATAGTCATGGCTATAATTATTATGCAGATATAGTTTAGTTGATCTTCACTTGATTAACGTCTTAACATTATTTTACGCAGACATTTTGGATGGCCAATACAGTCAGTTGTGGACTTTTGTAAGTACATGGCCACATAACATGTGATTCTGGTAACTTGCTTAGCTGTCTTGGTGCTGAGCATTTGAATGGTCCAGTTGTTGGCTGATTATATGAAACTCATGTGTTTTAGTCAGCTTTTTTTGCTGCTGTGGCTAAAAGACTCAACATGAACAATTTAAGAGGAGGAAAAGTTTATTTGGGGACTCACGGTTTCAGAGGTTTCAGTTCACAGACAGCCAGCTCCATTCCTCGAGGCTTGAGGTGAGGCTGAACATCATGGTAGAAAAGCATGGCAGAAAGAAGCGGCTCACACGATGATCAGAGAGCAGAGAGAGAGAGACTCCACTTGCCAGATATAAAATATATATCCAAAAAGTACATCCCCAATGGCTCACCTCCTGCCTTCAGTTACCACTCAGGCAATCCCCATGAGGGGATTAATTCACTGATTGGGTTAAGGCTCTTATAACACAATCATTTCTCCCCTAAACCTTCTTGCATTTTCTCATTCATGAGCTTTTGGGGGACACCTCACATCCATGCTTCAATTAATATCATTAAAATGACTCTTTTGTTTGGGACTTTTACTTGGCATGTTTTTTTCCTGAAGTGTAATTGAAATAGTTATTAATAAGCACAAAATATTTTAATCCCTTTTTTCAAAATCATGAATGAAAGTAATGTTGAAAGGAACCAAAGAACATAAGCACATCTGTAATCCCAGCGGCTCAGGAGGCTGAGGCAGGAGGATCACAAGTTCAAAGCCAGCTTCACAACTTAGCAAGGCCCTAAGCAATTTAGAGAGACCCTGTCTCAAAATAAAAAATGCAAATTGCTGGAGATATGGCTCAGTGGTTAAGTGACCATGGGTTCCATCCTTGTACTAAGAAAAAAAAGTTGAAAATTGAAAATTAAAAATGACACAGGCCCAGGGAATGGACAAAGCTGAGTAAAATGTCCTTTGCATATTCTCCAAATGTGGTGCCTTTTCAACATTTTTTAAAAGAAGCAGGTTGCAATAACTTTGAGGAAAATGTGTTAGTGCACACAGGGGCATACATTCATGGTGAGATGATGAGGTACAGAGAGAAAGTGAAGCAGGTCTTGTTTTATGTGCTTGCTTGATTTCCAAATAGTGACATCACCCCAAACCTCTTACCCCAAACTGAGCTCATTCCCCCATGTCCAATGTTTCTCAGCAGGCATGCCAGTAAAAGGGACAAATTTTTGCTATGTCTCACACTGTCTCACACATGAAAGAATGGTTAGCATCTGTGGCCTTTGTCCACCAAATGTGAACAGTGCCTCCCAGGCATAATTTGAAACATATGCCTGGCTGCCTCCAGAAAAGGCCCATCAAACACAGATTTCCAAATGCTTCTCCCCATGGGGCAATAGGCCCAGGGCTTGGTGTCTGGTGGTGGCATTTCCACAATCTAGTAGATACTAGAGTTTAAGGCAGAGGAAACAGAAGTGACATCTCTTGTGTTGGCTTTCTGCCCTCCAGAAATGGTTAGCTGTTCTGTGTCTTCTAGAAATTCAATTGTAATATCAGGATCTTCTGCTTGTCTTGACAACTGTCTTGAGTCTTTCTCTAAGGAATGTGTATTGGAAAACCAGGCAGGTCAATCACCGAGCTGTTCTTAGCACCACACACCTTAGAAAAGAAAGCAATTTAATGTTCTCATAAACACACTTGCTCTGAGAAAGAGAAAAGTGTAAGGCAAATAAGGGGACACATGTCAGGGCCAGTGTTGTGGCAGTAAGAACCTGCCTCTTATAATTCCCAGACTGAGCTTGCTTTTCAAAAGAGCACATAGTCTTGGATGGTGGTGAGAGTTGCACAGTGTGAACATTACTTAACATCACTGAACTGTACACCTAAAAAGGGTTAAGATGAAAAATTTTATATTACATATATTTTACCACAATAAAGAATGCAGTCTTCCTGTGCACACTAGGAATGATCAAATATTTCTAAATATTGGAATATTGCTTATTTCTGCCACAAATTTTATTTTTTTTTTCACCAAGATAGAGCCTGGAAGCAGTTATACTCACAGCTGAGAAACTGCTGAAAGTTCTTATGAATGCACTTTCCTTAGCCAACTTATCTTGAGGGGTTGCTATGTACAGTTAGTTGTGGTTGTTGAGGGGCTGAATTCATCAAGTTGTTTATCCTGGTTTGGGGCTCTTTCTACCCACTGAGAGGAGGGGATAACTTCTAATTTTTCTACCTGAGAGGTCCTTTTTGTAAATCATCCACCCTGATGAGCACCTTTCCATAGTCCTGTGCCAAGAATCTGTCACTTGCTGACCAACAGTAGGTAGTGGGGAATTTGATGATACAAAAGGAGAAGGGGGATAATAAGCCATCGTCATACCCTTCCAAGAATTTATGACAGATGCAAACTATTCAGAAGAGGAGAAAAGATTAAAAACAAAACATACAAAAAATGCAAATATAATTTAGTAAGCATTCATATAAGCAGTTATAGTTGTGGGTATTAAGTCAGATTAGTATGAGGTTTATTTTAGCTAATCCTATGTCTGATTAGATTAAATATTTTTGAGGGGCTGGGATTGTAGCTCAGCGGTAGAGCGCTTGCCTCGCATGCGTGAGGCCCTGGGTTCGATCCTCAGCACCACATACAAAGCAATAAAATAAAGACATTATGTCCATCTACAGCTAAAAAAATATTTAAAAAAAAATATTTTTGAAATGTTGAGAAATAAGAGAATTTTGAGTTTGTAAATGCATTGTATTTTGATGACTCACAGTAATAGAATTGGAGAAAATGAACCTAAAAGGGACTCTGGGTCTATGAAAAATTCCTCACTCAGAGGAACTTCAGTTCCATTCCCATTAAGGGAGCATTCATCTATTTGTGGCCCAGAAATTGTTGAATTTTGTTTTGGAAAAAAAAAATGACTAGAAAATGATTTTTACAACTTCTATAATCACAGAGTTCACAGTCCTATTGGTCTCCCTACGGTCCTAATCCCTTAGGACTTAAGGCAGCTTGGGACCCCTATCATCAGTCCCTTACCACCTGGAGCTTATGTTTGGCTCAACAGAATGGGTGTGCACTTGGCTCCTATAAAGCTGCCCTGCTTTCCTTTGAGTAGAACTGTCTGAGAGAGTGGGAAAGCCTCCTCTTCACTTCTTCTGAGTCAGGCTGGTGCTCCGCAAAGCCCAGATGGAGATCTGAGAAGACACCAGGATGGGCGCCTAAGACCTTGTAGGAGGGCTTTTCTCAAATGTCTCCACTCGAGATCATTGCTAGGGTCCCATTCCAGTACTAACCTATGTGTTAGGCATCTCAAAGGCAGGACATGAAATGAAATCCAAAATTAGGGGAGTGGCCATATTCAAAATGTGCCACTTTTAGTCTCCCAAGTGGGGTGCTTGGGCCAAGATCAGGCTGGTGTGATAAAAACGGTGCCTTTGGGTGGTGCGGTACCAAGCCTGGAAAAGACTTTTTCTTTTTTGCCTGTCTTGCATTCGCTCACAGTGATTTTTTAATGTTGTCCTTAATAACTGACATATCAATATTATTATATATTAAAAAGAAAAGTTTCATTTGGGCAAAATGGGCTCTTCTAGTTCTACCACTGAGAAGGAAGTTCTCACTCAAACATAGTATAAACCAGCCTTCAATGTGACCAGGCTGGGGCTTAGCTGAGTGGTCAGCATCCATCTGTGCCATCAGCTCTGGCAGCTAACATCACTAAACAGGAAGGAGGGAAGAAGAGCATCTGCTCCAGCTGTGCCACGGGAAGAGTGTGTGGAGAGCAGGACTAAGCTATAGCCACTGAAGCTTTTGCAGAGATTGCTACACAATGGGTGGGGTCCAGTGGCTCACCTTGGTAACCCTTGGACAGTACTTGGGAGAATTATTCTGTGCTATCCTGTAAATAGCACAGGAGCAAGCTCTTGGAGGAGAAGTTAAAGAGGCTGTTAAATACTCAGTGTGCTCTTGATGAAATTAGGAAGGTAAGATGTGAAAGATGCATTTTGCCCTACTTAGTGTGGGATGTCAATAAGGTACTTAAAAGTGAATGCTGGGGCATGTTTTTCTTCTAAGATTTTTGTTAAAGATCTTTGGGAGATCAAACATTTCAAAAATATTTCTGTAGCATTTGAATAACCCAAGATCAACACACAAAATAAGTTATATTCCTGGTGGCTTTTAGTATTTAAATTTAGGTAATTTTAAGTACAAGAAAGAGAGAAAAAGATGCTTGAGATAAAATCTTTATCAAGATTATCTTAGTCCTTGGGAGGAACTTGCTGTACCAAAGTGAAAATGAATTCTGTGTGTCCCCTTTTCTGGAGACAGGCTGATACCACGTGATGCAGAGGCCTGTCCTTGCCCCAGTTAATAGGAGCATGGCATGGCTGTGGAAGGGGGCAGGGATCCAGGAGTGAGAGTTCAAGGTTTAAGCTCCCAAGCAAGGTGTTAGGAGCTGATTCTTTTACCTTTCTCCAGTGACTAAGTAAAATCAAAGCAACCCAAGAGGCCTCCCCTCTCCTCCTGGGAGATAGTGATGGCATCATCAAGACAATGAAGTATATTTGGAAGAGTTTGGAAGAGGGTGGTTTCACCCCAGATTCAACAATCCCATTTACCCCTGTGGCCTTATGTTTAAGCTTTCCCCCTAACACTTTTGGGCCATATTATCAAATATCTCCCTTCTTGACTTCTGTAAGTTCATTTGGGTTTGTGGGACAATGATCTCTCTCCTTCTAACCCTTAAATAAAAATCTAAAAATTCAGATGGAACATGGAAATGCAGTAGGTTTCACTCCATGCGCAAAGCAAGCTCATTTCTCTCCAGCTTAATACCTCCTGACAGGAATTGAGCTAAAATATGTTGAAGAGACCCACCTCAAGGGGCATCAACATCATCTATTTCTTAAGTAAAGCAGGGATGGATGCAACCAAGCCCTGTGCTATTAGTTTTGTTCAAAATTAGAAGAAAAAAGAGATGATAGAGAAACTGAACATCAAGAAATAAAAGCAAAGTAAAATAAGAAAACACAAATAGGAAATGGACATATGCACAAAAAGTCATAAAGATAAAAGCGGTTCAGTCCTGATAAATGCTACATACGACCTGGCTAAGCCTTGAAAACGTGATGCTCCAAGAAGTAAGCCACACACAAAAGGACAAAGATCATATGATTTCGTTTATGTGAATTATATAGAATAGGCAAATTCACAAGCCAGAATAGAGATTAGAACTAACAGGGGATGCAGGGGGAGGGATAGAGAGGAGAACCGGGAGTGGTTGTTCCATGTTTACGCAACTTCTACTTGGGGAGATGAAAAAGTTTTGGAAGTAGTGGTGATGGTTATGCAACATCATGAATATGATCAACACTACTGAGTGCACACTTAAACATGGTCAGGGCTGGAAATATAGCTCAGGGTTTCAGCAGGTGCTTAGCATGCTTGAGATTCTGAACATAATCCCTTTGCCCCATCCTCTAATAGTTAAAATGGTAAATTTTAGGTTCCATAAGTTGTTTTTGTTTTGTTTTTTGGTACTGGGGATTGAACTCAAGGGCACTCGACCACTGAGCCACATCCCCAGCCCTATTTTGTATTTTATTTAGAGACAGGATCTCACTGAGTTGTTGAGTGCCTCACTGTTACTGAGGCTGGCTTTGAATTTGCCATCCTCCTCTCGAGCTGCTGGGATTACAGGCATGCACCACTGCACCCAGCACCCATAAATTTTAACATAATACGATTAGAAGGAAGTCCTTTTGGAGGTGACAGGGTGATCCTAGTCCTACCTGCTAGTTCACCTATCTCCTGTGTTTAAAGAGACACAGGAACTGATCATAAATTGTATAGATCCCCAGCACACACACACACACAAACACACACCCCAAAAAGGACTATAAGCAGCTATTCTTGCCTCATTTCTGGAAGCTGCAAAGGAATCAGGGTCCTGATGGGGCCCCAATTCTTTGTCAGTGACAGCTATTTTTGTAGCATTTTTCCTGAGGGACTCCATAATAATTCAGGGCATGGGGCTGACCATCAGACTCTCCCATATATGTCGGACTGCTAAAATTCTGTTGGACTTCCTGGGAAGTATTTGAGAGTGAAAGTTGGGACTTGGATGTGGATAAATTATGCTATTTGAAACCCAGAAGGGAACAAAAATACAAGCTAAAACATTCTGTAAGTAATTTTAAATTCGCTTGGAGTCAGATAACCATTAGATTTAGAAATGTAATTTCATTTATGTGATTTTTTTTGTGAAGTTAGGTATTTATTGAGGATTTGTTTTATGTTAATAAAAACTTGTCTCTTCAAGAGTCAAAACTCTTCTTGCTTAAGTTTATTTTTTAAATGGAAATCAAAGTGTTTTGTATACTTTCTTAATACCACATATAATTTAAATGCATCCCAGCAATTCATTTTGCTCTTTGTATAATATATTTTTTCTTGTATTCCATTTTTCGCTATGCTGTCAGTACTGCCATTTTAACTGCCTCTAATTCATCCCTTGCTGTTTCTTGCGATAGATGAGGAAGCTAATTGTACTTGTTAAGAGTTATATGGAAAAAAAAAAAAAAAGAGCAAATAGCAGTGGAGTAATTGGTTGGCTTTACAAATGGGGCTTTGTGCCAGATATTTGGGATGTCCAAAAATCAAGTTTAAGCATCTGGCAGAGTAGGCTAAGGTCACTGGAAATTTGGCTTTTGGAATGCTACTGTATATATTTCTTCTCCAACTGTAAATAGCTCCCTGTAAATAAGGTTAATGATCAATTATGTATAGATTAGAAAAGTCAAGTCGCCAGCTTAAATTATAGGTTGGAGGAAGGTAAAAACAAATGGTTCAAGAAGTTAAAATTAATACAAAATAGATTTAAAACTTTGACATTTTTAATTCCCTTATTCTTTGTGATCTGGTCATTGCTGATAACTCTTCCTATCATCCTCTGGGCTCCCTCCCTAAAGGTCCCTTGTGATGGAGATTCTTGTCTCCCCTGCTGTTCTGTCACTGCTGTTCTGATATTCTTGGGAGGATGTAGATGGTTGGCTCAGGTCACATAATGTCCATGGTTGGTTAGTATATGGGCTGGTGTAAACTCCTGTAAATGACATTCAAAACTCAAGGACAATCTGGGCTTGCTGTATTTTTT
>CM053405.1:50060213-50078664 GCA_028644305.1 Xerus rutilus | reverse complement strand
AAAAAACTGAGTAGTCAGCACACAATTTTTAAGAGACATTTAACAACGAGGCAGAAAATAATAAAGTTTAAATAGCATCAAAACCACACAGGACCTAACAGACATGCATAGAATACTCCATCAGTATCAGAATATTCTTCAGTGAATGTGAGACATTCTTCAGAGCAAACCATATGCTAAGACATAAAACAAAACTCAATAAATTTTAAAGGATTTAAATACAATTTTCACCCTTATTCCAGTAGAATGAAATTAGAAATCAATAACAGAAAGAAATTTGGAAAACTCACAAATATGTGGAAATTAAGCAACAAACTCCTATATTACTAACAGAGAAAAGAATAAATAAAAAGATAATTAGAAACTACTTTAAAATGAATGAAAATGAAGAAACAAAGTGCCAAAACTTGTAAGTTACAGCTAAAGGAGTACTTAGAGGTAAACTAGTAGCTATGAGTACCTATTTGAATAAAGAAAGATCCAAATTCAATAACCTAATGTTCAACCTTAAGACACTGGAAAAATAAGAGAAAACTAAACCTAAGGTAGTCAGAAGGAAGTAAATAATAATGTTTTAGAACAGAAAGGAATGAAATAGAGAACAGAAAAGCAATAGAAAACAAGTGAAACCCAAAGTTGGTTCTCTGAAAATATCAACAAAATTTAGAAGCCTTTACCTAGATCAACCGAGAAAAAAAGAGAAAAGACTCAATAACCAAATCAGAAATGAAAGAAGGTACGTTACTATTGACCTTACAGAAATAAGAAAGATTACAAAGAAATACTATGGACATGCCGGGCATGGTGGCGCACACCTGTAATCCCAGCACTTTGGGAGGCTGAGACAGGAGAATCACAAGTTCAAAGCCAGCCTCAGCAACTGTGAGGTGCTAAGCAACTCAGTAAGACCCTGTCTCTAAATAAAAATACAAAATAGGGCTGGGGCTCAGAGGTCAAGTATCCTGAGTTCAATCCCCAGTACCCCCCCCAAAATACTATGGACAATAAGATATCAATAAATGATATAATAGATAAAATGGATAAATTTCAAGAAGAACACAATTATCAAAACTGACTGAGAAAGAAATATACAATATTAATAGATTTATAAAAAGTAAAGAGATCGAATTTAAAAAAAAAACTACCAACAAAGAAAAGCCAGGGCCTAGATGACGTCACTGAGGAATTCTACCAAACTTTTAAAGAAGAATTAATACCAATTCTTCACAAACTATTTTTAAAACTAGAAGATGAAGGAACATTACCTAAATAATTTAATGAGGCCAGTGTTATCCTAATACTAAAAGCAGACAAAGATGTTATGAAAAAGAACTACAAACCAATATTTTTTTCTTAAACATGCAAAAAATTTGTCAACAATGTACTAGTCAGCTGCATCTAACAGCATATAAAAAGAATTATACAATTTGATCATGTGCAATTTATCTGAGTAATGCACAGCCAGTTTAATATCCAAAAGTCAATTCACATACCGTATCAATAGAATAAAAACAAAAACCACATGATCATCTCAATATACAGAAAAAGCATTTGACAAACACCTTTTAGTGGTAAAAAATCCGACAAACTAGTACTACAAGGAAACTTACTCAGTTCAATAAAAGATATCTACAAAAGGCTCACAGTTAACATCGTACTTGATTAGAAAAGCATAGGTGGTTTTGTGTAAGATCAGGAACAAGACAAGAATGTCCACACTTGCTACATTTATTCAGTGTTATACTGGAACTTCTGGCTAAGGCAATTAAGTTATAAAAAGAAGAAAACAGCATTGAGATTGGGAAAAAAAGAAGTAAGTATCTCTGTTTACAGATGACATGATCTTGTATATACAAAATCATAAGAACTCCACCCCAAACTATTAAAACTAATGAACATATTTAACAGGTTTATTAGTTTCCTAGTGTTGCTTTAACAAAGTATCACAAACTGAGTGGCTTAAACCAACAGAAATTTGTATCATAATTATGGAGGATAAAAGTCCAAACTTCAGATGCTGGGAGTCTCTCTGAGAATGAATGGAAACTTCCCTGGCATCTTCTAGCTTCTAGTGTTTGTTGGCATTTTTTGGTATGTGGATGCATTACTTCAATCTCTGCCTCTATCATTATATGACTATCTTTCCTCTGTCCCCTTCTCTGCTTCTTGTCATAATACTAGTCATAACTCCAGTAAGACCTTAACTAATTACATCTACAATGGAGTACTATGGCTTAGAACTTTAAGGCTTAGAACTTCAGCATATGACTTTGGGAATAGTATCCAACCCATAATTTTGCAAGTTATAAAATTAATTACTAAAATTAACTGGGGATTTATATACTATGAACAATCTAAAAATGATATTAAGGAAGTAATTACATTTATAATAGCATCAAAAAGAATAAAATACTTAGGAATGAATTTAGCAAGTGGAAAGCTTATGCTCTGAAAATTTTAAAGAAATGACTGAAAGAAATTAAAGATATAAATCAATTAAAAGTGCATCCATGTTCATGGTTTGTAGGATAGTATTAAGATGGAAATCATTCCTAAATTGATATATAGATTCATTGTAATCACTATGAAAATCTCAGCTGGAATTCTTCTAGAAATTAAGCAGCCAACTCAAAATTTATGTAAAATTTCATTTCTAAGATTTGTATGAAATTCTAAAATTCATATGGAATTTTGTTCTTGTATAAGATTTTGACAATCTTGAAGAAGGCCAAAATAGGAAGACTTACACTTCCAAATTCCAAAACTTACTACACAATAATGGTAATCAAGGCTATAGTACATACATATCAATGAAATAAAATTGAAAATCTGGAAATTATATGTGACTATATATACATATGGTTAACTGTTTGGTACAGGGATTGAACTCAGGAGTACTCAACCACTGAGCCACATCCCCAGCCGTATTTTGGGTTTTATTTAGAGACAGGGTCTCACTGAGTTGCTTAGCGCCTCACCTTTGCCAAGGCTGGCTTTGAACTCATGATTCTCTGGTCTCAGCCTCCCAAAGTGTGGTTAACAGTTTTTTAACAAGCGCTTAAACCACTCACTGTGGAAATGAGTCTTTTCAACAAATGATGCAAGAACAACTGGGTAGCTGCATGCCAAAGAATGAAGTTGGACCCTTACGCAAAATGAGTCAAAGACTTAAATATGTATTAACATTATAGGAACAGAACATTCAGAAGAAAATGAAACCTTCCTGATTTTTGACTTGGCAACATCTTGTTACATATGACACCAAAACACAAGCAACAAAAGAAAACTGTAAACAAATTGGACTTTATAAAAGTTAACACGTTTTATGCTTCAGTATTCTGTGGTTGAAATGGTATGACACCATCAAGAAAATTGAAAGACGGCCCACACAATGGGAGAAAATTTTTGAAATTCATGTATCAACAGAACTGTGTTCAAAATATAAAAAAGAACTCTTTACAACACAATAGGAAAAAGAAATAATTCACCTAAAAAATGAACAAATACTATGAGTAAATGGAAGAAAGATCAACAAGAGAAGGGAATAGAGGGGGAAGGGAAGGAAAGGGAACGAGAGGTACTGGGCTCAGAATTAGAATAAGGTATATTCCATGTTTGTACAATTACATCAAAATGGATTCTACTATCATGTATAACCAAAACGAACCAATACAATAGACAAAAAAATGAACAAAGGACTTTCACAGACATCTTCCCAAAGATCTTCAAATGGCCAGTGAGCATGTGAACAGCATTAGTCACTAAGAAATGCAAATCAAAACCACATAATATATCATTTCCTGACCACTACAATGGCTAGATGGAAAACTCAGATAATAATGTGTTAACAAGGATTTGGAGAAATCAGACCCCACATGCTCTGCTGGTGGGAGTGTAAAATGTTGCAGTCACTTTGGGAAAAGTTCTGTCAGTTCCTCACAAACTTACTCATAGAGTTATCATGTGACCCAATAATTCCACTTCCAGATATATATCCAAGAGAAATGAAAACCGAAATCCATATTGAACTACACAAGTATCTGTAGTAACATTATTTATAATAGATAAAAAGTGGAAACAACCAATGTCCATAAACTGATGAATGGATAAATAAAACTTGGTATATGTATTGAATGGCATATTAGAGCTGCATGCTACAACCTGGATGAACTTGGAAAATATTATGTTAAGGTAAAGAAACCAGTCAGAAAAGACCACTTATCATATCATTCCATGTATTTAAAATGTCCAGAATAGGCAAAATTATAAAGACAGAAAGTACACTGTGGGCTGCTTAAGAGGAATGGGAGGATGCAGAGGGTGCCAAGGGCTAGAAGAAATAGGGTTTATTTTTTAAGGGATAAAAATATTCCAAAATTGACTGAGGTGGAGGTTGAATATACTAAGAAGTATTGAATTTTACACTTTAAATGGATGAACTGAATTATATCTCCATAAAGACTTGTTAAAGTAGACATGCAGTGTTGCTTGGGAAGCTGACTGGTTTGCTTTATAAAGTTAAGCCAATGTATATTTGTACATATTCCTCATATGCAGTGCTATTTTATATGACTATAAAATCCAGGACAGAAACAAGAAAGTTCTGGGATCTTATCACCTACTTCTCCAGTTTGAAATTCAACCTGTTACTCGGTTCTGTCAGCTGTAGCCTAAATTTTCATGTCACTGATCATTTTACTTGGGCTATTTATAGTCTTTAGTCTGATACTCTTGCATAAGTTTGGCTTAGAATGGGAAAAAAAGGCTATTTGCACATTAATAAGTTCTATGAGCCAGTAGGTGAATAAGAGTATTGAAACACCAAAGGTGAATTTTAAATATCTCATTGACATGGTGATAGGGGAGGATATTGTCAGATAATGATATTCCTGAGGGTGAGGCAAGGTTAACTCTTTAGCCCTAATATATTCTTTCCCCCCTGAAGTGTTCAATAAATGTCTCCAAGGAAATAAGTGTGTGTTTTATTATTGTTAGGATTTTTATGTAGTGATGTTATAAATATTGTAATTTACTTTAATAATTTAGTAGTTGTCTTTTAGCATCCACAATACTCTAAATGCTATAGGGAGCAAATAAAAAACAGGTATAATTCATCAGAGCCTTTGCGCTAGGAATCAGGAGCCCAGGGTTTCTTCAAAGTCAGGTCACTGATTAGCTTTATCCAGACTCATCTAACAAGTGAAAGGTTTATCCCAGATACTTCCTGACAGTCTTATCAGCTCCATCTCTCTGATGCTGAGATCTTATAGAAGATGAATTACTTTGTGTGTTTTAAGAAGAAGAAAGTTGGTAAAAGTAGTGCATCAATTTCATATGGTGTTCTATCAGACAATTGGGTAGTGCTGGCACTTGTGAGGGTTTAGCTGGCTTAGTAGACTAAGCCCTGGAATGTTTCATGACTCATGAAACCTCAAGTGCTTGATGTTGTCTTTTCACTATGAATGCCTTTGCTCCCTCTGCTTAACGGCCTATAGTCTAGAGAACAGTTTTCCCCAAACTGGATCCTATGAAGTATTGGTTACATTTCTTTACTGTAGGACTCCTTAGAGCCTTTACTAGACTAAAAAGATCAGATTGTGAAAACTTTTGATACATGGAGTATATTTTATTATTTCATTGAACACATATTAAAATTTCACTAAACTGGAATTTAGTGACTTAGAGGCTTCTGCTTTGGACACCTCCAAACCTGTGTCACTGTAAAGCCAGATGACCAAAAGGAGGTGAATTAAAACCACTGGGCAAGGCTTTATTGGAAATACACGCTCTCAGGCTGAACTCTCTTGTCCATCAGAGTGTGTCCGGGAGAATGGCACACGTGTTCCGGGGTACAGAAAATTTTAAAAGGCCCGGTCAGGAAGGGAAGGGCTTAAGGCAGGAAGAGAAGGCCAGAGTCCTTCCTGGATAAGTAAGGAAAAGCCCGCTGATTGACAGGAGGCACCTCTACTGCTGACGTCAGCGTCTGGCTGGTTGCCCCTAAGTGAACACCCTGGACCCTGAACCAACCTAATAGTCACAATTCACTGCTCCCAGGAAATGTTTTCTGCTTGCTGTGTGTATTCATCCTTGGGTCACCAATAATTGGCACAGTTCCTGGTATTAAATAGCCTGGCATATAATTATTACTCACAAATGTTTGTGAAATAATGATTGAATGAACAGATGACTGTGCCTGTGGTAAACTATAATCAGCTATTTGCTCTTCTAATCAATATTTTTGCATTAACTTTGCATAGCATAAATTAGCTCTGCTTGTGCTTTTTCCTATGAACTGGAGTTTCAGGTAGGAAATCTGAAGGCTGCTATCATCCCAGTTAGTTTATAACCATCTTTAATGGTACCATGTTTTTTATTAGTGTTATTGCCTGACCCTGCCCCAGCCTCCCCTTGGCCTTTCATTAGCCGTGTAGTCCCAGTCTTGGGCAGACCTTTTCCTCTTTGAGCTCTTTTCCTCACACAGATCAAACACTAAAAATTTTCATAATGAAAGCCAAATTAGACCTATGAATCCCCATCTTTGTAAATGTTGGACACTTGACTCTCATACTTTCTTCCTTATGCTGAAAGGAGGAGTGAACTTTTACGTATTCATTTGCTTTTCTATACGCTGATGCTCAGTGCACAAGGACAGAATCTGTGCACATGCAGAGACAAACACCTCCAAGCCCTTGGGTTGAGTGCAGAATGATGTTGGAATTTGCTGACTGGCACGTGGCCCTCTGATGGTTCTCATATTTTCAAATATTTTGCCCAACTGTCTTCTGAGTATCAAAAAGATATATATTCATTATGTTTGCCCTTCTTTCAGCAGACAAAGATGGGAATTGTCTAGGCCTTATCTCAGTTTTCAAGTCAAAATTAAAAAACTCTCTGCCACAGGGCCTGTGGTTGTAGCTCAGTGGTAGAGCATTTGCCTAGCATGTGTGAGGCACTGGGTTCAATCCTTAGCACCACATAAAAATTAATAAAGGTATTGTGTTCATGTGCAGCTAAAAAAATTAAAAAAAAAAAACAAAACAGCTCTGCCTCCTTCCTTAAAGCCACGGAAGCATTCAGGTCTCATGAGAACAATTTCTTAGGATGTCATATTTCTTTAAATAATCTTAGTTAGAACTTTTAAGGGTCATTTTACTCTGACTCCCTGATACCTTTCAGAAACTCATGAATTTCTGGAGCATTACCTTTTTATTTTTCCAGATAGTCACAAGATCATGTTCTGTGCAATGGTCGTTTGCGATAGTTGTTCATGCTAGAGATTGCTATTCTCGTCAGGAAGAAATTTATAATCTACCTGATAGAATAAGAACAAGATGGTAGAAAACAGACAGAGGAAAAGTCAGACTGATATGATGTGACAGATTTGAGTGTCAGCTCCATTGTATGTACCTACAATTTGAGTTCTGCCAGGTAAACACATAATTCAAATTGTGATTGACCCAGCTTTTTTAAATTTCAAAGCTTTTTCAAGTGAATGCTGAATTCCAATGGTATTTATATTAATAAAGTCATGTATATGAATTATAATTTTGGCACTTTGTCATTTTTTGGGATGTGCTGAGGGTGGAACTCAGGACCTTACTATTGAGGATATATCTGACTCAAGACTCACAAGTAGTTATGTTAGTAGTACAGAGAGTTCCTGTCTCCATTGCCCAGTTTCCCCGGATGATAATACAGTGTCTCACATAACCCTTGTACATTGTCAGGACCAGGAAACTGATCTTTACATAATATTGTTAACTCAAATATAGACCTTATTTGGATTTCACTCATTTTGTTTACTTTATAAATTTTTGTTTTAATTAGTTATAGACAGTAGAATATATTTATACACTTTGATATACATAGATGGGGTATAATTTCTCATTTTTCTGATTGTACATGTTATAGAATCACATTGGTCATGTAGTCATATATGGGTAATAATGTCTGTTTCATTCTACTATCCTTCCTATCCCCATATCCCCTCCCCTCCCTTCACCCATTATTTTTGAATCTGCTTTTTTTTGGGGAGGGGGGAAGGAAGGAGTGGTATAGTTCTAAGAAATTTTATCACACATATAGATTTATATAATCTCACTATACAGGCAGGGGCAAGACTATTCCATCACCACAAAGAAAACTCACTCATTTTACCCTTTATAGTCATTAATCTGTTCTCCATCTCTATGATTTTTTTCATTTTGAGAATGTAATCCTACACTATGTGACTTTTTAAGATCAGCCTTTTTTCTGCCACTTGGTGTAAGGCCCTCGATACTCATAAGTTAGTTATATGTATTAATCATTTGTTCCTATATCATTTGTTCCTATTTACTGTTGAGTAGTATAAATACTATGCATTGAGTTTGTTTGTTTATTTGTTATTAGGTTAAGAGTGAAGTAAGAAAGATCAAGTCAGGAGATGCAGGAACTGGTGTGAATGTGGGCAGGTGGCGAGGCAGCAGGGCAGTGTGGACTAGAGAGCAGGGGCCAAACTGTTTTAGTCAGCTTTTTTGCTGCTGTGATTAAATGACTTGACCAGCACAACTGTAGAGGAGGAAGCGTTTATTTGAGGGCTTACGGTTTCAAAGGTGTTAGTTCATAGAAGGCCTGCTCCATTCCTTGGGGTTGGAGGTGAAGCAGAACATCATAGTGGAAGAGTGTGGCAGAGGGAAGCAGCTCACATCATCAGGAAACAGGGAGAGAGAGAGAAACATCCACTGTCCAGATACAAAATATATACCCCATAGCCACACCCAAATCCCCAGCTCCTGCAGCCACACCCTACCACTTCAGTTACCACTCAGTTAATCCTACCAGGGAATTAAATCTTTGATTGGGTTAATACTCCTACAACCCAATCGTTTCTCCTCTGAACCTTCTTGCATTTTCTCATATGTGAGCTTTTGGGAGATACCTTACATCCAAACCATAACACAAATCAAGACCAAGAGATAGAGGAACAGACCATGCTCCAAACACAAGGAAAGTAAGAGCTATAGCAGAGATATACCAAGGTTCACACTCTGTCTAGATTTTAGGTGTGGTCAGAAAGCTCATCATGGAGGGTGGGTAATAAATGCTTCATGTTTTCTCCACCTGTCCCTGGTTTACCCTGGGCCCCAAGGTCACCATCCTGAGTATCCTCATATTGTTTCTGCCCCATGGTATCTTGGGTTAATATCATGCCCAGAATAGAAATGAAGGTAAGGGGTACGGGAAAACACCTTCATGGGTAAGAGTTTTAAGCAATTTTCAAAGGGAAGGAAATTCCTACCAGGTGACCTCGCACATCATGACATAGCTTTCCACACCACCACAATGCAGAATCTGTGACAATTTTGCTCCTGGTATAAAGCCTTTTGATGACTTGAAGAAGAAGTAGAAACTGGGCTTCTTAATTTCAAGTTTATAGTTAGAATCATCAGTCCCCTATTTGAGCAGCTAAACATCTTTGTTTAGCCCAAATGCAATTTGTCAGGTGATAAAAGAACTAGGCCTTGCAACAAATGAAAAGAAAAGGTAGCTTTGTAGCAGCCATCACTTGATGTAATGGTAAGTAAATTCTGCAAATATTTAAGAGCTAGGGTCAAAGCAGTAGACAGCCAGCACCTTTTAAATACTGCCTTGGAAAGCGTATCATTATTTTCCTTTTACCTTCTGGTTTGAGAAGGCAGCCACATGTGGCCACTGTTCTGCTTCTTCCACAAAACTGGACAAAATGGTTTGGGTTACCTTGCGTAACAACAGAGTCCTCTTTTAAGCATCCACAAACTTATTTTCTTCAACATTAGAAGCCTAAGCTTTCAGCAGCGCAGTATTTTTCCATCTAATAGAATATACAAGGTCAAGTTTGTTAGTAGAAAGGGTTCTTCTCCCAGAAGGGAATGCTGGGGCGTGGGGGCCCATGGCACACACAGGAGGTCTCCTCTACACGTGACCTATATAAAGCAGAATTAGAGCCCTGAAGGGGAGTCAAAGCAGGCTGGCTGTATTTGAGTGAGAGGTGTGCCGTGGCTGTGCTCCACCAGCTTCGTTCTCCAGTGGCCCTCTCTGCAGAGCTCAAGCCCTTTGCACACTGGACCATGCTTGTGGAAAGGGCTGACGATAAACAATAGCGATGGTGACCCGGCAGTTCCTGCTGTTAGTATGTGAACTTGTACCTTCAGACAATGGGAAAAACATTTTACTGAATTCAATTCTTTGTTCTGTTGACAAATTAACTGTGACCATGGCAATTTAACTTTGGTTTTCTTATCTGCAAAATGAGCAGCTTCCCAATTTCTCAAGTCCTGTCCAGCTTTGTACCTCCTAGGCTTTGCATCTTTGTAACCTTGTATGTGACTGATTAGTATAAAGGGGAAAATCCCAAGCTGCCACGACTCTTTCAGTTGTGTGAGCTAAAAGTGACTGGCCTTAGTTTATCTTTACAAATGGAAAAACCCAAGATAATAATTGTGGTAAATTTTTATCTAGGTTTTACTATGTGCCAGATATAGTTCTAAGTACTTAGTAAGATTTAACTCATTTTATCTTCAAAATATCCCTCTGAGAAAGGTGATATTATTATATTATTGTATTTGTTTCACAAATGATGAGAATGTGGCCAGAAAGGTTAGTTATTTTGTCCAAGGTTACATAGTAAATAAGTATCTGAAGCTGGATAGGAAGCCATGTGCTCTGGATCCACCAAGTGGTAAACAGTCGTCAGACCTAGGAGCCTGAATCCAAATCTTTATCAGCTGAGCTATACCTAGGGCATTATTATTATTATTATTATTATTATTATTATTATTAAATCCCAACCTAGGGGAAGCACTTCATGTTGCAAGAAAGGCATAAGCTCTTTGTATGTGACAGAGGAAATGGCTTCTACTCTTGAGGCAGAATTTAGAGAATCCACATTCATGGTATCTACTATCTAATTGCAGTCTGTATAATTGTGTTAGAGTCTAACAGCTTTTCTCTTTGCTATAAAAACCTGTTGTTTGTAAGGCCTCATTAGGAAATAACGGTGGAAGGTCCCTGAATTTTCTATATAAATGTATAAGGATTCTAACACTTGTAGGCCTCTTGACCCTGTACATAAACCACTGACCTCTTCTAGGTAGAATCAAAGTCCATGGCCCATAGGTACCTACTCCCAGTCCTGAAGTGGTTTTGTGTGTGTGTGTTGTGTGTGTGTGTGTGTGTGTGTAAGAGAGAGAGAGAGGTGGTGTTGATTGTCTTTTACTGAATGGTTTCTCCTGACAGTGTAGCCCCTGCCACCCCTCCCTGACCTCCAGGACTCTGCATCTCATGGACCAATCTGATAATCCTGGCAGTCATTCCAGTGTACCAGTGTGACAAGATTGACTCAGATCTATGCAACTAGAGCACTGGATGTAATATTCACAGGAATCCCCTTAGCTGTGGTGGGGGTGCAGGTTGGTGAAAAACTGGGAAATAAGGGCATTACAAAGGCTTATGTAGGTATGTTTTATCTCAGGCTTGTCAGTTAGGATTTTGTTTCTAAAGCTGAGAAAACTACTGGATCAGAGAAGATAGAATAAAACTGATATGTTCCTCATTAGTAACAGGGGAATCCATCCACTGCATCACACCATTACCAGATTAGCAAAGGCTTGGATAAATCCTGGGCCAATTGAATGTTGGCAATGACAAGGCTCTTAACTGGTCCCTCTACATGGAACCAATTAAGGAAGCCACCAGACATGGTTGATGCTGCTTAGAAATCAGTCCTAGCAACAACAGCACATGAAATTTGAAAGGCTTAAGAAAGATGAATAGATGAATCGGCCTTCTAGACAATGAAATGATTTGGTTGAGTGTGAAAACCAATGCTGGTGAGATTGTATTGATTTGTGAAGAAATACCGTGGTGGTTGGAAAGAAGTGGTTTCCCCAAAGAGAGTCACACATGTCTTCTGGAGAGCTGAGCAGCAGCTAAAAGAAACTAAACTGCACAGTGTTGGTAAAAAAAAAATAAACAAACAAAATTTTGTCCACCAAAATGATGTATAATTAGTGTCACCTCCTCTCCATTTTATGAAACCTGCCTGTTTCTGGCATTTATGTTGGGGGTGATGACGAAAGAACAAGATGGTCTCATAGGGCACTTTGTCCCAGGAGGCCTGCGAATCGTGGCTCCAGTGCAGTGAATAAGAGAGAGAGACTGAATCCTCTTGTCTGTGGTACATCTACCTCCTGACTGTGGCCTTACGCACAGATGATGCTATAGACCAAAGGTCAGCATGAAGGGCCACATAGCAGATACTTGAGGTTTTTCAGGCCATCTGTGGTCTCTGTCATATATTCTTCTCTATTCTAGCCCTTTTCAAAATGTACAACATTATTCTTAGATCATGGGCTATACAAAAACATAGCTTGTGGACCCATGCTATTGACCTGTACACCTTTCAATACCAGCTAAGAATGGATCTCCAAGTTTGGATATAGTCTCCTACCCTGATGGTCTGGGGCCCTTTTGTTCATCTAGCAGAACATGTAGGCTGGAGGCAGCCATAAGCTTCTCACATTGTATATTTTGATCAGCCCACAAATATTGTTACCCTGGTTACTGCTATTTCTATGAGTATTAAAGTCCTTTAAAAAGTCTCTAAAGTCTCACATCTTCTATGAGCATCCACAAAATCAGCAGGCTAACTTAAATCTTTTCAAGTAAGGTAAAACCTCAAGCTCCTCATAGTTCATTTTGTGGAGAAAGGGATAGGTATACCAGAGAAGACACTGCGTGGAAACAGGATAGTCCAAATGCAAAGATCATTTCCCCACCCCAACACCACTTTCCAAGCCCTGTCAGTCTCCAAGGTTATGATTTTATCCTTCACCGAAGTAGAGCATTTTTCCTTGCTGAATGAAATGAGGGGGAGCATTTGGCGCCCCCTGGAGTCTGGAATTTGCCAACCACAGGCAGGTACCCAAAACACAAAATTTAATCTCATTGAAAACAAAAGGAAATCTGACCGCCACTAGATTTTGGCCAAATGACCCAGGGATTAGATATGATTCAATTTTTTAAAAAGAACTTATCCTTTAAAGTAGGAGAAAAATATATATAAACACACATACATATGCATATATACACATATATATCCTATATAAAACAACATAGACATGTTGTTTTAATTTTTAAAAATTAACACTGAATCTAATAGTGAATGTTCAGACACTAGTGACAACTGTCATTGTTTAAGTGCAGAGAGTGGATTCATTGTTTATGGTAGAGAGAAAATTGGCTGTAATACAGAAGAGTAAAATACTGCTAAAAATTTCCCCCACATCCTGTTTGCAGTGTTATTAGCTGATGGTATGCTCTTAAGGCTAATTTGAGTGTACTGAACCTTAGCAAAATTGCCTACAATTGTCTTCACATGGCTAAAAACTGAAGACACAAGATCTAGAAAATCAAATAAAATTCATTATTTCCTACAGTTGAAAGTTAGAACCTTTGAAATAAAAACTAACCATATAACCAAGGGGTTTAATGAGTCAGATTCTCTTTGGGAAAGTCAGTTGGAAACAGTAATAAAGGCACTAGTTAAGCCCTGTCACATCTGTCTGACAGTTCTCCTGAGCTTCTGTCAACATCTCTTCATTTGGATGGGTCAGGTTGCAGATGGCGATGGCGCCATCCTGAAGTCCGAATATACAGGTGAGTAGCACAAAGCCCTGAAATCTCTACCCTCCACACTGCTCTGCTTATCTGCACACACGGCTGTGATGCTCCAGCCCAACCCCAGAGCAGTTTGTTATTTGTGACAGCCCTGTGTACATGGTGCTTCCCCAACACACACACACAGTAAGCTTAACACATTTAGTCTAGTTTGTGCTTTGAGAGTCAGATGTTTTAAGTGGTTACTAATTTATCCCATTGTGGCATCTCAAGATGGGAAAAATAGGAGGAGAGTGTCAGTTTGGGAGAGGAAGATCATGCAAACAGAAAACCATGGCAGGGAGTCTACACTGCAGTTTCCTTGGAGGAACATGCTTGTTTCAGCCTGCCTCTGAGCTTTGTCAATCAGTTACAATATAGCTGGCATGCTCCAGAGCACAGAATTTACACCCTGTAAACATATTTCCCTCTAGGAGCTAATTAATATACTTCAATCAGTGACAAAGTGCTCTCTACAAGTTTCTCGTTCTTTGCATCATGATCAAATCTCCCATCTTGCAACCAAATCACCCACCATTCATTAAACACTCTAGGCTTCAATCCTGGTCCCCATTTACTTAGCTCCTATCTTTTCCCTGCTTTTAAAACTCATTTGTGGGGCTGGGATTGTAGCTCAGCGGTAGAGCGCTTGCCTTGCATGCGTGAGGCCCTGGGTTCGATCCTCAGCACCACATACAAAGCAATAAAATAAAGACATTGTGTCCATCTACAACTAAAAAAAAATTTAAAAAAAAACTCATTTGTTAAAACAAAATAAAAATTAAAAAATAAAAAACCTTTCCAGGGATTACTCAGAGAACACTTGACAGGAACAAGAGGAAGAACTTTCCAGCTCCTTTTCTAGCCCTCATTCACTCTTTAGTTTATGGCTGGAATTCAGGGGGAGAGTGGAATACCTTAACAGAAAGCTGCTCCTGATGCTCTTCTTTTGAAATGATTAGCAGTACTGAAAGAAAATACTAGTAATTAAACTGCTCTAATCTTCCTTAAAATTCAAAGTGGAAAAATACACATAATTCCTAACATTATATTCCTCATAGTCTATGTATCTTGGCACAGGAAATATTTTTATAAATGTCTTAGGAAATATGCTACTTCAGATATGTGTCATTGTATAACAAATTACCCAAAACTTCAGTGGCTTTAAACAATGATCATTTTATTATGTCACTCAGTTTTGTGGGTTAGGAAGTTTGACAAGCTTGGCTAGATGATTCTTCCTTGCTGTATCAACTGAAGGGTATTGTTGGGATATGAACTGTTCTGGAGGGTCCAGGATGGTGGATACCTTGGCCAGGATGGCTACAACTGGGCTTAGCTGGGACTCTCAAGAAGACCACCTCCTTACGACCCCTTATACATGGCACTCTCCTTTTCACAGACTTGGAGATGGTGACCTGGGGCTCCAAAAACAAGTGCTCTGGTGAACAAGGTGAAGCCTGCATGGTCTTTTATGACCTTGTCTTAGAAGTGACATAGTACCACTTCTGTCACATTCCATTGGTTTGAGCATTCACCAGTCAGGATCAACAGGAGAAGCCATATAGATTTTGTATTTAGATGGGAGGAATGTCACGAAATTTGCAGCTATGCTGTGCCAGAGACCTCTCTATTCTGTTGTATGTTACAGTGAATTTATTTTCTTTTTTAACCCTTTTCAAAGTGCAGTGTTTCCAAAATATCCCATCATTTGGAGTTTTATACTAGTAGCTTCTACTTTTTGGATTTTAAAGTTCAATTTTTTAAACAATGAAGAAAGCCAACTTTTTATTTTACTAAGGAAGGACTTTTAAAAATAATGTAATAC
The DNA here is from genome assembly GCA_028644305.1 of Xerus rutilus. Lineage (NCBI taxonomy): Eukaryota > Metazoa > Chordata > Mammalia > Rodentia > Sciuridae > Xerus > Xerus rutilus. The sequence continues at coordinate 50,063,159 of CM053405.1, read as the reverse complement.
AGCTGGGCACGGTGGCGCACATCTGTAATTCCAGCACTTTGGGAGGCTGAGACGGGAGAATTGTGAGTTCAAAGCCAGCCTCAGCAATGGCGAGGTGCTAAGCAGCTCAGTGAGACCCTGTCTCTACATAAAACACAAAATGGGCTGGAGATGTGGCTCAGTGGTCGAGTGCCCTTGAGTTCAATCCCTGGCACCCCCCAAAAAACAATAATTGCAACAAAATACAGTACTCTTAATACTTCCTATCATTTTGTAAAGCAAAAGGCATGTTTACATCAAAATAATAGAAAGGACATATGCTCAGAATAAAGGAGCTTCTTTTAAACTAAATAAATCTATTTTTATTTTAAAAGTAAACAATTTTCCTTATTTTTCTCATTTTAACATAGGCTGATAAAAATTTCTCATGATGACTGTTCTATAGATATGCATTTGGGAATCACACATCTAGACCAAGGGTCTCAAGTGTGCCATTTATAACACTTTTTTGGGACACTTAGGATTTTATGGTCAGAATTCCTCCTGCCTTTTTTTGAAATAAGACTATACATTTTTTATTTGATCTTTTTAGATATAGATGGCAATAGAGATTTTTTTGACATATTATACATACATAGAATACAACTTATTCTAATTAAGATCCTATTCTTGTGGTTGTACATGATGTGGAGTTACACTGATCATGTATTTATATGTGAACACAGGAAAGTTATATCCAATTCATTCTACTATCTTTTCTATTTCCATCCCTCCGCTTCCCTTCATTCCCCTTTGTCTAATCCGATGAACATCTATTCTTCCCTAGAATTTCCTTTTTACATTAGTCCTATTAATTGCATAGTTGTATGAAAAAAAGACCACAGTTTACCCTTCTATGTTAAGTTCAAATTAAATTAGCTAACTTTTACTGATTATTGCATATGTACCTAGAACAGTGTAGTCTCTGGTTGGTTTTCAGAATAGGATACTGTCAGACAGTTCTTGCCTGGGATCAAATTGCCATTTAGTTATAGAGAAAACACTAATGCATGTTAAGCACTGATAATACAAGTCAGAATGTGGGTGAAAATATTAGAAGTTACCCATGCAAAATAAAGTAGTTTGGGTGAATTTCTTTTCACAAAGAAAGTAGAGGTGGAACTCAAGTTACAGAATTCGGTTGACAGGCAAGAGGAAGATACTGTATGTATGATTAAGTAAGGGTTCACAGGCAAGAATGAATATTTTAGGCCAGGTGCAGTGACGCTCGCCTATAATCCTAACAACTTGGAGCCTGGAGCAGGATGACCCAAGTTTGAGAGTAGCCTGGGCAACCTAGCAAGACCCAGAGCGACTTAGCAAGACTCTGCTTCAAAAAATAAATAAATAAATAAAAGGACCGGGGGTGTAGCTTAAGGACAAAGTGCCCCTGGATCCAGTCCCTAGTACTTCCCTCCCCCACCAAAAATAAGAGAATGATTATGATGTATTTAAGGGATATTGAAAGGGTCTTAGGGTGTTTTGTTTTTATAACATGCCTTGTCTTAGGTTTTAATATTCTTTTTATGGGGGGAGGGTGAACCATAATATAATAGGTGATTAAAATTCCTACTTTTTTTCTTACTCTCAAAATGATAATTTTTCCTCTCTCATCTGAGAAACAGATGGCTAATTGCTCATTCTAGACATAAATCATTAATAATCATAATAAAAATAATAAGCTACTAAATAACAGCTTCAGTACTGTGGGTCAGCTCTTGAATATGGGGTGACCTTCCCTGAAATACCTAAGTGTACTTCTGACAGTTTGGGATTGAGAAGCGCTTGTGTGATGTTTTATCACTAATGACAAAATAAATCTCAAGTGTCAAGAAAAACTGCCCTGAATTCACCTCAGCCTCGCCAGCAGAAGTGGATTTGAGCAACATCCATTAATCCAAGATGGATTCCAATTATTTACACACTCGCTGCCCTAAGCTGACAACTTAGGTATCTGCCTCTTTGGGGAAACAAAAGGTCATATTGAAGAATCTGAAATGGCCATTGAATTTTCTCTGTATGTTTAGCAGAGACTATTACAGTCTAGTCTGGTTTCTTCTACCTAAACTTAAGAATAACAATAGAAAAAAACAAATCAAACAAATCACCAAAACCATTATGGAGAATTTTTCAGGAATGCTGAAAAATTCTTGGAGGATTTGTGCAATTATTTTCCAATCAATGTTGACCAATCCCTGTGTGATCTTTGAGTTCACTCTCAGGCCTATTTTTCTGTCAAGCACAGTTATATTCTCAGTACCTGGAAGTGCCCAGATTTAAGTGGTGAGAGTCCTGATGCCTCCAGGCCTTTCTGTTGCTATAAAATATCAAAAGATTTAATATGGATATAGATCAAAGATTGTTTTCCTGTTCTGTTTCTCTAAAATGCCACTTGTTTTTAGATTTTAGTGCTTTGTTTTGTTCACTAGCTGATAAAATAGAGACTTCTCTGGAAAAAAAATCTTTCATCACTACAATTATTCTTAAACTTGAGAAGATTAATAAATTTTTCATAAGCTTGTTTTTCATGCATGTTCTGGAAACAAGGCATAGAATAGTACTGTTCTTCCCAAATAATTCACTCTCTTGGTAGCATAAGCCCTTCTCTTATATTTGCTTAAGGTTGCTTGGTTGTACTTGAGGCTGTAGTTTCAAGGCAATCATGTGTTATCTTAATAAGCTTGATGTTTTCCCTCTATCTTGACTGATCTCCTGGACTGCTGCCTTTGTTCCAGCTCCTTTCAGTGCAGCAACGTTCTGCTTCTCTAAATTGCAGTGTACCGAGTTACATCCCTTACCTGCATTTCTTCACTGCCCACTCAGCTTTAATCTTGTATTCTCTGCTTTTATCATTGTCTTTAATACAGGTCTGAGACTGCCCTTTCAAACCTCACCAGCAACTTCGGAGACGAACCCAGTGGTCTTTTC
>CM053405.1:50035767-50059713 GCA_028644305.1 Xerus rutilus | reverse complement strand
GCTAAATAGTGTAAAAATAAAAATTATTTGTGATACTTGTTAAAATAAGGCATATTATGTGCTTTTATGAATATGCAACAACACATCTCACCATGATGTATTATAATGCAGCAATAAAAATCTGGCAAAACAGAAGCATTTTATAAAAAAGTAAAAGTCAAGTAAGGCAGACCTTATTCAAACTCATCACAACAGGTGCAGGGACCACTGCAGCAGAGAGGGTTTGAAGTGGAAAATAGAAGTTGAGTTCAATTCCTAATAAAACAAGGGAAAGTGGGAGTTTCTAGCTAAGGATCTGGGTCCCAAGGATCCCAGGAAGGGTATGGATGGGAAATTACTGAGAGAAAACATCAGAAGTAAGAAGGATTATGAGGAATCTGATTAGTTATTGAGGATAGTCAGTATCCAGAATGGTGGTTTCTGACTCAGCATGATTCCTGCTAAAATTGGGCAATGCAGAAATGAACACACATATCCAGGAGTCAGAACCTACCTGAGAAGAGGTCAGAAGAGCCTGATGCATAGGTTTTGGTTAAGGAAAGAGTCGTCAGTGGGCTTCAACTGTAGGTGTACACCACATTTGTGGGAGAAGACTCTAGGAAAATAAATGCACCTGCTTCTTGTGCAAGGAGCAAGATGTAGAAAATATTGAGCATAATTTGAGCGATAAAGTTTTTTTCTTAATTCTGTGAATATGACAGATTGTATTGTTCTTTTCAACCATTCCCATAAATGTCAGTTATTCAAAAAGGTTCATTTTATTTCACTTTGACTTAAGATTTTTGTTTTAACCCCGGAAAATCCCTGTATAAAAGATGAGGATATTCATTACCTTATAGAGATTATTTCTCCACAAATTCAGAATACCACCACAGAATGTTGCCTCTAAAATCAATTTATAAATAAACAGTGCAATGGATTATAGAGTAATGCATTACTCATAGACAAAGTGCTTAAAACAATTTTTTTAAAAAATGGGTTGGCTAAAAGTTACTATAAGAAAAACACTACAGACCATTTCCTAAAATGGTTATGTGTTGTTTAAATGTGGTTTAAAATGGTGTTAAGGGGAAAAGATGTAACCCCTTAGGGATTGTCAAAAGGAATCAAAAGCAACTTAGCAAAGAGACAGAAATGGAAATGTGATATTTATCAGGGGAAATGAGGGTATGATTAAATAAAATGAAACCAGCCCTCATGTTAGAAAATACCTTAATGAGAAAGTCATGCCCCAGGCCTGTTGGTCTTTTGAAGACTGAGAGGATGGGCTGGCTTAGAATACCCTTCACCAGAGCTATGGCAAGAATAGGCTGTTTCTTAAGTCAGGTTCAACTCCCTGAAAGCCCAACTGAATTAAAATCTTCACTAATTCATGAAAGAATCAAGAGTTGCAGCCTGGGCTCTCTTAACATTTTGCTTTCCTGGAACTGAACTGGAAAGCAGGTCACCAGGGAAGTGAGCCTTCTCTAAGTACATAGCTCCTGCTTGTCCTTGAGAGATCTCCAGCGTGTCCAGGGAGATCTTGCTTGTCCAGTGTCTTTAGAGTTACAATATTCAGTGGTTTGCATCTTCTCCCCTCAAACATGAATGAAACATGACTTTTAAGTAAGAACTGTATTCCAGAGGTTATTTCCATGGAAAATACACCAGTCTAAAAGCACTTTCGGATTCCAATGTGCACACAGATTGCCCAGGGATCAGTGAGGATTCCAAATCCTCAAGAGGCCTTAGAGCCTGCATTTCTATCAAGATCCTTAGTCCAAGGGTCATACTCTGAAGACCAAAGATCGAAAAGATCTGATTTCAAATCCCATCTTCTCACAACCTCAGTGATCCCACTTGTAAAATGAGGGGCTTTAGACTAAGATCCTTTTAAATTCAGGTCAGCAACAGCATCATGAAGTGTGGAAAGCAAAGAAGGCTCATGGATGTCCAGAGCATAGCTATAATAAGCTTTCAAGTATTCCTTATAACACGATGAAAACAAAACAGAAACATGAACACAAACAAGGCAGGAAATACATTTGCGTTTTGACAATCCCAGAGTAATTTCAGTTCTATTCACCTGGTGCCTTTGGCAATATTCAAAGATTTGACTTTAATTAGAATACATGATCAACAAATGAACATTCTAATTACACTGTGTTTGTCTCAAGTAGCTATTGGGTGGGCTTAACTCTTTCTGTGGCTTGCCTGATGGAATATACTAATCACCAATACTAATCAAGCATAATCATAAAAGATTATTACCTTTAGATCTTAAACATACTTTAACCAGAGTAGAAGATCAAATACAGCCCAAGATACATTTTTTTGTGATACACAGGTCAGTTATAGAAGAATTGGACACCATCACATATGCTTTCTTATTTTTCAGATTCCCCTCAGATGTGCACTTCTTAGTGAAATCTTCCCAAAGGCCACATTAGAATTAATAGCTACCTTTCTCTCGCCCCCTGCTTCAATTTACATCTCCAGTGGAGCCCACACCTCCTGGTTGGGCTCAGGCTCATTTAGCTGTGTGCCATTTGGGTCCCTTACTGAATTATAAATTCCTTAAGGCATCTTGATGGAGTTGAAAGAGAATGCTAAGTACTTAGAGTCCAGGGACATGGATGGACACTTCAACATTGTTCTCTCCTGGCCATATAGTCCCAGGAGGCTGTAGAAGGTTCTGACCTGAATTCTTCCCTCCGGCTTACTTTCTGATAAGCCACTCTCCCCAGAGTATAAGCTCTGTTCTCTCCTAAGTCTGAACATCCAAATACCTTCAGGGCCAGGATGCTAGAAGGAATGTGGGAAGTCATGGGAGGTTAGCATCAAGGAGATGGCCAAGACCCAGTTTAACTATGCTTGCCTGAGTGCTTAAATTTTCTTTCTTTGAGGAAGAATAGAGTTGAGGTCTAGAGAACCTGCTTTACATCACCTGATTCCTGGTTTACACATACTAGGTGTTCCTAAGGCAAACCCAGTAGGAAGAAGAGTGCTGATATTCAAAATCATTAATAACAGAAATAGCCTGGGAATAACAACAACTCTTTAATAGCACTAAGCATCACCCTGCAGCCTATTTAGGGTTTATCTGTTTAGTTCCCAGATCAAGGGAAAATCCAGAGGGTCCAGAGTGGTGAGTTCTGGTGCATTCCAACTGCATGTCAGCTCTGAGAAAAACCTCTGGGCTTTAACCAGAGAAACATCATTTCACAACCCTGATTTGCACTTTCTACCTGTTAGATCAAGTTGCGTAGTCTCTCTGAGGCTTAGTTTCCTCATCTGTGAAATGGGTTAATTCCCACTTTGCAGGACTGTGGTGAAGACTACCTGTACTGAAATATGATATGTTGTTCAACAAGTACCTGGCACAGACGCCCAGTCAAAGAAAGTAATATCAAGGCCTGTTGTTTACTATTACTAAAAAAATAGTAAGTGAAAACTATTACACTGGGGAAGGGCAACATAGGCAGAAAGAGGAAATCCAGCATAGAAAATTGGCTTGTGGGAACTTGTGGAATAGAGAAGGAGGCTGATCTTCACTCATCTACAAATAGTGGGTGAGACAAATCTATGACTAAAGAGGAAGATGGAGCGCTCATAAGCGCTCCAGCAGTCACACATTGTGGGGTTCAGACTGATCCAGCAGTCACACATTGTGGGGTTCAGACTGTGCCTGGAACAGCATGACTGAAACAGGTGCAGAGAGGCTTAGAGTAGGGTGATTCAGCCTGGGAATACCAAGGGCAGAGAGCCCTCTTTGGTGGCCCAAATGAGCAGCTGGGAAGAGACTAGAAACTGGACAGACAGATATGTCTGCACTCCTGGTCTGATCCTGGGTAATTCACATCTATGACAGTAAAATATATGAGACCTGTAGCCAGTTAGAACCCCCACCCTAAGAGTGGAATTTTCAGGAAATCCTGAGACCCAGTAGAGATTGGCATCTACCCAGCAAAAAGGAGTGTGGATCTAATCTCAAATACTTTCCAAGAAAGTTCCAAAATATAGCCACAACTAAATCCCAACTGCTGGAACTTTCGATTTAGAACTCTACATCAGCCCTGCTCTGGGAGCACATCGATTTTATCCTCCAGTCTATCCTGGCCTGTATGTGAGATGAGAAGCTGGAAGCTACTGCAACCAGCTTTGGCTCCAGGCCACAACAGCTGGCAGCTTGGTGAGAAACACAAAGAAGTCAAATTTAACAACTTGTGGCCATTAATCAAAGGGTTACAGGGTTCAAAAACAAATGCAGAGAATGGCACAACAGCACAAGCAATGAACAACCATCCTTGTCAACAGTTTCAGCCACCTCGGTGAAAACAAGCCCTTTATTTCTCATTAAGAATTTCTTCCCGGGCTGGGATTGTAGCTCAGCGGTAGAGCACTTACCTCGCATGCGTGAGGCCCTGGGTTCGATCCTCAGCACCACATACAAAGCAATAAAATAAAGACATTGTGTCCATCAACAACTAAAAAATATTAAAAAAAAAAAAAAGAATTTCTTCCCTATATTTCGCTTTTTAATTTTAACTTTATTTATTTATTTATTTATTTTTTAAATATATTTTTTTAGTTGCTGATGGATCTTTATTTTATTCATTTATTATTTATATGTGGTGCTGAGGTTCAAACCCAGTGCATGACTCACACATGCTAGGCAAGCGCTCTACCACTGAGCCACGGCCACAGCCCATTTTAACTTAATTTATTTTTGACTCTTTTCCATTGTATGTGTGCACATGTGTATGTTCTAGCTGGACTGATAGGTTTGAGAATATATATTTACTTATTCAGACAATTTTTATTTCACTTTATTGCCTTTTTCTTCACCCAATTGTTATTTAACCTTGTTTTGACCTTGGTTAGTGTTAGGTCAGCTCAGGGCGTCCAGTTAGGGGCAGTAAAACTTGTGTGCCACTAAAAAACAAAAAGAAAAATAAACTATTTTGAAAATTTATACTCCAATAAACTAGAAAATGTAGAAGACATTGGCAAATTTCTAGATACATATGACCTTCCCAAATTGAACCTGGAAGATATAGAAAAACTTCAGGTTTTCGAGCAATGAGATTGAAGAAGCAATTGCAAACCTCCCAACAAAAAAAACTCCAGGACCAGATGGTTCTCCACCAAGTTTACCAGATTTTTGAAGAAGAAGTTAAGGCCAGTCTTCCTCAAATTATTCCATGAAATAGAAAAGGAGGGAACAATCCCAAATGCATTCTATGAAACCAATATAACCCTGATACCAAACCCAGACTGAGACACATCAAGGAAAGAAAATTATAGACCATCCATGATGAACATATACACAAAAGTCCTTAATAAAATATTAGCAAACTGCATTTTGAAACACGTCAAGAAGATAGTACAACCTGAACAAGTGAGTTTCATTGCAGGGATGCAAGGTTGGTTCAACACACACAGATCAATAAATGTAATTAGCCACTTAAACAGAATTAAGGACAAGAATCACATGACCATCTCAATAGATGCAGGAAAGGCCTTTGATAAAATCCAGCACCCATTCATGTTAAAAATTCTGGAGAAACTATGCATAGAAGGAGCTTACCTCAACATTATAAAGGCTATATATAACAAACCCAAAGCCAGTATCATACTGAATGGAGAAAAATTGAAAGCTTTTCTCTAGAATTATGAACAAGACAAGGCTGCTCACTCTTGTCACACCTATTCTTGAAATGCTAGCCAGAGCGATCAAGCAAAAGAAGGAATTTAAAATAATACAAATATGCAAAGAAGTCAAATTATCTCTGTTTACTGATGACATGATCCTATATCTGGAAGACCAAAAAAACTCACCAGAAAATTTCTAAATTTGATAAACAAACTTAGTACAGTAGTATAATACAAGATCAACATTCATAAATCAATCATTTTCCTATACTCCAATAGTAAATCTGCTGCAAAAGAAATCAGGAAAACTATCTCATCCATGATAACCTAAAATAAACAAACAAATAAAACAACTTGGGAACAAATCTAATCAAGGAAGTGAAAGACCTCTACCTTGAAAACTACAGAACACTGAAGAAAGAAATTGAAGAAAACTTTAGAAGATGGAAAGATCTCCCATTTCTTGGATGAGCTGAATTAATATTGTCAAAATGGCCATGCTACCAAAACCATTATACAGATTCAGTGAAATCCCATCAAAATATCTATGGCATTCTTCCCAGAACTATAAAAAACAGTCCTGAAATTCATTTGGAAGAATAAATAACCTATAATAGCCAATGAAATCCTGAGCAGGAAGAGTGAAGCTGGAGGCATCACAATACCTGATCTCAAATGATACTACAGAGCTATAGTAACATAAAAATGAGCATGGTATCACCATCAAGATAGATATGGAAACCAGTGGAACAGAATAGAAGACACAGAGACAAATACGTATATTTACAGTCATCTGATACTTGACAAGGGTGCCAAAAATATATGTTGGATAAAAGATAGCCTTTAAAACACATGGTGTTGCCAGGCAGGGTGGTTCATGCCTGTGATCCCAGTGACTCAGGAGACTGAGGCAGGAGGATTTCAAGTTCAAAACAAGCCTCAGCAATTTAGCAAGGCCCCAAGCAACTTAGTGAGACACTTTCTCAAAATAAAAAATAAAAAGAGGTTGGGGATGTGGCACAGTGGTTAAGCACCCCTAGGTTCAATTCCCAGTACCAATATATAAATAAATAACACACGGTGTTGAGAAAGTCAAATATCCACATGTAGATGAATGAAACTAGATTCCTATCTCTCATGCTGCACAAAATTCAAATCAAAGTGGATCAAAAATCTAGAATTAGCCCAGAAACATTGCAACTACTAGAAGAAAAGATACGGTCAACACACCAACACATTGGTGCAGTCACCAACTTCCTTAACAAGACCCCTAAAGCTCAAGAAATAAAACCAAAAATCAATAAATGTGATATCATCAAATTATTAAACTTCTGCACCGTAAAGGAAATTATTCAAAGCATAGAGAGAGAGCCTACAGAATGGGAGAAAACCTTTGCCAGCTACTCCTCAACAAGGGATTGATATTCAGAATATAAAGAACTCAAAAACTTAAAACCAAAAAAATAAATAACCCAATCAATAAATGGGCTAAAGAACTAAACAGACATATCTTAAAAGAAGAAATACAAATGTCCAACAAATACATGAAACAATGTTCAACATCTCTGGCAATCAGGGAAATGTGAATCAAAACTACATTGAGATTGCATCTCACTCCAGTTAGAATAGCAATCATCAAGAATACAAATGATAATAAATGTTGATGAGGATGTATGAGAAAAGGTACACTCATACACTGTTGGTAGGACTGCAGATCAGTACAACCACCCTGGAAAGCAGTGTGGAGATTGCTCAAAAAACTAAGAATAGAAACACCATGTGACCCAGCTATTCCACTCCTCAGTATTTATCAAAAATAAATAATAAAACACTCTAAAATGAGCATACTATAGTAATACAGCCACATTAATGTTTATAGCAGCACAATTCACAATAGCTAAGTTATGGAACCAGCCCAGGTGCCCATCAACAGATGAACAGATTAAGAAAATGTGGTATACATACACAACTCAGCCATAAATAGGAATGAAATTATGGCATTTGCTGGCAAATGGATGAAACTGGAGGGCATCATGCTAAGTGAAATACGCCAGACTCAGAAAGTTAGAGGTTCAATGTTTTCTCTCATATATAGAAGCTAGAACAAAGTAAGGGGAGGGGGTCTCACAGAAACAGAGAGAAGATAGTGAAGTTAGAGTGAGGAGATTGAGAAGGGCAGTGAGGAGGGACAGGAAAAGGGAGAAAATGTGGAATGAATTTGATAAAATTATACTATGTACATATATGAATATACCACAGTAAATTCCACCTTTATGTGAAGCACCAATTTAAAAATACGATAAATAGAATGAAGACTAGTAGAGTAGGAGAACGTGAATGGGGCAAGGGAGGAGGAAAGGAAATGGAGCAAATTAAATTACATGCATGACTATGTCCAAATGAACCCCACTATCATGTATAACTATAATGAACTAATAAAAGCATTAAAAAACAAAAAAGATAGTAAGTGGTTACCAGTTAAATATGAGAGTTTGCCTCTGTACTGCTTCACTTTCTGTAGCATGCTCTGTGCTCCAGGACACAACCTACACAGTAATTATGGTGGGCTACAGAAGGTCTTGGGTTAGTGCGCTGTCATGATGACTTAGGCTCAGGGAGGAGGGAGACTATAGGATATAAAGGATGGGAAGACTTTGTTCCTGGGCCTGGGAATATAAGATAAATTTTCAAACCTTTAGATTACAGCAGCCATAGGCCACTCCTTGTCTATGGAAGCTCCCTTTCTGACTTGTAGGTGTTTTTAAAAACAGAATCTTAAAGACACAGACATTATTACGGAGAAGCTTAGCAACCAGTTATCCTTCTGAGAACCATGAGTGTCAAACTTGAGCCTCTTATGCTATAAATAAGAGATGTGCTGCATATGCATTTCCCTGGATGAGTCTGATTGCGTTTGTAATTCCCTTGCACGATGCTGATCCACTTTTTTTTTTAATATTTTTTTAGTTGATGGATTTTTATTTCATTCATTTATTATTTATATGTGGTGCTAAGGATCAAACCCAGTGCCTCACGCTTGCTAGGCAAGCGCTCTACCACTGAGCTACAGCCCCAGCCCACTGATCCATTCTTGAACTGTTGTCTGGACATGCATTGGATCTCATGATATGAGTAATCTCTATTGAGAGGGATCATCTGTGTAATCAGTCCTGTGGTTCAGAGAAAAATATGCCATCCACACTCAGACATAGTTTGACCACCCACCTCTTTGCAGTACTCCAATCTAATTTAAAACAACTTACATTTTGTCTGATTTTACAATTTCTCCCAACATTCACCATTCACTGTGGCTGGGTATACTCAGCTATCTGCAAGGAAGTATCCTCATTGATGTGAGAGTCACAAGGCCTTGCCAAGCGTTTTCCCTCTGAGTCTCATATTGATTTGTTAACTCTGGTTAGCAAACTAATTTTGGAGTGAATGTTTAAATAGGAGGTTTCCCAAATTAACTTAAAGCAATAAATAAAGCAATGCTTTTTTTTTTTTAACCTTCTTACTTTGATGCCACAGAGAATCTCAAATATGCCTTAGAAAATGGTGCTTGGGTAAAGGAAGGGAAAAACAAAACCGTTGAAAAATGAAGTAGCAGCTTCTTTAATGCCACATCCAAATGCCACAAACTTTCATTTATTAATTACACTATTTTCCTTAGACATTTTATATCCTTTTAGAAATTCCTCTGAACTAATATTTACGATACCTAATATTATTCAATCCTGGGGAAGATTCTAGACTGTGCTTATGGGGGAATCTGGTATTTTAGAAGAAGAAAGTGAATTGGAAAATACTAGATTCCCACAAGCCCAGTCTAGAATCTAGAGTCTACTACTCACAGCAACAGCAAGAGAGACCTCTATCTAACTCTTGTTTTTCCGTTTGTTTCCCTTAGGGATTGAAGCCAACAATGATGTTTCATTTTTCCAACATACTAACAGTTTTTTCTCCTTTCTTTAAGCTCCTCACTCCAAGAGTCTTCTCTGAGGATCAGAGCTAGAGACCATTTTAAGATTAACTCTTTTAATCTTTAAACCCACTTTCCTTAACTCCCATGGAAGGGCCAGGGCTTTCAAGAAGGACTAGAGAGAAAGAAACCAGAGCATCCTCTGCAGGGGGTAAAGGGTCTAGCTATGGCACAGATCATCTGCTACAGGCAGAAATTTGAGGCAATGTATGGGGTCCAGTTTGACCTGGGGGCCCTTGCCTTGGTTTCCTAGCTTGGCCTTCTTATGGTGATGCACTGGGCATTCAGAGCAAAGGTGGCTTGACCATGAGTCAAACTCCAGGATTATTTCCAGTGGATACTTCTCATGTCTGCCTACTGCATAGCCACCCTCACAAGGCTGGGATGGGAAGCAACCATCTTGTCATCTTCTGCATGACATGGTAAAGGTAATAACTTCCCATCAGCCCTTGCAATTGGTCATGGTACCCTTCCTAGCTTACTTTCCAACTCAGAACCGATTACTGTATCCTGAAGGATATATTTGGTAGGGGTGTGTCCTCAAGCAAAATGCTGGAATGTATTTTGTTCCTTGTTCTTTTGCCATTACCTGTGTCATTTACTCCCAATTTCTGATGTGCTTCTTTATTTTCTGTGTGTTGCAGGCAGCATAGTGTACCTCGGGATGATGGTGGGGGCGTTCTTCTGGGGAGGACTGGCAGACAAAGTGGGAAGGAAACAGTCCCTTCTGATTTGCATGTCTGTCAACGGATTCTTTGCCTTCCTTTCTTCGTTTGTCCAAGGTTATGGCTTCTTTCTCTTCTGTCGCTTACTTTCTGGATTCGGGTAAGGTTTTCTTCTTCATATTTGATAGTAATGTGTTTATTCTTAATTGTATACATTCTTCATCCTAGAAGACCTCATTACCAAGAGATTATCTCTTACCACCTCTCCTCTGTGTTTGTGTCAGCCTCAGGAGCTACACGGCTGAGTTTTAGAGATATAATGGTCAACCTTTAAATCTGAGGGATCAGTGAAATAGCCCTATGTTCTCATGGCTGACACTTGTATGTTGAACTTCCAGGAAATTGATATTGTTTAAATGGAAAGTTACTTCTATAGCAGAGCACATTCATACATGTATGTTTCTTCTGAAAATTTAATTTAAGCAAGAAATCCTTCTGCCAACTAAGAATTAATTAAAGGTTCAAGCCATTTAGGGATGCTCTAAAATTCAGCATTAGCATGTCACAAATAACCATGGTTTTATTGAGCTGCATTATCTGTGTGTTGTTGACTAGGTAGGAAGCCTGCTTCTTGAGATGGAATAGACTCTTTAAGTAAGTTCCTGACTCCTGTGGAATTAACAAAAGTTGTGCTACTAGCCAAATGCATGGCATGGGAGAGCCAACGATGGAGTCATTTTCTTCAAAGAAAGCACTTATTACTACACTATGTGAATCCACAAGCTTAGGAAAACTCAATGGTTTGATCAGGAGAGTATGAGAAATTGCCTTAATAAGAAAAAATTTAGAGAGCTAAAATTTCTGATTCATACTTGAGAATTTAGAGACATTCTTTTCAAGACATTGATAGGAGATACATTTTTTAAATTTTTAAATAAAGAGAAGGAGACAGACTGGGTTATGAATCTGAGATGTTATCAGTTGCAGTTGTTGATAACACAATATCACAATCTATGCAGCAGAACACAATTTTGTGAACAAAGATAAGGGTATGCCAGGATGTCTTTCTTAATTACATAGAGCAGTACTTCCTATAGCTCCTCACATGACAGGTACATTACAAATATTTGACTACCTTGCACAAATTTCAGGAGCATTCCTTAGAGGGAAACAGTGCATTACACCAAATCAAGATGGTTGGAGATTTAAAGAAAATATAAGTGTATTTTTTCTTGGAAATAATTATCAGAATCAATCACTTTCTTTGTGATGATGGGCAAAAGGGACTTGACCTTGGCAGAAGGAATCGTAGGTGCTCAGTCTGTGTGAGATTGGCTACATACACTGCTGATGTGGGGAGGTATTTTGGTTCATGTATTCCCAATCTTCTTTGGGAAATTTCAGTGATATCCACAAACTCATAGTACCTGAATGGTAAAATGATTATGACAATTTTAATTGTCAATCTGTGTTGTAACATGGCCAACCCAATTGACTGTAGAGACCAAGAGCCATTATGGTAACTGCAAAATACTGCAAACCAATGGACTATCCAGAAACCAATTCTAGATAGAAAGAGGAAACTATGTGGGCTTATTTATGATATCATTTTCATCCTTATCATGAACAAAGTTTTCTCCAGCCAGCAGGTCAGGGCTGCTAACCTCTAACTAACATAATTTACAGTGAAAAGCACAGTGTATTGCTAACATGGGTAGTCTCTATAAATTGTGACAGGAGAGGTTATAGCACTGTAGAAGCTTCATGAAGTTGGCATAGGACCAGAATCAAGAAATCCATGTCATTTAGGCTCTTCCTGCTGACTCCCACACTCTCTCTTTTCTTTTGTAAAAGGATGATAATAGAACCTTACATTCCTGCCTTGGAGTATGAGGATCAAATGAGATAATGTACTAAAAGCATATGGTAGAGGAGAAAATGTAAGATAATATTTGAGAATTCCCCCATGATTTGGCATTTCCTGTTGCCTCTTAACTCGTTCTCCCCTTCATTCAGCTAAGCTGTCCTGTGCTCACTGCCTGAGAGTGACAGCAGGAAGGGTGGAGAAAGGGACCTTTCCTGGCTTTGAATTTCAAATCTGGCCCATAAGGAAACTGAAAGGACCAATCATGGACCAAAAATTGGGGAGAAAGTATGGCAAGTAATATCAAGCCTCCCTGTTCTCCAGAACAAATGACGATTTCCTAGGCCAGGGGCAGAGTTGAGGGGGACATGAGGTGAATTTAGTTACCTTAGTAGAGGAATCAAAACATCTAGAGTTTTGTGTAACCCAGAAGCTGAGGGGACCTAAGAAATGAAGCTAAGAAAAGGAAGAAAAAAAATCTGTATTAGTCAGGGTTCTCCTGAGAGATAGAACCAATAAGTTAGATAGATAGATAAGGGTTACTTTATTAGGGGAATTGGTTCATGAGATTCTAGAAGCAGAGAAATTCCACAACAGGTTGTCTATAGGTTGGAGACCCATGGGTGTTGTTAGCGTGGCTCCATCCAAGTCCAAAAGTCTCAGAACCAGGGAAGCTAATAGTGTAATTCCCACTCTGAGGCCCCAGGTCTGAGAACTTAGGGAGATGAGGATACTGATGCCAATTCCAGAATTCAAAAGCCAGAGAAGAAGGATGTCCCAGCTCAAGAAGAGAGAAAGAGAGAAAAAAAATCCCTCTTTTCCTCTACCATTTTTTGTTATATTCAGGTCCCCTGGCTATGGCATGGCAACTGCCCACATCAAGGGTAGATCTTTCTCACTCAGTCCACAGACTCACAGGCCAGTCTTCTCTGGAAATACTGGACAGATACTCAGAATAATGCTCCTCAGGTATCTAGGTTTCCCTTAATCTATTGGCAAGTTGGCAATCATGGTTTCTTTCCTCTTCATCTGGGTTTGTGGAGTACTGCCTTCATGGCCCAGGGTACTTCTCAATAACTCTAGAGTTTATCTGGGTACCCTGTCCCTGATCTCTGGGAAGTCTCTTTTCTATAGTCCCATCCAATTTAATTCAAAACCCATTTTAGCTCATGCTCTACCTCCTGAAACCATGCCAGATCTTTCCTAGATATAGCTGAATCCTTTCCTCAAGCTGCTTGGTCTGGTAATAGAAGGAAGGCACCCAGTTAGCCCTCCCAGTCTCCACCCTTCAATCGTAGCACTTGAAGAGAGGTGACAAGGGACTTGGGAGGTTCTCAGAAGGAGAAAACAATGATAACATTGTGAATGAGAAACCAAATTCCACCCAGAGGTGCTCTTGTTTTCAAAGGCATGTAATGTTTAAATCATTCATTCCGTTTCTTATGAACTCGATTACCTAAGCAGCAGAAATGTGGACATATTCCCTTGTTATTTAAACAGTCTTCATTAAAATGAGCCAGAGAGTTAAGATTCTCATGCTGAACACCTTAAATAAAAGCTCATGCTATAGCTCTATGGTTAAGCAGCTCCTTCCATCTATCTCTGATCTAGTTTTTAAATTGGGGAAAACTAGATGATCAGAGTTCCACAAGGTCAGGAAAATTTCCGTTGTGGGCCTCTGGTGCTCAAACCTTCCAAGGCAACACATCTTTCCCAGGAGCACAATACCTGCCCCTTTCCCATTTTGAAGACTGTTCTCCCAGACTCTTCACTCTACCACCTAGGAGAGGCATTTACCTCACAGCACCTCACAGTGACTCACTGCAATTCTGTTTGGGCTTTTTGGTAGCACTTAGGATCCCTGCCTGAAGATACTTATTTTTTACTTTATCTTTCTCTCCTCCACCAGCATGTAAATTCCAAAGGGCTTGGACTTGGACAATCATCTTTGTCCCATACTGGCCCACAGAATCAGTGGAGCATTGGTTTCTAGGCCTCTTGGATAATGTTCAAGACATCAGTGTAAAATGCATACAACCTATGCACATTCTCCAGTATACTTTGCCATCTCTATATTTTTTGCAATACCTAATACAATGTGCCATATAAATAGTTATTATACTGTATTGTCTAGGAAATAATGATCCCCCCAAAATCTGTACATGTCCCTTATAGATGCAGGGTTTATTGTGAATATTTCAGATTCATGAATAGTTCAATCCACAGACCCAGACCACACGGATATGAAAGGCAGGTGCACTGCTTAGTTACTAAGAGAGGGTGGGCATGTTACTTGCAGAGGCAACATAGCAATCAGAAAAGTCTGACCCTGCAGACCAGGGATAGTTAATCTGGTGCTCCTAGAAGTGAAATAGGAAGCCTATTAAAATCTTACTTGATATGTATAAGCAGAAATGTTTCATGTCAAGTTAACAAAAACCTAACTTGAGTCATAAAAACAGAAAGACATGGCCCCTAAATAAATTTTTACACTGTAGCCACTTTATAGACCCAGAACCTCTTGAATGAGGTACAGACCAGGTTCCCATGAGGAAGGATGTCACTAGCCTGCCAAAAAATGTTTTGCTGATATTTCCCCGAGCTTTCACCAGAAAGACTGAACCTGGGGGGAAAATCAGGCTTCTCATGACTTACTGGACATTGACTCTGAACCAGCACTAATTCCAAGAGACCCAAAACATCACTGTGGTTTTAGCTCAATGGACCAGTGAATCATTGAAATAGGCCCATTTAGCAGGTAGAGCTTGGTAGAGCTCCTACCCACCAGTTCCATTCACCATAAATTTTAGAACATGAAGAGAAATTCTAGATCAAGCCTGGACCCTTTATTTTGCAGATTTAGAACCAGAAATGATTCAGTTAGGAGTTAAGTTGCGTTTAAGTTCTTTTAACTCAACTCTTCAATTAAGTAAACGGTACTTTGTGACTCCAAGGCTTGACTGTCTTTCTGCCAGCTTTGTTGCAAATGTCACACGAAGTTGCTCTCTTTTGAAGCATCATTAGCAGCACTGTATCATGTTCCTTCGACTCTGAAGGGGACTGGAAGTTCTTTTTTCAGAGAGATCTACCTAAGTTTATTATTCCATTGTCTCTGAATGTGCTTTCCTCCTAATTCACCAAGCCAAGTCATGAGTATACCTGCTTAGAAACATAAACATGCCCAGCTGCCATATTCTGTGTGAGTCTAAATATTTATTCAGTACAAAATAAGATTTTCCTGCTGGGGACAACAATGTTTTGTGGGAACAAGGAACAGGACATCAAAACTCACTCATCTGTCTTTTACTTTCCTAAATGAATCTCACACCAAGGAACAGACACATCCCTCCCCTCTTTTGTAATAGAAAATTAGAAAGATGGGAAATGGAGTTGGCTCCACTGATTCATTTTCATTTGCCCCAGAATTAAATTATTTGTTTCCAGTCACTGTTAATTATGGGAATGATAACGTGTTGGATGCCAGGCATTGTCAGATTTGGGAACTTCTCACTGAGGGTCTGGCATTGCTAAGCATGAAGGTCAGGAGAAAAATATAGCAGCAACAAGAACTGAAATGAAATTTCAGCGTGTCTGCAAATCTGAAGTGAAAAACAGTCATTCTCCTTTGTAAATGGAGCCTAACAAACGCATGCTTCCTAGGTATTTGCAATGTCCATTGATTAACTATATATTAAATTATAATAACACTACCTTAGCTTTGCAGAAATGGTCACCATTAACTGGAATTCTATTTCTATGATTAATTGCAAAACCCAAGATTAATTTTACTAGGATTAATATTTCTTTTATTAAAATTATTTACTATCCCAATTCCAAAATGCTGAATATAAATATTCTATTTCACTTGTGTAAATTCCATTATTTTGAATCTGAATGATCTTCTGCCTGTATAGAATATGGATGTCAATGATTATTACCTCAGTGCCTCTATCATCAAGGATAATTAAATTTGACAACTAATAAAACAAACTTATTGTCTGATACTGAGAAAAATTCTTTATTAACCACTCTGATTTGATTGCTTCATTGGTATAAACATTCCATTAAAAATGAACTTGAAATAACAAGAACTTGAGCAAATTTTAGCAGTCATTACTATCATTATGAACTTTTCTTATTAACTGAATTTATGGGTGTGTTATCCATCAGGTAAAGCAAAAGGTGACCACTTTATGTCATATGCATTTTTAAAATATGAAAGCAATTATATTTTCCACATTAAATCCCCACTCAACACAAGAGTTTCTTAATCTGAGCACTATAACATTTTGGGCTAGATAATTTGTGAGTGTGTGTGAAGAGCTCTCCTGTTCATTACAGAGTATTTAGCTTGATCCCTGGCCTCTACCTACTTGATGCCAGTAGCACCCTCTGAGTTGTGTCAACTAAAAATGTCCCCAGACATTGCCAAATATCTGCAAAGGTTGGGCACAGGGGGACACACAAAATCAGTCTTATTTAAGAACTACTGATACATGAGAGTTCAAGAACTTTCATTTAAATATTTTTAATATTTAACATTTATATTCTCAGAAATTGTATTTTAATGCAACAAGCAACATTAACAACAATATTAACTCATCATCATCATCATAATATGTACTAGCCCCAGAAGTAGAATAACAATGGGAAGGTTTTTAAAATTTATAAGCTTTGGGTATTGGGTTGTGGCAGATTTTTCCTGCCCCCTCTACTTATTGTAAGAAACTTCCTGCCTAATCTCTTGTCTAAACATTTGCATAGCTGATAATTATAGCAGCTACATTCATCTGTAAGGCACACAGGTATTTCATACGCCCCTGGAATACCCAGCAGAATTATTTGTTTCCCAGTGTCCTCTGACCATCCAAAATGACCTCTCTTATTGACAAAGACCATCAGGGCACCTGAGTAAGGGATAACCATAGCAAGTAAGGCACAGAGTAGCTGAGGAACTCCTTGGGCATTACATCGCTATTATAACTTCCATCCCAACACCCTCAAATTCTTTTGTGGTCTGATTGACCCAGAAAGTAAAGTGTAGGTTTCCATTCTTGGAGATGTTTAAGTCCTCAGAACAGAATACTCTAGGAGACGTGATGTATCAACTCCAAAATTGGAGAGTCTGAAATTTACTTCTTTTGAGTAAACGCGTGTTACATGTGCAATGGACCAGATGATAGTAATTCAAAGATGAAAACCATATGGTCCCCACCTTCAAGTTGCTATTGGTATATGAAACACCAATAATAGTTAACATTACAGCACAATAGAATGTTTTTTCTCTGCTTAAAGGATGTCACAGGAAGATGAGGAGTCATGTTTTCCTGAAAATAGATGACCAGCCCACAAAAAGAAATGTGGATCCTTGGATTATTTCATAGATCTCTGAATATAAAGAATCTTTCAAAGTCTTTAAGTAGGCTCCCTCACTAATTCTTCAGGCTCGTTTTATCCTTTGGCGTTAGAGCTCCTTACTGTCCACTTGACAAACACGTTGAGAGCTATCCATGCAAACAGCACCACCTTAAAAAGAGGCTCTGAATCAAAACCAACTGGATTGCTTACAAGCCCAGCATAGTTGGTATTCACTTCCACAACAATGATTTGTTGAAAACTAACAGGCAAGTGTACAGTCTTCCACTTGCAATTTTAGCCACGCTGGAGTACATTCATCTCAGTTCAGAGGCGCCTGGCATATCTTGACATGCAATTGTGCCTCCATGAAGTGTGAGTGATAGCTATTACATACAGAATGCCCAGAATCCTGACAAAACATTAATTAGGATGTGAAAAGTCAGTGAACACTGGAATTATTCTTATGCCTTGAAAAGTGAAACCACAGAGTAGGGACTAAGACTTTATGGTACAGAGAAGTGGATTCTTCACATTAAGTGAAAAGAGGAATAGCATTAAATGATTGGTGGCACCAGCATTTTATTTCCCACTAAAAATTGGTATTGTAATGACACCACTTAAAATATGTTCGAACATCGAATGTTTAAACTCAACCTAGCTCTCCATGGCATGAGCTCCTTGAGAAGTTGTGCAAGAGAACTGTGTGAGTCTACCGAAGTGTGGTGTGGGGCCAACTAGTTTTGACTGCTAACTGCTTGCATTTATTTCTTGTTTGAGGGTTTGTTTGATGGTGTATGCTGTTGCTAAATCACCAGGTGCTGCATTTGAAGATGTGTGGAGTCATAACCCCAGAGATTTTAGATAGAACCACTGCCTTCATGGCTCAGAGAAACAGGAACAGATGCTTTCAAGTTAGGATCTTTTAAATTCTTTGAATAGCAACTCTCACTTAGAAATACACAATGGCCCAATATGCATTATACATACACACATTGTACACAACAAGTATGTTAATAGTACAAAAGTTTCATGAACTAAACTTATCCTTATTACTTGGTTGGCACTCAAATATTTTCATCTGTATCTGATTTTTTTAAGATGCTGTTTACAGGCACTAAATTAATTTCACAACCCATAGATTAAATAATGCTGGCTTAAATGATCTGCTCACAGTCAGCAATGGAAAAAATATGGCATCACTTTGAGCAGGGTAAATACCTGAAATGGTGCCATATTTTGACCTACCAGTTAATGCAGAACATATAAATCTTGTGGTTCATCTGGTACACCCAGTTTGCTGCAAAATGGACTTTTCCTAAATTGCATTTGCTGAAGTCACTTCCAATATTTCTTAATCATATCAAAGGCTCTAAGAAATTCAGTTATTGTTAAATGGATAAAGACATGTTGTACTCCTAGACATCAAATTTGTTTGAAATGTCAATACCAATTTACCTGACAAAAATGTGAAGATAAATGAAGCAGTATATACTGTAACTATATCACCAAGTGCTGGCTCCAAAATCTGCTTATGTTGCTGCATATCTATTTAAAAATATATATTTAAGAATTTATATACTGTAAAGACAAGTATCATCGATTTTCTCTCACATGTGGAATCTAGAGGAAAAAAACCAAAAGTACATCACAAAAGTCACAGGGAAACCATTAGGGTAGAAAAGAGGACCAGAGGAATATAAAGGTAGGTATTGGGGGTGAAATTGATCAAATTATGTTATATACATGTATGAATATGCTACAACGAAATTAAACTATTCTTTTTAATGTGCATCAATGAGAAAACAAAAATTTAAATTTAAAAAAAGAATTGTTTCTCCATCCTACGTTACTTTCTGAGGCAGTAGTTTCTAAAATTTGGGATCAAGGCCTATTTCAAATTATAATGAAATCTGTGGCCCTAGATTTCATCTCCCTAGAATGAACAAAATTTGGATTCTTGAGAACACGTCACCTGAGTAAAGCTCATTCAATGACCATGTCATCTCTGCAACTCAGTCAGCAGCTCTTTTAATTACCCCTGCTGCAATGAAGTATTGTACCCTATCCTGTTCAAGTGTGCTTAATCGTGTCTATTTTATTTTACCAGTGTCTATTTAAAGTGTGCTCATTCAGCAGTGGTATCCACTGAATTGAGACTAGAGCCAATCTAGTGAGTAACCTTATTGGCTCCCTGTTTGTCAGCACATCAACCTGACTGGCCTGCAGGGGCAGCTGCTATTGGATGGCAGAGTGCACAGATTACAGGAACTCTGAGGTGTTCCTAGCTGTTTCCAGAGTTTCCATCTCATGAATAGACATGTCACAGTGTCTCTTTTTTTAAATTAGTTAATTAAAATATTCACTAGGTTATACCAAATTCTTGTAACTTTTAGTAAATATCATGTAGAACATTGAACACTGAACAGAAAGCCCATCAGCATCTTAAGCCAAACTCTAAACCAAATGAGCAGGGAACCACGCCACCTTCTGGCCACATAGCCTAATTACAGGTTCAAGTTTTTGGAGAAATAATAAACTGATGGTAAACATGAAGATTAAAATATTAAAATTACAAAATGATTGAAAATATATATTCCTTGATATTCTGGTGTTGGGAGAGAGGGTGTGTTTTTAGAATTTGCTTTGGCTTTGCCCTTTGCATCTCCTGTGAGGCCCCAATTTCATGTACTCTCTGGACTTCTTGGCAGGATTGGAGGAGCCATTCCCACTGTTTTCTCCTACTTTGCTGAAGTGCTGGCCCGGGAGAAGCGTGGTGAGCACCTGAGCTGGCTCTGCATGTTCTGGATGATCGGCGGCATCTATGCCTCTGCCATGGCCTGGGCCATCATCCCCCACTACGGTAAGAGGCTGGCCTTGTACCAGCCAAGTGGCCACCTGGTTTTGCTTCTGCTTCCATCCCCATTTTTTTCCTGTTTTCTAAGTGCTAGTTTGAGGGCAACACGGTCATCATCATGGTTCTTACTTTCACAGTGTCGAGGAGTTTGTTTGTTGTTTGCTTGTTTTTCTGTGCAAAGATCAGTGTAAGACTGTCAAGTGATTCTTTGGATATGGATATAATAGAAAAAAATATATTTTCCTCTGCTATGCTCTCAAAATAATTCTGGCCATCCATATGCATGAGTGTTTTTCCCCAGCAACCAGTTCTCCCATAGCTGGCCGGCCTTTGATTTAACTCAGTTCTGACACTATTTACCTGGGTTTAGAGTCAAATCCCACAGGCTAAGGACTCAGGCCCATGAGATTGCCCCTTACTTCAGAGGCCAATTGCAAGTCCCAGGTGTCTTTAGAACTTCTGACTGACCAAATGTAAATCAAGTGTTCCCACTTGCTCCCTCTTCAGGTTCAATCAGTCGTAGAATGGCTCACAGACCTCCGAAAAAAAATTTACATTTCTCAGTTTATTATCAAGGATATTACAAAGGATACAGATAAGCAATCAGATGAAAATACATGAGGAAGGGCTGGGAGTATAGCTCAGTGGGTGGAGTGCTTGCCTAGCATGCATAAGTCCCTGGGTTCAATCCCCAGCACCACCAAAAAAAGAAAGAAAATACACAGGGAAAGGTATTCTCCAGGTGGAAAGCCTTCTCCAGGCTCACCACCATCCTGATACCTCCATGCATCCATCAACCTGGAAGTCCTCCAAACCCCATGGTTTAGGGATACTTAGAGGATGCTCTAAAAAGCACATGGGCATGGTCAATTATTAACTGGACCTCCAGCCTCTCTCCCCTTGTCAGAGGATGGAGGGTAAGGCTGAAAGTTCTAAGCTTCTCACCATGGCTTAGTCTTTCTGTGACTAGCCCCCACCCAGCACACCAAAAGTTGCCTCATGAGAATAAAAACTCCTTGTCACCCAGAAAATTTCAAAGGCTTAGGAGCTCTGTGTCATGAACTGGGGATGAAGATCAAAATATATATATCATAGTATACTATAGCATTCTGCTGGCTTTTAAAAAATTTCTTCTTTTTAGATTTATTTGACAGTATAGGATATTTTGACATATTATACATATACAGAGCATTCTGATGTTTTTAAAGCCAACACTTTTATTTGTTTACATAGCATATATGCTGTCAACACTGGGATCTCCTCAGATAGAGGTGAGAGGATGCACAGATCATCACCAGCATTTAAGGCAATGTGACTTATATCTGTTCTTGTGACTGTCATACAATTCAGACACACACAGGTGCCTGTAGTCATGCCTGCCTCATCCCCTCTGCCTCCAGGCAGCTCAGAACTGGGTAGGAAACATGGGAGTCCTGTCTTGAGGACTCTTGATTTGCAGAATCAACCTGTCTATGCTTCTGAGACCCTCTCCTTAGTTTCTCCTAAGCATTTACTATTCCTGCCACCCCAGAGTATTTAAAGGTTTCATGTATCTGAGCAATGCTCTCCTGGTCAGAAACCTGAAGCTCTAAATTGCTTTGGCCACAGAGAGTGAAATGCAGAGATAAGTGAACAGAATTCAGGAATCAAATTCAATACATAAGGAAAAGAGAAGGAGATGTTTTGGTCACATTTGTGACCATACACCTACACAAAGAAACAGGCTGAAGTTTGCAAAATAGGAATACTATATAAATTAAAATCACATATGACCTCAAGACTCACTCTTTAGGAGCTGGTTGTGAAGCTCAGTATGCTTAGCATGCACAAGGCCCTGGATTCAATCCTCCAGCACCAGGAAAAAGAAAAAAACATAGAGTGTTCTAAAATCTAATCAATCTCAAAAAATTAGATATCAATAACTCACTTTTCTCATTTTCTATTTTTCCTCTTATTTTAGAACAAAGCAATTTTTCATTATAAAGCATAGCTCTCTGTTAAAAGAATAACCTCGGGGCTGGGGTTATGGCGCAGTGGTAGTGTGCTCGCCTAGCACACGGGAGGCACTGGGTTCGATCCTCAGCACCACATAAAAATAAAATAAAGATATTGTGTTCACCTACAACTAAAAAATAAATATCTTTTAAAAAAGAATAACCTCAAAGAATTTGATTCATTATCTATATCAGTCATAGATTTTGGTAATCAGAAGCACTGTCATTTGTTTTACCAGACTGAGTACAAAATTCATGTTGTTGCTTTCTTTCTTTTGATAAACCTAAAAAGTTATATGAAAACTGAAATTGTATTTAACAACAAAAACAAGACATAAGGAGTTGATTAGTTGGCCTGTAAAGAACTTTTCTTTGCTGAACATTTAAATTGGGTTTGGAGTACAAGCTCAAGTGATGGGTTTCTTGTGTTTAGATTCTGGTCACTTTTAGGCCAGAGATGCCTTCACATAGCCAGGACCCCATCTCTCCCATTAAGATTGTCTCCTGCCACCATCTGAAGAATCAAGGGTTTTTCTCCTCCATCTGGGGCCTGAAGACTCCATCGACCCTCAGAACCTCCTTCGTCTGTAGAACAACATTTAATTCATACCCCACTCAGTTCACCAGGTTCAAATAGAAAAGACACTTAGGGATTGTTTCATAGAGCTTTATTTAAGGAGACAAAAAGAAAGTGAAGAACTTCAGCAGAGTCCAGCTTTACCCCCCAGTTCTCCCAGAAATGCTGCTAGTACATCCTTAACTATGTCTTTGTGCAAAGGAAAATAAGGTGCCCCTCCCCACTCCCAGGAGGACTTGACTGCAGCCTCACCATCTCTACCAGGTGCTCATGCTGGGTGCAACCGGTCAACTTCACAAGTCAGTTGCATTACTTTATCTTCCTTTCACTTCTCTCTCTCTCTTTCTCTGATCTACTCCTTAGCCACCTCTAGACCAGCCTTGTCCTCTGTGTCAGCTTTCATGACAGCACTGCTTCTTGGCCCCTGGTCCTCCTTTCCCATCCTATAGGTCAGAATTTTACTGGCTTACCTTCCTAAACTTCTAACTTGGGTTGGCTTCTGCAGTCTGCACATGTCCATTAAGACTGCACATGACTGTTTTTATTTTTTTTCCCTTACTAGGGATCCAGCTCCTCTGATGCTGCCTTTCACACACCCTGCCCTTGAACTATGGATGGCTCAATATGGTTTTTCATGCTTTGCCAACCATCAGTCAGTGGCTAACTCACAAAGAATAACAGTCCCTACCTTTATTTTTCCATAGCACACTTAAGACATTTCTTGTTTATATCAGAAAGGGCTAACAGATCCACATATAACCAGTTTGATCGTGAACTACAAACAAAGCATGAAAATTTACAGAAACAATCACAGCACAACAAAATTAGATGTCTGAAGCAGACTTTAATTTTATGCTGAAAACACATTAAGATATTAAAATCTTATGGCCCTATTTTATTGAAGGTTTTCCATGGCCAGAAATGTAGTACAACAACAAATTATTTCAATCAATCCTGGCTGCAAATTAGAATCAACGGGGGAGAGCTTTAAAAATGCCCTTGCTGAGATTATTGTTAT